>JAPMOQ010020853.1:1912049-2042049 GCA_026543055.1 Argiope trifasciata | reverse complement strand
CAACTTATAATAGTTCTTAGCTTCGTACAAGAAAAGTTTTTTGGAAAAAAAAAAGACCCACGTTGGTGTTATTTAATAATATTAGATATTGACCTTAAAGTTAAAAAATATAGATATATTTTTTTAAAATTTCTTTCAAATTCGAAATATAGCACGTAGAAAAAACCCTGTGACCTAATACAGTTTTAATTTTTTCAGCATTCATTTTGTTTAGTGCAATTTCACTTTTTTTTCTAGTACACTTACAGTAGCTATTTTTAATAATTGGTAACGTTTCTTCCATAGCTTTTAATACGTGACGTAATCCAACATATAGAATGAGTTTTTATTACATAAAGAGCAGATAAAAGTAATAAATGACAATTTTTTCAGATATTCCTATTCCTAATGTTAAAAATTGTAATACAATAATAAAACGTATTAAAAACTATTATTGCGGATACGACACAAATATCAGACTGAGCTAACTATTAGAATAAGTGATTTTCAATATTCTTATCCATACTAACTGCTATTGCATAAGCAAATCATTAACTGCTTGAATATAACAATTCGGAATAAGCGTAACATATTTGTGGAATTGGAATTCAATAGCTACCTGAGAGAATTTTCAGTCGGCATTTCCTTTGAAATCTGTGATATTTAGCAAATTAGGATAATTATGAAAATTTCCAGACTAAAATTAATTTTGTAATAAATATTTTAAATCATTTTAATAATTAAAATTAAATAATAATAATATAAAGTTTTATTATGTTATAATAATAATATAATAAAATTAATGAAAATTACAATTGCTTGTTCAATACGTGATCATAAGCAGATGAAGGAAATCAACCCAAATTGAAAGCCAAATTCAATGAAGTTGGAGCACTTGACTGTTGCAAATTTACCAGTAAGCCATATAACCAATCAAAAACTAACAATTTCGATACTAAATTAGAGATTTAAAAGATTAAAATTAGAGATTTTAAACTTTTGATCGTTCAAGAAAAATTATAATAAAAAATAAATAAAAAATAAAAATTATACTTTAACCAGATTTGCAGATTTCATATTTATATTACGTGTTGATTAAAAGGTCTGTCGACAAAATGCTGCAGACCGATTCGAAATTCTACAACGGATAAAGCTGGATCATTACATTCAATAAATGTCTTCATAATGATATCCAGTTCCATAAATTTTCCCTAGTTGTTTCATAGGAATTTTTTTCAGCGAAATCTAACTATATTTTCCATTAAAAATAGATTTCTCATAAAAAGAAATTCTACGTACTCGATGACCCACATTATCTCCAGTGGAGACAATTTCAGTTGGACGTTAAAAGCGTACTTTTCAACTTAGCATACATCGATGGAATAAAGATAATAAAAGTTAAGAAGCGAAGGGATAAGAAAGCTTTAAATTTTGATTTTTGCAATGTCAACATAACAAAGTAAGTTTCAGATTTCGAACTGGGAGAAAAAAAAGAAAATAAAAGTGGAAGAAATATTCTTTTTATTGCAATTCCGATGCGAAGATACTAAGCTGGTGCATTTTCAAAGAGCTTATGTTTTATTCCACGCAAATCTAAAAGAGGAACAAGTTACGACATTCCATGCAAGATACTTCTTATATGTTCATAAAAAAATATGCTGAAATTGATTTCTTTACATTAACCACCTTTTGAATGAATATTCAGAAATTTTTAAACTTTTCAAACGTATTATTGATCATTCTATTTTTTTTACTCTTCAAACATATTGCGAGCATCCATAAACTCACAGAAAAGATTATCCCAGAAGAAAGTCTGTTTGAAAACAAAACTTCATATCGACGAAACTGAAATTTCAAAACCTATCAATTCCTTCAAATACAAACTCTAAATTATTTTTCTTTTTAATTTTACAGCAAATTTCAAAACTTCCACTAATTATCGCCAATTTTCTTAGCAAAGTAAGCTTCTCCCCCGGGATACTGCGAGGATTAAAGGAAAAATAAAAGTATAATTAGCAGTGATTTTAGAAATATTCCTTTATTTTAAATATAAGTAGATTTGTTAAATATTAAAACTTTATAAGCAGCATTGCTTGCTAGTGTTCAATAGATTATCATTTAAAAATTAGTGCTTGATAATATCATTACCGAATTCTCAAGTGGGCTGAAATAATAGGTCAAACCTTCCGGGAGAAAAGCACTAACAAAAAGTCGAGGCTCTCAGCATTGCTGACTTTCAAGCACAGGTCAAGTTGTGCTTTCAACCACAAAGTAAAATTTCAAGCAAAATGAGTAAAGTGGTATTACATCGGGGTTAGTTAAGTAGGGTTTTTGTGATACTGTAAGCATGGAATGTGATTACCTAAAATATTTAGCTCTGATGTTTCAAACAACATCTGACGTTCCAATGAATCAGTGTCGTAGCCCATACCGATTTAATGAGGTTGTGAGCCACTATTGATACGCCCTTTTTTTAGTCTGTACTTCATGGCATCTTTGTAAGCAATTGGAAATGAAAATATTTAAACAACACGCTTTTATTAGGTTTTAAGATATTTAAAATCAAAATAATTTTAGTTTTATAATACAAGAGTTATCGATTTAAAATTAATGCCTTAAAAATTGAACTTTCATGTTTTTAATCTTTATTTGATACTTTACGGACTAATTTATAGACTCAATAAAGATGGCATAATTTCTGATGTAAAAAAATGCAATCGGATTGTACTGGTATCATCAACCGAGATGAGGATGGACAATATGGATTATTTCAAAGAACAGAACATTTCTGGAAATATTAAATATATGGCAAAAAAGCTTCTAACAAAGTACCAGTAAGAATAATCTAACAATGCAAAAGGATGCAAAAAGAAAAAATGGTCAGAAAATAAATGAAATTATGAAACAAACAACGCTGCTTCAACTACAATACTTTCCAACATTGTTGCCGCATCTATGCATCAAATTTTCCTCTTTTAAATCATCAAAAGTATTGATAAAAAACATTGATATTGATTTTTTCTTGTATCTATATTTCATCAAATGATTTACAACTAATGTATTTTTTTTTAGTTCCAGAGTGCATAAATGACTTTTTATATCTATTATCTTAATCAACCTTTTCTAAAATTTTAACAGCATTTTTTTTTCAAACAAATGGGGTTGGGGATAATTTTAATTAAAATAGCGAGAACCAGCTCAGAGCTGTTCTTAACTATGCTTCATCAAACCCACTAACATTGCAATCTCAAAGCAATCTTTCGCTACTTTAGTATGAGTGTGTGTTTTAATTTTTTAATATATTTTTATTAATTTTCAATGCTTAATAACATTGTACACATAAATAAGCTTTCTTTAACTCTGCTTTAACCTCATCATCAATTTTTTAACTTTATTTGTGCACCAAAAGTTAAGATTCTGTACAGAATAATCTAAAGGAATAACAATTTTTTAAATTTTATTTAATCGACAGATTTTAATTAAATTAATTAATAATGAAATATTCTTAATTTCTATTTTTAGCTTATGCTAACTACTTGCTATGTGGGTTGCATTCTTTTGAATACTATCCGAAAAATAGCCATATTATGAAGATATAAGCCGGATTTAAAAATGGTGCATTTAAATATCGTCAGTCAGTAAAAGGGTTAAAGTTTCTTAACATAAAAATGTATTTAGTACAATAACATTTAATAAAAGTAACAGTAGTTATCAAAATGCTTTTGATTTTGCCTCATACAAATTACCAAGACATTCATGATCCGGTATCCTGGCATAGGGGTAGCGTGTCTGCCCCGTGATCTGGGCGTCCCGGTCGGGCATGGTTGTTCTCCTGTGTTCTATTTGTGAATGTCCCTCCCCCGGTAAAAAGGGGCTGTGGAAGCGAATGTGAAGCATGAAGTAGTCAAGGAGTATTCTTGGCCTTAGTTGGCATTACTAAACAAAAAGAGAATCGCTGACAGCTTTTCTGTCCGCGGGCTTGTAAAGTGCCATAAGTAACAACAAGCATATATGACCATACATTATCGATCGGCATATAGAGGGGGAGGGGTCTTTTATCAAATCAATTAATTTTTAAAATTAGATTCACATAATTTTGTTAATTATATGCCATAATATTCTACAGTGCAATAAATAAACAATTAGTTAGGGAAATATTAATAGAATGTGTTGAAGCTTATCAAATATTTCTTTTTGCGAAACGATTTCGGAGTTGCATTAAGAGAAAAATGACTGTATGTGAAATTTACTCGTTGACAATAAAAACCTGCAGCAGTGGTCTCATCGGAATGCCAATCATTTTCTGAAACAAAACTGAAGAAAAAAAACCTCTCGACTCAAAGCAATCGCATCGGAATCAGTGTCCAAGGCAAGTGCAGGTTCTTTATATCACTTGTTCCGGCAGGTCGAAGAAACTCTGAAAAAAAGTCCTTCGGACTAATCATTTTAACAGGAATGAAAGCACTTCCGTAAAAATCCTTCATTTCATTATTGATAAAAGCTGTCATTTCTGTCGAGCATTGCGAAGAACACAGCCATTCATTTCTGAAAATTTGTGAGAAGCTTCGACTGAAGAAGAGTGTCCTATGGGACCACAAAGAAGGCCCATACTTCCGACGGTATTTCTTATCAACACTCTGTTGACATAATCGATTAAATCCAACTTTCTGAAAAGTTTCAGATTTTTTCCCCTTCCTGTATGGCAGTTGCTATGGTTACAGAAGCAAAAGCGAAAAAACAAATACGAACATTCAACACGTGAATATACATAACCATAAGTGGGGGAAGAACCATCGTCAGGACAAAAATTTATTTCGGTTGAGAATAAAAGCGGCGCTGCACGAGTTCAAATAAAATAATAATTCTAATTCTAAACATGGTAAAGAAAAAAAAAAGACAACGTATAGTTCCACATTCTTTAGACAGACCAAAACAGTAACAGAACTTTGGATAGAAGTTATAAGAAATTTTTCAGATTTAGTCAACAATATATAGAATTGGTGCGAGTCAATTTTCAGAAAGGTGAGAATTAAGTTATAAATAAGATTAGCGTATATATTCGCACATCTTTAATAATGTGAGTTTAAAGTTTTAAACAAAGCAGTCCATTTGGAAAACATATAAACAATAAAAAGCTACTAATTACTAATTTTATATGTAAAAAAACGTTTATATGTTTTTCACCAAATGGATATGATTTGCGGAAAGGAGATATAGCTGGCACATTCCAAGAATATTAGACAATATAAAATAGTTAAATCAACAGCTAAAAATTTCCTTTCCGACACACCATGTCATAATTTTTTTTCATGCGAATTACGTGACTTTACTTTGTTTCACAGGAATGGGTTTTACATAGAACGAACAGACCAAATAGGGCCCATTTCTTACATTTACTTTCCAAGGCACTAGAATAGTAACGTTAGCAACCTAACACCACACAGAAAAACTGATAAGCTAATCTATCAAGCAAGTTGATTGCATACAATATGATTTATCGATAGCTTTCTTTGCAAAAGTTGTTACAAAATGCATTTAAAAACAATGTTTAACTGTTTCTAAGAAGTTAAAGTGTCATTTGATGAAATACTAAATAAAAGTAAGCTTCACATTTTTCGAAAAATTTGCTTTTATAAGCATAAGATTTTCGTAACATCACTATTTTGTTCAATGGTGCTTCTAACAAAAAAAAAGAAAACTAAATTATTTGAAATGATAAGTTTTGCAAAACAACATTTCAGGAAATAAATGAGTTCATTACTTAATTTGAAAGGGCGAAACATTATCCACACGAAATACTCCCAAATGCATTTGTTTAAAATTCTTTTATATGTTAGAAAAACTGATTTTTCAGTATCTAATTCAACCGAACAACTGTGCAAAAGAAAAGAAGAAAATGCTATCGTCGTTTCAACAAGTTGCAAATATTGCTGTTAAGAAAATGCTGTTTTGTTTTTATTTTATTAGTTTTTTTATCCATTCCTGTCTTGACAGCAAATGACAATGGCAAAATGCAGTTTAGAATGATATATTACAAAAAATTTAGGTAAAAAAATCAAAATGCAGACTACTTAAAATAATTAGGAGCAAAGATAGTCAATGAAAAGAGATATTTTTAAAAATATAGGTAACTTTTTGTTGGTATTCCTTAATTAATATCAATAAAGAATAGTTGATTTGCGACAGTAAATAAATAAAATAGTTGTTTCTGACAAGCTATAATAAATTGACGTTAATAGTCGAATGTCGTGTACTCAATATTAGAATAATAATAATAATAGCAACTGAAAAAGGTTTTGGTTTCATACCTTGAAATGAATGTGATGAGGCGGCGGGGACAAAGCCTAAAACAAATTCGTTTGACAACCTTTAGACTGGCAGCCTTGTAAGTTGCAAGTAAGCGAATAACAGGGAGCTAGGAGTGTTTTATGGAACTCTTAATGCTATTTAAGGTATAACTGCTACAGAATTAGAGGTTAGAATTAGGATATAGAATTCGAGTTATCGTACATTTACAAAAAATTATTTATCCCCCACTTGTAATATAATTATTTTGTTTCTCAGTGGGAAAAAAAAGGCGAATGGAAATTGTCTTACTACTGGCACAAAAATGAATTATTTAACATTATTAAAGAAACAGATTGTATATTGGATTAGGTTTCGTGATAATTATAAATTTAAAAAACTAAAATCTCTTTAAACATAAATGATTGTAGATATGAAATCAATTAATAAAGCATATTCAGATTATTATTTACATAATATAATATTATTATTATTAATAATAATAATTTTTGCTTTTTTCCTACACGATGTATAATTGATTTTAAAATTACAAATCAGCACTAGGCATGAATTTATTCCATAAATTGCTCTTTTTGTGTATCCGAATGGAATGCATTCCTGTGCCAGAACCAAAATAAAAGGATTAAAAAAAATACCATTTCAAGTAGTAGCAGAAATAAGGATATTCTCGTGACTGCTTCTCCATGAATTAATAACGAGTAATCCATGAGTTAATAACGAGTAGTGCTTTTAAAAGAAAATGGTATCCATTCATTTGGATATTCCCAATAAATTAAGCATACATTTTCCTATCAATTTTAGGGCAATAGATTGTATTTGCGATCGAGGCATTTAATCGAAATCGCGCCTAGTCTGTTCGCATAACAAAGATAAATTGCAATGCATTTCGTCAATTTATATGAGGCTTTAGAAAGTAAGAAATTTACAGATGTTTTTTCTTTACATAGGTCTTTCAAACTTGAATTTGTGATCAGTTGGTCTATTTAATAAGCCAAAAATTTTACTTTCACTTTTTTTGTTGAAAAATATGAATGTTCAATTCAATATTATACGAAAAAACATATTTTCATTTTCAGCTACTATAATTTCTAAAACCGTATAAATATTATTAGCATTACGCCACTGTATATAAAAGTTCCCTATCAGTTTAGAAGGTATACATGGAAGAAATAGCAGAACATGTTCTTGAAGGAGGACAGGATTTGCTCATCATGTGTTCTCATTGGCATAAAGCAGCCCTAGCCTCTTCGAAGGACGACCGAGAATTCAAATCAAAAGGAACTTTTTGATAGGTTGCTGATAAATGCGAGCAAGATCTTTTGATTTTACCGGACCTAAGGGCGGGTGGTTGCAAAGTAATGAAGTATGACTGACGAAATTATAACTATTATACATTACAAACATATGATAAGGAAAAAAAAAAGAGGTGGGAGAAATGGCTGATTGACACCAACAAAATACAAAACTTGGCAAAAATGCACGCTCTTGATAAAGAAAACATATAATTCAAAACACACACACAAACAATGCGGATATTCAAAAGAAAAAAAAAGACAAAGAATATAACAAAAAGGTTACAGTTGATTTAACTATATAAACACAACACGAAAATAAATTCTAATCAATCAGAAATTTCTATACGGACATATGTTCACGTTGGCCTGACCTCCGCGGAGGATGACCGCGAACAATTGCAATCAAAAGAAACTTTTCGGTTGGGTGTTGATAAATTTGATTTTGCATGAAATTTTTTTTTCATTCACCTACTTGCTTACCAGTCAAATATATTGAGTAAGAATATGTTACAAAAATTGCTGAAGAAAATATTTTTTATTTGCCTTCCTCCGTACCAAACTTCATTGTATCTATTCTGAATTTGAACAAATTACAAAAATATATCGAGGACAATATATTTCATTGGTCAAGCTATTTATAGAAAACAGTGTAAATAATCGATCTATAAATCATATGTATATAATTAAAAAGTTAAATGATAGTAGACGTACGAATAACTATAAAGTCCTAAAAAAATTTTTCTTTCAGAATGAAAGCAAATACATCTTTTCTCAGAGAGAAAGTCACATTACTTCGAGCAAAATTCAAACGACAACTAATATTTACTTTCCTGGATACATAAAGTTCGCAAATCTAATTGAAACTCGCATTACATTGGTGATGAAACATGTAGTTCTTGTTTGTAACATCAATTAGAATTCCCGGGAAACTGCAAATACAAAAATGAGGAAACTTAATGCAATGATAGATCGAATCTCGTACAATTGAACAGTCCATTGGGCTTAATCGAATTACTGACATAGTTCACTCTTCAGGGGGAATGAGAAATCGAAAGCAATAATTCGTTTATCCAGTAAATGGAAGACAGATTTTGGATAAGCGATCAATAATACTAAATTCCTGCAAATTCTATTACCAACGTCACACCAGAAATGCGCCAGATAAAGCATTTTAAACACCAGAGAAGAAAGAGGTGAAACCAAATTTAATGGAAAGAGAAGGGGAAAAATATGTAAGAAATAAATAAAGCTCACCGTTCAGTTCCTTTGCCGAATGGGCTCGAGGTGGAACCTGCAAAAAAAAAGAAAGAAAAATGAAAAAGAGTACAAACCATGAGCAGACAGTGATAGAAGTACATCAGGCTGCAAAGAAATACAGCATGAAAAAACTTTGATTATAAATTCAATTACAAGCTTTAAGAAATGACTGAGTGAAAATAAAACAAAATAGGAGCGTTAAAAAAATAGAAGGGCTTAAGTATAGATTGAATTTTCTTTAAAAAAAAGTTCATGATGGTGAAACTCAAACATGCGGGCACAAATCGATTGCGCACTTCAAATACAAACGAGTATTTTTTTTAAATAAACTCCAAAACTGTTGAAAGCAAATCTCAGGTTAAAAAGGACTCCCTATAAAATATTCTAATGACATGCATTGAATAACGCGATTAACATAAGGTAAATGTATAGATTTTTTTATTACATCTAAATTATGTTCCTGTTTAATGGAATTAAGAGGGAGAGTTCCCATCCAATAACTAACTAAAGTAGAAGTGACAGCCGAGCGTCAATGAAAACTTTCCACACTCCTCCCCCCCAAACGTATGAAATTTAAATATAATAAAGATATGGGTATTATATTTTTAATTACTTTTTTCACAATATAAATGAAATACAACTTTATGTCGATGAGCAACCTACACTGAAATATAAATAAATATAGTTTGACAAAGCTGATAATAGAAAATCTTATCATCTGAAAATTAAATATTTTGTGCCATTATGAAACCAGATTTTTTAAAATAAAAAAATGATAGACGAGTCTTTATGTAACTGATAAATCTGATGCTTGATTACAGCTGTTACCTTATACAACTTAGCCAGATTTTTCTTGTTCAACAAAAACTTCATTTACTTATTTATATTTTTGATACAGAGACCAAATAGATATAGGACATAGAATCGAAAGATAATCTTGATTAATTATCTTTTTCTCAAAATTAAATAATATTTTCTATGTTTCATATATATTTAAAAATAGTAACTAAAAGTATATCATACATCTCAAAAATGAATTATTGCCGAATTACAGTCTTGTTTATTTAAGTAGTAAAAAATCGCAATTTTCAATACTATCAATACGCAACCATTATAAATGTTCTATTAAAATTTGTAATCATTTTATAAACTAAGCAATAAATACTGATATAAATAGAATAATTGGTTTGAAAAAATTTTCTTGTAAGAATTTGGAAATTGAAAATTTTCTTCACTAAATCAAGTAATTGGTACAAGTGTTGGAAATATTATCTTTTTTTTAATGCAGTTGACAATAATTCAAACAATCTCTAAAAATATCAATGAAAATCGAAACTCTGGATTTCAAGTTAAATTTTAAAAATTATGAATTAAATGTACTTCTGATAGTACTTAGCCATATTTTTTTTCGTTCAGCTCGAAATGAGCACAAATAACATGAACAAGAGAATACGAAAAGACGTTAAAACAGAAAGTCTGAAACAAGCTCATAACGAATTAATTTTGAAACAGCCATCAATATTGAATAGCACAGTAAAAATATTTAGTAAAAAAGCAGAAAGAATCATTTCGCTAACATTTTGTTAACTAGTTCTAGCTAGATTTCTGAATTTTCTAAAAGTGGTACTAAAGCAATATTTGTTGAAATATAGCTGAGACTATAAAAGTTTTAAGCTCATATTTACGTAAGGAAAAAGAGAAAATTGATTATGTTAAAAGTTTTATTTCGAGTTCAGTACATTAATTTAAATTAAACGTATTCAAAACTGAAAAAGGCGGATAACCACATATTTTTACAAAGTATCTTCTAAAAAGCAATTCAAATTAAGATATAATATGAATTTTAACTTATAAGATCCTTTCTGTAACAGTTTTTTAATGTATTGATTATAAAACAAAAAATAATAAGGGATACTTTAATGAATGGTTTAATTCTTTTATAAAATCCCTACTGTTCTTCGTGCCACTTCACAGTAATCCAGAAGCAAGCTGCTTCTGAGAACTGCAAATCTGAAATGGAATTCAAAACCCTACTGCTCGAATGCTTACTTCATTACAAAAAAAAAAAAAAAAAAAAAAAAAAAAAAGAAAAAAAAAAAAAAAATTTTTTTAAGGAATGTTTTTTTATACATAATCCATTTGTTTCATGGTAGTAAAGATCCAATTTTTAATCAATATTTCACTAACTTCCAACTGTGTTTTGAAACTTTGCATCTCTGGATGGCAATAAAGCATTGTAATATTTTCAAAAGTATTAATTTTATACAATATTGATTGCATAAGAAAAGTTTCATTTGAGAGTAAATTCGGAAATTAATAAGAAAAAAAAATCGCAAGCAAATTCTAGAAAAGATTCCAGAATGTTTACAATAACGAGTTATAAATTGAATAGAAAAAAGTGGAAAATAAATGTGATAAAAAAAATTACACTTTTTATATACTAAAATTAATGCGTTTCTAGAAAATGTTTGTATTAAATTTAATGTACTCCTCCCCCCTCCTTTTAGAAAGTGAAGGAATGGCAAAGGACATCCATTAACATTAAATAAACAGCAGATAAATTGCATCAGTAAAGCAAAATGCATAATAATCTCGTAAATCTTACAATTCATTCAGTCAAATTCTTACATATTGATGATATGGTTAAGTAATTGACTCATGGAATCAATTATATAGAAACTATAAAAAATGCCAGAATTCATTGCAGGTGCTTTTAGAGCACAAATTTTTAGACTTTCAATGGTCTTCTATTTGCATTTAACATCTATCAATTTAAAACATTTGCGCATTAGCTGTCTATTATTAGAATTTTTTTAAAAATTAAAATACGTAATAGCTATCGTTTCCATATTTGCGGTTCCACTGAAAGCATTAAATGACTACTTGTCTTCATTTTTTTTTGTTACACTAAACAAATAATCTGGAAGCAAGATGTATTTCTCTTTTGACTGATAGTTGTTTTCTCTCAAAATGGCGTCAAATGAAATGACTATTAAATTATGAAACGACTTTTTAATAAAAAGCATTTTTTTAATCATAACTTTTTTTTTTTTTCCAATGCATCGGATAGAAAAAGTTACATCAGTCTGGTCTTTTAAATATTGAAAGCTATTCCGTTAAGTTCTTTTTTTAAATGGAAATAAAAAATGTATCAAAAAAAAATCTTTCAACTTAAGACAACAATGAGCAAGTTCCTTATTCCTAACTCAAGTGTGTCGTTAAACTTTTCTAATGATGTCTTCTCTGTCACGTCCATTTTCATATCAAACATAAAAGGAGATTAAGAAAAAGAGAACAAAATATTAAAAGAAAAAAGACTGAAGTCATGAAAACTAAGAAGTTACAATTTCCTGGCATGAGAAAATGAGACAGGCCAGCTGTATTGTAAGCCGGACCCATTAAGATAAATTACGTTGGAACTTTTAATGAGCTCTTAATCACTGGTTGGCGGATAACTATCCAGGTACCATCCTGCGCATCAATGAGGATAGACTGGAACTTCTGAATGACGGAAGGCGTTTCCCATCGATTTTGTGCATTCGCTGAACAGAAACCGTTTCAACCGATTCCATGTATAATATCATTCATCCATTAGGACATCTTGTTCATCCCAATGTTGGATGCATATTCAAAGATTCATTAGGGATTTATTGCTTTGAAATGTCAGTTGGATTATTTATCTTTTCCTCTCACGCGACTTTACATTGCGAGCGGCTGTAAAGATTAGAAGGAATTCCATTTATTTACCACTTTTGAAACTTTGTAGCCGCTCTCCTAATGCAGATGAGACGCTGAATAAAAAAGAGCTTTTTTCCAAAAAGTTGAAGTGAGATTGAATAAATCTTTTTTGTTTTGTTTTATTTTTTAAAACAACCAGACAGCAGCAGTAGAAAGAAGTTCGTTCAAGAATAAACATTTTAACATTTCACATCAAATAACAATTCGGCTTAGAAGTATTTAACTAATCCGTTTATTTTAAATAATGATGCTTCAAAAAATGCTCGGCTTTCCCAATTTCATTTAATCTCCACAAATAGAGCTTATAGCAAATAAAATTCTGCTATAGATGTTTATTCATTTAATTATAATCAAGAAAAGAAACCCAATTTGTTATATATTTCTTTGAGTCGTCTGAAGATGCGATTGCAAAGTTAAAAATAAAAGTCTTGACATAATTAACTCCACACAATACAAACACTGAAAAAACAAATTTTTTAACAAATTTTTATTTTGAATAAATAAATGTAAAAAAAAAAACTATTCATGAAAATCTCAAAACAACATATGAATACTACTTCATAATTAATACAATGATTAATAATAATTATTAACGAATAATTAATAGCAAATTTTATAATAATTATTAATAGTAATACTATTTAAACGAATAACATATGCCTGTTTAGTCAGAACAGGTAGCTAGCATGCGCGCTTGTTCGCGATGATAGGTGTTCAAATCTTTTCGTGGCAGAGAAGGACAACACATGCATGCTCGCTCTATCAAAATACACCGTCCGGTCACAAGTCCTGCTAGCCATTTGACAACAAGATTTTATTTTAAGCTTCACATGACTGTTCCAAAGTGAAACAATGAGTAAATGAAAATGTTTTTGAAAAACATTTATAGAAAAGACTAACGGTACTACAATTAGATTTAAACTAGAAACTGAAAAATTCCAAAATGGTCTACTATTAAGAATACAAGCAAAATAAATATTTCCTTTCGCATATAGTATTTCTTTTGCATATATATATCGTGAAAGGGTCACTATTTTTACTGACAGAATTATTAAAATGTGATTTGCCTCACTGGGATATTGTTTAATTCATAATGTAACCATTTTAATTTTATTTTATTTTACGAAAAAAAAATTACAAAATTCTGTTAACATTTTTAACGTAACTTTTAACATCATATGCAGCTATTCAAAACACGTTTTCAATATTCATATTCATTTTAAGGAAATAAGAAGTCTTACATTATGGGGTTAAATTGTTGAAGAGCGCCAATTCTCAAATTTCGAAGAAATGCAGCAACAAATGCATTGACAGAAATAAGAAAAAGAAAACTGTAACCTTCAATTACATCTTTATATAAATGATTGCAAAAATATATTACAAAGGAAACGCCAAATAATTAGGGACTATCTGCATTCATTTTTCCGTATTGAAATGAATTCCGGGATTTTTGAAGCACTGTATTATTTGACGGCAGTTGATAATAAACAATATATTTAAATTATAATATAATAATTATAATTAACTCGAATAATCTCTTAAACGATTTTTCTTTTAACGTACAATGGACGTCGAAAACAAAACTTCTCCTGCTGAGATATTATTTTAAAATTTTCAGCAAAATTTACAGGTATCTTTTTAATTTTTGTAAAAAAATGTATTAATATATTATAAAACTTCAAACTATTATATGCGCATTAAAAGAAAATTTTTTTTAGACAGACATTTAAATTCTACACAAAATTTCGCAGATTTAACTTAACTAAAAATGCAAATTTTAGTTCAAAAAAAGAATTATTCGATATATTTTTTAAAATTTCAAAAATCCTTTCATCAAGGTTTTCAATTAAAAAAAAAGAGATTCATAAATGACATATACTTGCAAAATTATATCATTATATGTTTATATGGCATTACAGAAAAGTTTCAGATATGTAATTAAAAATAGGATGTACAAGGAATATTTAAAAATTTGGATAGCTCTCTAATTCATTTTCAGAAAAAGCTGAAAAACATTTAAATGGTACATTTAATTTAAAGAACATCGTCATAATTTAATTTTTTTTATAAAATATATGAGCTTATAGAGTATTCAAATGGATGGACACGGAACGGTATTGTATTGCAGCTGTCTAAATGTAAACAAGTGAGAACGACAATCAATAAAAAAAATTTTAAACTAAACAAACGAACAATGACATCAATGTTGCCACTCCTAATAAGTTTCATATTTCCTGTTTCTTTTACATCTTATTCACACTTGGAATCTAGCAACCCGGGTTTGATTTAAGTAGAATATGCTGTGTTTACTTAAGTACGGAGTTTTTATACATTACGTTCTTTCATCTTTATGATGTACGGATCATTAAATCAATTTTAAGTTTCTTACTTTGTAAATAAGCTCATCAGTTTCTATCATCATTGTAAATAACCATATGAAATTCTCTGTCTTATGTTGGATCAAAATTAATTGATTACGAAAACGAAAGTGGTGTTCCGAGTTAATAAAAAAATTAAAAAGTTATTATTCTATTAGTTAATAAAAAATAAAAATATGAAAATTACAATTTTAGTCGAGTTTTCATATTCTCATTGTACCAATAAATATGGGAAAATTTATGAAATTTAATTTTAGAATTATTTATTTCAATAAAATGATCTTACCGTCAAGGATATTTATTATTTATTTTTTAAACATTTTAAAAAAAATAATCCGATATTTAAATTTTTTTTTTTTTTTGTGCGTGTGTAAATACAAAACTGATTTCGTGCAAGAATTACATGCAACACATTTGAATACTTAATAATTCGATGCCATGAATGAAATTAAAAAGAAACTCTAACAATTTGAAAAAACATATTTTATTTCTTTCTTTTCTACTATTTCCCCTGCATACAATGACCGTTTCCCTCGTTACCGGTTTTAACTAAGCAATGGACTTTGGTCAGTTGGGATCCATCGTTTCTAGCATCCGTTCGTTTGTGAATGGGAAGATTTTTGGGCATTTTTTGCATTAAAATTCTATAGCATCGATTCTGGATTATTAAAATAAAGTTCCGTACCGTGCTTCATTATTATGTTAGTAATTAAGACTATTTATGATATTTAAAGCATTTTTTTTCGAGTAATAAGTTTTAATATTACGTATATATTAAGCCTAAATTCCTTTCTCGTCTCTTAGCATTAGACGTTTTTTATTCATTGCAGAGTATAAAAACGAATGCCTTAAGGATTTATATAATTAAATTTGTATAATGCTAACAGCAGGTTATTTTGTTTGCTAAATGTGTGTGTGTATAAATTAGCGGCTTTTAATACTCCATATTTAGTTTTATTTTATAGTAATAGCTTTATTTTATTGTAATAGGTTTTACTAAAAACCCCATAGTTCAAAGTCTAAGTCAAATGAAATCAAGTTTTAGATAAGCGAGTTGGGAGAATTCGCTCGACAAACAGAGAGAGTGGGTCATTCGTTTAGATATCATGGTTGTTTAATACGCTAAGATGGCACATAGTTTTGCCATAGGACATTTAGTTAGGCTTCACCCTTGGTGCCACCTAAATGTTATATGTTATCTCTATCGTAAATACCATGTCCTGTCCTAATTGTTAATGTCTTTCCTTTAAATTTTCTTTGCTGTAAATAAATTTATTGTTTTTATTTAAAAGCTTCTCTTTAATCGGTAACCCAAGAAATTGATCTAAATGAGACTGAATAGGCATTTTGTCCCATCCATTCCTACAAACTTGAGGACACGGCCCCGGGATTTTGAATTTGAAATTTAATTAATTTTTTCCGGGCTAAAATTTTTGGATTTCTTTATTTTAAAAGTATAATTTCCTTTTACTATTTCATTCGTTGTTAACATAAAACTCATCGGTCGAATGACCCTGCTCTCAACCAAAAAGAATTTTGATTCATGTCATACAGACACAGTAATTTTTTCCATTCCGAGAATGGTTCATTATTGTGTGAAAGTGTGTGTTCATTGTGTTCATTGTTGTGTGAAAGTGTGTGTTCATTGTGTTCATTATTGTGTGAAAGTGTGTGTTCATTGTGTTCATTATTGTATGAAGTGATGAAATGTAAGTGAAGTCGTTCCGATCATCGCAAGAATTTCTCACCACGTTGGCATCCTACCGAAAATAATTTCAGAGAGTCGCCATTTTTCTCATCCCGAGAATGGTTCATCGTTGTATTCCAATGAAATGACGAAATTAGAGTAAAGTCGTTCCAATGATCGCAAGAAAATTTCCACTGTAGCAAATTAGGAAATGTGTCGTCCTGACATCCAGTCCTCAAAATAAATTAGCGTCTGACCTCTTTGTGTGTTTGATTTCCAATAAAATATTCCAGTATTCAGTTTTAAATACTAACTCGTACAGGACGTTGATCCCTGTACTGAGTATAATTTATTATTTGTGCATCTCCAGCAAAAATTCGGATTTGAATCCAGTGAAGAAAGTGTGTGAGTGTTTTTCAAATTTCCAGCACGGAAAAATTCATCAGTTTTGTTTTTGTCGTCCCGTTCGATCACAGACAAGTGCCATAACACTTGTGCATTTCTGTTTTGTTTTGTTTTGTTCAACTTCAAAAGCATCCAGCATTTTATTCGTCGAAATAAAACATTTCTTTATGCTTGAATACACCGAGATTCTTCATCATCTGTGAAATGTTTTTATACCATTTAATTAATAATTCCTAAGTTACTTCTTTTTTAACAGAATATTCATTGTTGCTATTTTATATAATGAAATATCTGTTTTGATTTGATATTTGATTTCAATCCTTAAAAGTGCGTAAGAATATAACTTTCTTTTTAAGGTATTCTAAATAGTGAATTTCAAGTTGTTGTTGTATTTATGTATTTTATTTAAGCACAAATTAACTTATCGTATTTGAGATATTTCTTGTTCCGTAAGTTTACGAACCGAAACCACAACTTAGTAATCGTTTTGATACCATTTTATGTGGCCTTGAACGACGCGCCAAGTCACATTAAGTATTCGCAATCTCAAAGACTCTCAAAGTGATCAGTCTAAACAAGTTCTGAATATGCTTTCTTTTTATTAATTTTCTCTTTCGAATTACGCAAAACTGTTCTGATTTATTTTATTTCCGGAGTAATGATTCAGCATATACCATCTTTTAATCGTATAAAGAGTGCAATTTTATTTCTAATTCTCAGAATGTTATTTTTATGGTTAAGAATTCTTTAAGATAATTCTTCAGTATTTAACTCAAATTTAATAGCAATTGTTTGCTGTATTTCCTTTTACTAAGTGCGTATATATAAATAAAATTAACGATTGCAACATGTTGAACTCATTTATGCGATGCTTGCATCTATAATATAAACGCATGAAAATATTTTGAACATAAATATTTTTTCCGTTGCTGAAAATATATATTAGTTCCTATTTGATTTTTTTTTTTCAATCATGAATTTCAGTTATGTAAAAATATTTTGTGCATTTTCAGATCTAATTTTAAGTAATTAGTTTTAAATTACCCGAAGATTAATTTTTAATTTCAAGTTTAAAGCAAAACTAATCTAATTTGGCTTTTATTTAAACACCCTGAAGTATAAAGAATTTTGGATAAATTTCAATATTAATACAGTTCTTTGATTAGCACCAAGCCCCTTTTTCTTACTAAAAGGCAAAAAAGAAAATTTGATTGCTCTCGCGAATCAATTCGGCCTAACTGTTGAAGCAGACATGATGAAACCCAAAATTAAAGATCTGATTTTAAAAAGCGGTGATTACGATGAGGAAGATGCCAAAGTGAGGTTAGATAGTATAATTGGCCACAGACATCAAGCAAAAGTATAAAAACGAAACGAAAGAAAAGAGCGATTGCGGAAGGAAGAATGTGAGCACGAACTTGAGAAGTTGAAAATCCAAGCTCAAATAAATTTTTGTCATGAAAACTCGGCAGATATTTCAGTAACAAGTAAAACTTTGCAAAAGATGTTTCACCGATTCAACATGAAAGATGACATAAGTTTAAATTTAAAACTGTTTGAGCACCATGGCAATTTAGCATTCATGCCGAAAGCGCAATAGGTTCAAAAGCTACTATGATTAATTCCTCTGGAGATTGCTCATTTAATTGCTCGAGAACCTGAGGAAAATTCGAACAATTATGACCATGTGAAGACTCTGCTGTTACAGAGATACAAGTTGCCCCCGGAGAAACTACGACAGTTGTTTGTTTCATATCAAAAAGCTCCGGAGAAAACATGGCAAGATTTCTACCACGAATTGCAAACTTACTTTGATGGATGGGTAACAGGTCTGAAAATAGATACCTACGAAAAGTTACGTAAACTTATTATTGCAGACCAAATGAAACGGAAGGCACCAGCAGAGTTTCAGAACCAAGAGCATGATCCATTCTTCAGAAGGAAAGATGAAGCTCAAGGAGTAAATAAATTTCAAAATTACCCAAGAAGACCGGTGAATTACCGAAATGGAAATAAGTTCGAGAAGAGACCTTTGCAGCTAAATAGAAATGCATACGTAGAAAAAAAACATGGAGGCCTGTGAATTGTTATTACTGCTAGACACCAGGACATTTTGGAGCAGATTATCCACGAAGATCCAAAAATACGAAAAATAACAAGCCTTTAGCACCTATTGTATAAGCTTGCTCTGAATTTTCACAAGAGAAAATGAGAACAAGAAAAATAGCTGTAAGAAACAAAACTTTCGATGCATTAATTGTCACTGGCAGTTCAGTAGCACTCCTCCGAGAAGATATCAGCAAACAAATCATCAAGTCTCAAGAGAAACGATTATATTATCTGGTTTGGGACCGTCATAAGTCAAAACAAAAGGGTCATTTCGGCAAGATATCGAAATAGATGGACAAAAATATCCTCTGATATGGCATGTGGTACCTACTTCCTATTTAGATTTTCAGGCAATTGTTGGGTCAGAAATTTTAGAAGAAGCCTCACTTGACTTCACCAAAGAAGGTGTTAAATTTCGAATAAGAGAAGATGTAGAAATATCTTACATGCATGCGCAGCTATACAAGGCAAGACCACAAGACGAAATCCAAATAGAACACATTTCTAATCCGGAAGCAAGGAAAGAATTTTCAGAGCTAATTTCCAGTTACAAGCCAGAAAAAACTGAAAATACAGATGTATCCATGTTAATAATTTTAAAGGACGACATTCCAGTCTACTAACCTGTAAAAAGACTCTCTCTTTTCCTGAGAACCAGGCAGTGAATAAACAAATCGACGAATGGTTGGAACAAGGGATAATCAGAACCAGCTCATTTGAGTACACAAGTCCGATCGTATTAGTAAAGAAGAAAGATGGTATTACTAGATTATGCTCGATTATAGAAAATTAAACAAAAAGCTCGTCAAAGATCGTTTCCCATTGCCGTTGATAGAAGATGTTTTGAATAAACTCCAAGAAGCTAAAGTATTCACTACCTTTGATTTAAAAAACGGATTTTTTCACGTCGACGTAAACGAAAACTGTAAACGGTTTACATCTTTTGTAGTTCCTGACAGATAATTTGAATTTATAAAGGTATCTTTTGGTCTGAGTACCAGTCCTAGCGTGTTCCAGAGGTACGTGTATAGTATTTTCCGAGAACTTATGCGTAAAAGCATTGTAATAATCTACATGGACGACTTAATAATTCCAGCTAAAGACAAATTAGAAGGGCTCGAAAAGTTAAAGCAAGTGTTTCAAGTAGCGTCCAAATATGGCTTAGAAATAAAATTTCAAAAATGTCAATTTCTGATGAAGAGAGTAGAATTTTTAGGTCACATTGTCGAAAACGGGACAATTCGACCATCTACAGCGAAAACGTTGGCACTAAAAAAAATTTTAAGTACCGACAACGGTCAGACAAGTTCAAAGTTTTCTGGGCCTAACCGGTTATTTTCGAGATTTCATTCCCCAATGTTCAAAGACAGCAAAACCATTGAGAGACCTGACTTAAAAGGATACTCCATTTGAGTTTAATCAGCCGCAGTTTGAAGCATTTGAAAAGCTCAAGGAAATATTAACAGAAGGTCCAGTGTTAAATATATTTCGACAAGGAAGAAAAACAGAATTACATACGGACGCAAATCAACATGGGTATGGAGCCATTTTACTGCAAGAAGGGGAAGATAGAAAATTGCATCCCGTCCAATGCATGTCTCAAAAAACCTCTCCAGCGGAAGAAAAATATAGCAGTCATGAATTAGAAGTCCTCGCCATTTTCACAGCACTTAAGAGATTTAGCACCTACCTTTTAGGTAATCACTTCAAGATTGTGACAGACTGTTCTGCTTTCCAAAAGACTATAGATAAAAAGACTTAGTCACTCGAATAGCCAGATGGGCACTTCTTTTAGAAGAATTTGATTACGAAATTATTCATCGACCTGGCAAAAGAATGCAACATGTAGATGCTCTCAGCAGAAATCCGGTAGCAGTAATATCAAACGAAACTATTACAGCAAGATTGAAAAGAGCTCAGCTAGAGGATGAAAATGTCTAAAATTTAAGATCGGCAATCGGCGGCAGTGCTAATCAAGAATTTTTCGAGAGAAGCGAAATCTTATATAAATATTTTAAACCTTATTCCTGAAGAAGATATACCACTAAGTCCCTATAATGTCGATTTTATCGGTCCTATGTCATCAACAAACAAGAAATATCAACATATCCTAACAATTGTTGATGCATTTATTAAATTTACATGACTATATCCTGTTAAATCTACTTTTACTGAGGATGCACTTGATAAACTAAGACTACAACAGAAAACGTTTGGCAATCCAAAGAGAATAATTACTGATACAGGATCAGCATTTACCTCGACAGCCTTTAGTGACTATTATAACGAAGAGGATATTAAACTTCTACAAATTGCAACCGGAGTACCTGGAGGAAACGGCCAAGTAGAAAGAATACATCGAACACTCATACCTGTCTTGGCCAAATTATCCACTGATGACCATACAAAATGGTACAAGTATGTAGACAGACTACAGAGAATCCTCAACAGTACCTCAAACCGCAATACCAAATGGACACCTTTTGAACTGTTAATTGACACTCCTATGAGGAATAAAGACGTCCTCCGAGTACGAGACACATTTGGAAGAATTACAAGAACAGACCGATCTACTTCGGAAGACCCAAAAGCAAACATTCAGAATATACAGGTCCAAAATAAGAACTATGATAGAAAGTGCAAGAAAGCCCCAGTATATCAGAAAGGGGATTTGCTAGCCATTCAACGAAATCAATTCTCAACTGGACCTAGATTTTGGGGACCATGCAAAATTATAAAAGTAAAACCGAGAAATCAGTATGACGTTTAGAAAGTAAGTGACCATGAAGGTCCTAATATGACCACATCGTCTGCTGAGTGGATGAAATTTTATTCACCAGATTGAATAAAACGAAATCAGGGCGATTGTTAATAACTATATTTTATTCTTAATATTTTCATTTTTATGTATATTTAAATATTCTAACATAATTTTACTTCAATGAATACACGCACGTTTTTTCATGTTCCCCCCATAATATTTTCATTTTGTATTGAACTTTTAAATTCTTCATTGATATTTTAATTATTTTTTCCGGTGATGTATTCAGCAAATTATTACTGCTTGCGTTATGTTAGATCGAGAGTAAATCATATTTCTTAAATTCAATAACTACACAAAAAATTTAAACGTACGTCTACATTTTTTGTCTATACTAGAAAATATATAGATAATCGAGACAACGATACTGGATTGTCCTTTTCATTTTAAGAGTCCTTTCGAAACTTTTTTTTGTAACCATCAAATGACGAAATTAATCTCAGATATCTTATATGCGGAAATTATTTTCAAATGCCTGAGTATTCCTGTTGCAAAAATTTTTTATGCCAAAATCGATTGAGTACGACCAAGTTAGTAATAATAAACACGGATTTAAAATGGTAAATTCAATTTGCATGAAAATCCATAAAGTAATTTCGCATGTAATAAGAAACTACACGAATTTCTTTATGTAAAATAAATATTTTGAAAAGGCAAGGACACCAAACTATTAAATATCATTAGACGTATCATAAAGAGGGGGGAGAGATGTACTCTCTAGACAAAGCACGAAAAATAAATTGGGTGAAGACCCACACAAATAAAGTTGGACATGTGCCTTGTGTAATATCACGAAATTTAGTTTCAACGTGATCTTTGTACATATATATATTTAACATCCTTCATTAATTAAGAAAGACATTTGTTAGGAGGGCTTAGTCCGGTATAATATTAATCAACGGGATGTTATTCTTATCTCTTCCAAACCCTTTATTCTGCTGCATGATAGGTAATAGTACGTGGCGAGTAACTGAAAGACAGATAAGAATAAAATCAAAACTTTTAGAACAAGAAGCAAGAACTTTAATAAAACTGGTAATTCATAAATAAAATTAAATCAATATAATAATCCAGAAACAGAAAAATTCTTAATCGAATCAATAAAGTACTGGAACATAGTATTATTTTAAAGATTTTATTGTATTTAATCAAACATAACATGCTAAATTTATAATTTTTTAGCATAGAGTCAATAACCTGATAAATTATCTTGCAGCCAGTCGAGTGGTGAAAAATCACTTTAAATGCATGGACATTCTCATTAACCAAAAATGTTCACGAAGCTCAAAATACACCAGAATGACTGAAAATATGACGCTATTTCTTGCGTACTAGCATCAGTATTAAAATAAAAACAGACCAAATTGTAAAATAATAATAATAAATAAATTCCATTTTGTTTAACGTAATAAATATTTTTGTACATTTTCGGATTTTAAAAAAATTATGTTTTATCTGAGCACTGGAGAAACTACTAAGCAAAACGCACTGATTTTAATGATGAATTTAATGTTTATTGGACTCTCCTACAAGGGGCTCGATTCACATTGGTGAAAATAGGTGACCCGAATCCAAAGTATTCAGGAATCTTCACTCACTTTAAATTTATCTTTCCTTACGCCTTCTGCTGCTACTGTTCACCAACGGATTATAAAACCCTTAGTACTTTTCTGCATGCATTAGGATGGGTTTAATTTGTCAAAATAGCAGTGAAAGGAGGACATGTTTACATTTACTACTGACCTATCGTCACGAGAAAAAACCTAGCAACCCTAAAAGTTGGGGTCAGTCGGCATGGAAACGAGATATTCTATCACATTTTGGGGGTGAAGGAAAGGGCTGTATTTCATTGCTCGCCAAAAGAACCGGTTCGGAACCAGATATCATTGATATTAGCACAAGCAAACTGAATTTCACGCCTAAATAAAAAGCGTTTAGTTTGCCAAATGTGGTTTGTTTTAATGCTTGCTTCCCTCCTTACTTAGAATCGTCTACTTACAGCAGCCATGTTCAGAGTTTTTCAGGTGAAGGTAGGTCAGTAGTATCTTATAGGGAAAATCCAAGGTCAAAGGGAATACTGGAAATGAACACATCGCTCCGTGTTTCACCCCTTATTGAGATGGGTCGTCGAAATGTGGTAATCTCGGAATCCATTGACGAACAGTACTACTTCAGTCCTTCGACGCCAAACAAAGAAACTCACTATAAGTAATCACAGCAACGTTAACTTCCTTTTTTCTCATGAGTAACTAAAACTGTTGGTTGTGTATAGTGACTCTTTAAATCCAATTGGAGACTATCCAATTGATAATCCTCGTCTATCAATTCGATTGGCATGTAATCAAGTGAGTGGTTAATCTGCCAGGAATCACTATTTTGAGCTTGTCTAAGGAATGATTATCATTGTATAGGTTCCGTGTAGCAATAATGAGCGCCGAAGGTCGGATGGTCATGATTAGAAGCGGTGGTTGTCATCCTATTTGGGGCTTCGAGATGAGTTGTTACCAAGCCTCAATCTCTTACCATATCATATAGGTTCTGAAAAAAGCATATATTCAGCAGGCAAAGAAAAAAAAAGTTTAAAATCATTTCGGATGAACCATATATACATGAGCGTTAAAAGAAAATCCCACGAAAAGGACATTTTTGACACTGTGTCACCTTTTCTAGCTGAGAATACTTTACTACACAACTTTCCAGCACTACAACTTTAGGGGTGGTAACAACGTCGATTTCGTAATTTCCTGGTGGAGGTTAATTCTAATCAAGAAATGGAGCAAATATTAAAAATAAAAGCATTATCTACAGTATCAATAAGTATCATAGCTCATGAAACATTTAGTCCCTTCACGGATGTTATTACTAATAAAGATTTGTTGAATGTTCCATTGGAAGAAATAAGTCGGCAATTAAATGGTCAAGGAAAACGCATGTACGTCGAATCACCATCTAGCGGAATGGACAACTCCTGGACATAAAGCATTACATCTGAAAGTTTCATTTTCCAGGACACATTTATGCCTGAATAAATGATCTTATATTACCAATTTCTTGAAATGCTGCCAGTGCCAGAAGTTTATACTCTCACAAGATAATTGTCTAGAATGTTCACTTGTGTCTGCTGTGATGAAAGCGCGTATGACAACAAGAAATGCACTGGACAAGAAAAGTGCCTAAATAGCAACGGCAATCATATTACCTACTTCTGATTGTGGTCACGCTGGCAAAAGGAAAATCAACAGTTAAAATTGCAGAGCAAATTTCCTCTACTGAAGCTCGAAGAAAAGTCCATCCCATTTAGATTCTCACTCATTTCTCACCACATAATCATGGAAGTCTATAGGATGATATTCTTAACATCTTATTCAAAGTTAGTAATATGATTTTAACTAAGCAAATTTAATAAACAAGCTGGCAATTTCGTGCGATAAAAATAAGCACATCGTGTCTCCTAAGAAAAACCGGTCTCCTATTTCTGCAGGAAATAAAGCATCTACATCAACCCATTTATACGTAAATAGAATGTTCCAATTTTAATTATGGACTAGAGTTTTGAGGAGTTATTTTGTGTCAATAACTCACTCTCCTTCCGAATATTCTATATTTGCGGAAGAATTCTTAAAAATTCAAGACAATATTTTAAAGATCTCATCAAAATATCTAGGGGCACAGATTCTTATTTCAAATACTTAGAAAGCAGCCTTTCTTTCTGCTTCACATATAGATGCATGGTTCCACATGCGTTAATCTTTATGCAGATGAATACCATCCGTCTCTGTGCTTTACAAATCTGTTCTGGCAAATTTTAACTATCGTCAAAGAAAACTTGTAAAATATGTCACTAAATATCTCATTATTTACGGCGTTGAAAATATCCGCTTTATACGTTTTACGAGATCATGTTGACCCACAAATATGTATCTTTCAAATAACACGTCACAGTCTACGACACTTGCCCTTCTCACATTTCCCAGTTTTGGGAGAAAGACAAAATGCTTTTGCAGGGCTTGTATCTTAATTGTACTATCTTTATGCCGAATTATTTCTTTTGTTCCCCACATTGGAATTAAACAGAATTTTTTTAAATTATTTTTCAGATTTCAATACAGGTTGGGCACTAAAAGAAGTCTCACTTCCATCGTTGTCAATATACTTCTATACCAATTTTTACAGATAGCTCGCAATCATAAGAGCATGTTAAATGTGGCGTTATATATCAACCTGATACATTCAACAATCAACTAATAATTGTTGTTTTTTTTTTGTATTTTTAAGAAATTTCTCCTTCTGTCAGGGTGATTTTATTATCTGGACTGATAGCATGAGTGTTACTGGAAATACCATTCTACTCCTATGATCGAATGCATCTGGTTGTCTGGCATCTTTTAGTCTTTCCTGCTTCTTAAAAATAAAGGCTATAACATTATTATTATTTTGTTTTCCGTGTTATGTGAATATTTCTAAGTATGAAACATCGAATTTTGAGGCCAAACTTATTTATTCTTTTCTACCATAAGTACATTTGCTACTGTGATGTCACTGAATAGAAGCAATTCACATCACAGTAGCAAATGTACTTATTCTATTTGAGTACGTATTGAAACGTACTTTTAATTCTATTTGGCTTGTCATCATTTATTATTTTTCGGGATATGGTAAATAGAAAATACCACCGAAATAATTTTAATTTCTTAAAAACTATTAGTTTTTCCCCTTTTTCCCCCTTTTCTAGAGGAAATCACCTTTTTTTCCCCTTATTTTACATTCTCCAAATTGTCTTCTGATTCTGCATTCCTTCTTTTTCGGTTTCCAAACAATTTAAACTTTATTAGATTCATTTCTACTCGGTCTAACAGAGGTTTCTGATTTTTAATTTTCTTACCGATGTCTATGAGTTAATTTTATTTTTAATGAGGCAGCCAAGATGGATTTTTGTAGAAAATGGGGGAGGAGTGAAGCAAATTGCTTATTAGTCGAAATGACAAATACTTGCATAACTTTACTAAGCATACCTTGTTTAACTTTAAATATTCCACTGGCACCGTAACGACGACACTGGATGGCATGCATTCGTAAGGCCTAAAACCATATAATTCAATTTCTTATTCAAGATCACGATTTAATTACTTTAATTAGCAACCTAAAATGTGATTTAGTAAAGGTATGTTAGTATTGAAAAAAAAAAGATTTTACGTGTTCTTTACGCAGGTAATAAATGCCACCGTAGCGTTGCCAGTGAGCGCTAACGGTTTATATTCTATTCTTCACCCTAGTTTATCAATTTATTTTTTGAGTCGTCGGAGAAAGTAAAATATAATGGTATTTTCTAAAAAAAATTGTTTGACTTTCGATAGGAAAAAAAATAAGCAATCAAATTTAAAAGTAATAATTTCTAACAAAATATATTTTTCACTTGAAAACAACACACCAAAAGCATTATGAATGGAAAAATCACAAGTAAGTATGTCGAAGGAAATCGAACAAAAGTTTAAGTGTCTGAGGTTCAACAAAAATTCATAATTCGTTTTGAGGGAAAATATCTTTTGAGTCGAATTTCAAAAAATCAATAATGTAATGTTTTCAATTCACATTATTAATAGCCTCCAGACCATATACAACATCTTCCGTCTTCCCACACATAGTTTAGTGTATACGGACCTCCAGATATGAATTCATTTCCCTACGTATGGGAAAACAGATGTGCAACCCATCAATTTTAATAGATCCATCATGCCTTCAAGGTGGAGGAACGTAAAAACTAATTTTTTCCGCTTTATGAAGAGACTCCTTAAGTCATGAAGAACTGATAAACCAGTAGAAACTATTGTCATTAAGTGTCAAACCCAGGTGTACTTCAGACGGCATAAGCTGCGAACTGATAGTAATTGACTACGGTAATCGTAATTGATTGATCAAGAGGCAGCGGGTGACAAAGATGGTTCCTTAAAGGCCTAATCACACGGCGAAATATCCACACTTTTCGTTCACATGATTGGTTTAATTTCATTTGCAAACAATATTCCCGTCACTATTTTTCAAGCTGGTTAAAAAAAGTTGTCGATGACGAAAAACTTGCTTGACCGGTTCTTGAGGGTAGAAGCAGAAATTTGCTGATGAAATGCGCGGACGTGTGATATGGCCTTAACAGACACTTCCATTGAGGAATCTTTGCTAAACAGCAGTCAGCAATTTCAGTAACGGGAGACAGGCATCTGATGAAATAAAATGCGACCCCCACAGAAGAAGAGGAAGACTTCAAATGAAAATTCGGAGAGACTTAGGAGTGTGGAAAACTGATACTGGTGTTTTTGAGAAGCTTCGTGTGATTCGGTCTGCTGTGTTAAGATCCACCCGATAAAGATTTGGTTTTTTGGTGACTTATTCTGATAGAACTGTTTCTTGATTGAATTGTTATTTGTAAATAATATTAACCTTGATGAGAACAAGTTGTTAATTGCAAATATATCAGGTGGTAAATAAAAGAATTATTTTGTTGTCCTACTCCTTTATTTTATAGTCTTGATCAAGATATTTCGGTATTGATAAAAATGTACTCAGGAGTAAGTCCAGAATAATCGCAGAATATTTTCGACTTCTTATTTGAAAAGAACAAAATTGAGTTTTACATTTTAAGAACGATTGATAAGAGGATAAAAATAAAGGGATAAAATCGAAGGCTCTCTCAAGAAGTTCGGAATTCACTTAGCGTAGCCTCTACAGGAGGACGAAAGTACTATGAAAGGGAAATAAAAAATAAAGAAGGATAGAAATCTTACCTGATAAGAAGCACATATAGAATCTTTATTTCTTGCTCCCGTTGGAGGGGAAGAATCACTAGATGAGGATTCTGGAGTCTTCGAACTTGCAACATGTCGCTTTTGTCTCATTAGTACAGGTGCAGACACAGACTTCAAATTTAAATCAGTGATGACTAGGATAGTTGGTTCTATAGGCTGCGCTGGGCTATCAGTGGATTGGTTTTTGCGACTCATTCTTAATGTGGAAGGAAAAGAAGCAGATTGCCCAGGAGGATCAGCATTATTTGAGTCAATCGGGAAAGGATTACTAATATTGGACCTTACTGATATCGTCTCGCTTGTTATTTGTTCTTCCGATATATTACCCAAGGACGAACCACGCAGTGTTATTTCACTGTCGCGGAGCTGATGGTGGTTATTTGGATCCAGATCTTCAACTGGGAATTTAAAAACATCAGAAGAGGAATCATCATTTACTAAAGCTTCTTCAAAGGAATCACTGGATCCAGAACATGCGGAAAGGTATAAGCTACTGGCTGCTGAACCAGGAGAGGCAGGCACGCAGTCATCGCAATTGGAAGAGATATCCAACGAAGAAGACGAGGAATGAAGATCCCTGTTTTCTGCCTGGCAGTTGGAGCAACCAGACATTACTAGACTTTCGTCGGTATCGCTGCGTTCGTTTGGCACATCCCAATCACTACAGTCACATTCAGTTACCCAAGTAAAACTGGAGCTGTGAAAAAGAACGGAGCGAAAAATAATAATGTAGCCATAACATGAAATTTAGAATATGGAGATAAAAACAAGTTTACAATATTCCGAAAATAATTCTGCTGCTTTAAAAAGATATATTTTTGAAAAACATTGGATAATATCCCTAGAAAACAAATACTGCTGTGAGTAATTTTTTTTAATATATGGATTAGTTATAAAATAATTCTGAATATAACTACAATATCATATACAAATTTCGAGCAATAATGCAATCTCAAATACATGTATGTTGGTACATTTTCCAAAAACCGCACATTGAGAAAGATTTGTGTTTTATTGCTCGTACAGGGCCTTTCCAAAATCAAATTTCGGATTCGAACTTAATCTTTATATAAACAGTTTTTATGCGACAAATATTATAACAGACTAAAACAAGAAACATTTTTATTCAAGGTCATCGTCAAAAAAGTTTCTTTCAATATTAAACAGATAAAAAGTTTAACTTTCAACGGGATGTTACTGTAAAAAAGTGAAAATGTAATTTAAATACTGAAATACAAACTTAAAAAATTCATTAAAATAATATTTTGAAATTGAAAAGGCGGTTGTTTTAATTTGAGTATTTTCGAATGCATGGTCCTCTTTACTCGCATGGGGGGAGGGGAGAAAAGAACTCATTTCCCTGAAAAAACAGCAAAACAATCTCGAGACGGGGTTCCCTATAGTTGCAAAGTAAGCAATTGCCCTTAGGCAATTGCTTACTTAAATATTTGAATTTCTGCCTACTTAATTGATGTGGTTATTACCAAGTTGAAAAAATCGCTTAAATGATACAGAGAATTTTTATCTCAATTCATTAGCATTAATGCTAAAAAATCAGAAAATAAGCCCTTGAAGAAATAAATTAATATTTCTTCACTTCTCAGGATTATTGGAAAGACATGATTTAAAAAATGGCTAGAAATGTAATTTCTGGATCATTATTCAGCAATCTAAAGATAAAAGAGTGACTTAAGTGTAAACAGGTTAGTTTCTAAAATACTTAATGTATCAAAACAGTCTCATTTTCTTTCAAATCAATCATAGATCTGAAGTGTATGCTGAATTGTATGTATTATAATTTACATTGTGTTGTTTCAAATGGAATTTTTTGATTCGACAGAAATAAGCTTTGAGCATAATGAAACAAGCAAACGAACTTAATCTGTTTAAAGAAATCTCGAGTTTTCTTTAGGCATGCATTATTCAAGTTCTTAATCCATCGTATTGATTCATTGATCCATCGTATTTCGCATTTTCTCGGCGTTTCGAATTCTAAGGTCATTCAGAAAAAGAGAAAAAATGTGAACGTATAAAACAAACCTAAATAAGTAAAGCCCTTCCGCCCAGCAGAAATACTTTCCACTAGAAGAAAATCGGGAAGGAAGAGGTTTATGTTTAATGGAATTTTTTTCCGTAATAAATGAAGGGAAAATAATAAAGCACTTTTATATTAAAAGACAGAACATATTTATATTCATCGGCAGCTTCAATGATAGTAGCTAAGTAGAAATTTTTACCCCATGTTTCTTTCCTTTTGAATTCAATAAGTTTTTCAGAATCACATTGAATACACCCAAGATAATACAACTTTTATTTTTATTCTTACAATTTACTAAGCCTCCTTTTTTTAAAAATTTAATTTTAAAACCATAAAGCGATTCTTTTGGAAAAAAATGATTTAAATCAAGATATTTTCGCTTATTAATTAACAATATTAATTTAGGAATAAATGTCAGTAGATAAAAAGTATTAAATTAAAAATAGTTTTCTTTTCTTTTAAGTTGAAATTGCAAAAATTTTTTACTCATAGTCACAGTGTCATTTTAAAAGTATGGGCAAGATGATAATTACGATATTATAGGAAAGTAATATTTCCCATTAATTTAATATTTATCTCCCAAAGATATTCAAAACAATTTATCATAACATTAAGAATATTAAGTAGTTGAAACAAAATGCTTGATAAACATAAGGCATCAAATTTGACGATTCAAAAAGTCCGTTGGAGTATAAATTCATAATCAAAAATTAAAATAAACCTTCTGTAATACGAATTAAACTTGTTGAATATGTTTATACACACCTTCTACTTAACGAAGGAGGAGTTGTTTGAGTAACAGCATCTCGATTTTCTTTGTCATCTTTTACATCAGTCGATACATCCGTACAGGCGGGGAGCTGATAAGAATCACTCTTCATTTGCCGCATGAAAGTAGCCAACTCATCAATACTCTAGAAATATACACAAAAAATACTTTCAGTAATGATTTTAAATCCCTACAGCATATTAAAAAGACAGAACATAAACTGAAAGTCGCATGCAAATGTCCAAAAGAGATTTCGCTAGTTTGAAGCAAGTTGCCTAAAATATATCTCTTGCTTGTTCTACGATATATGTATTTGTTTTCACTATTCCAAATGATAAGTTTTGATGATTCAAAAATAGATGAATAAGAAGATCAATCTAAATTTGACATCTCGTAAAATGCATTTTTCTATCCCTTTTCAAGAATATTTTTGAGAGAGGCTCTATAACAATTTTAGTTTTTGAATAACAACCTCTTACAAAAATAATAATTACCAAATCCTATAACTATACTTTACTTTTAAAAACAGAAGTAATTTTGGGGCTTTAATTCAATTATTACTCATGCTTAGTTATTTCGTGTGAAGACAGTACGAGAGAAAAAAGCTCCGAATTAATTGTCAATTTATTTTTAACTTTGCTAACAGTTTTTATTTTTAGTATATCAGATATTATGAGTAAGAGATTGTTTTATAAAAATATTGAGTCCTAACTACCCTAATAATTTGTAAATAGTTTTTACGCTTCTGCTTAATTTGTTTTATTGAACTGAAAAATCCTCAAATTTTAACTATCAACAGAAACTGCGAGGGTCGTTCGAGTAGATTTGCGCAAAAACAAGACATCAGGGCAAATTTTATTTGCAAACTAACACTGCTTTTTTGCATAATTGTCAGTGTTACAGTAGCATTTATTTAAAACTAATGTTTCCAATGCTGTTGTTATATTTATCTTATTTGTCAGCGGTTACTAAAATCGTGAAGTATCTTAAGCACTTTATTTTCTGTAACATTTAATCGCTTCGTAAAGTCTGCTTCCCCTTCATTTTTTAAGTTTTTTTAAAGTCCTCTTTTGTGCACGATCTAAAACAGGAGGAGTGGAATGGTGTTTGCTGCCAGGTGTTGATTCATGGCAAAGCTTCGCCTGGGGCAGCTAAGACGACGCAATAGCTAAACGAATTATGCAATATTTCAAATGGGATACCTTCTCATTCAGTCGCGGCATAACGCCTTATGGTCATTTTCTTTTCTTAAAAATGAAATAGTTTTTCGCATGAAGTGAATGTGAAAAACGATCTCATTTTTAAGAAAAGAAAGTAATGGAGAGATTTAAAAGAAGCAGCAAGATGTGTAAAAATACCCCTCTTTATAAGAATTTCAATAACAAATAGGCAATAGAGAAAAAGAGTAGTGTTAAATATAGTATTGCTGTACATAAAAAAAATAGCTTTTATTTTTTTGAGATAAACCCAATTGTTTCTTACTTTAAAGACCATTTCACATTTTTAGTAAGAATCGCAGATTTTATTCATCATTATTTGGAGAAGAGTCCGGCAAAAAAATTGAAACCTCGTTACTAAAAAGACCTGTATTCAAAGGCATTGGAAATCAATTGGCGTTGTTAGCAAAATTTTAATAAAAACTAAACTCATAATAATATTAAAGAATAGCAGACTAAAGAGTTGACACATTTGTGCTAAAGAAACGAAACTGCATAAATCCAAGAGAAATATACACTTGTCTCGGAAAATTCCAATTTTAGAAGAATGAGCAACTTTCAGAGCAGTTACTTAACCCGTTCGCACACAATGATAAGCGCAGTGAATGACTTAATATTTAGTTTGAAATCTCCAACTAAATGAAAACATTAAGTCATTTCAAATTCAAAAATCACTCAAATATATTACAATACCTCAAATGTTTTTTATATTATTATTAAAATAAGAATAAATATCCCTGATAGGATGTGCCATTCAATTAGTAAATACAATCAGTTCGTGGGTCAGGGGCCTCAAACAATATGTTAGGTCCTATGTAGGTTCAAGAGAATAATATAACGGACGGGAAAGTTTCAAATTATCTTCTTTATTCAAAATCTTTAATAATGATAAACTAAATCCGTTTCATATGAAATAAAAAATGAATTAATCGTCAATATCTAATTTTTCTACTAAATTTTAGGATGATAATGGGGTCTGTGCAAAAATTTCTATTTGGCCACAGAAGTCTTGCACTGGAGAATAGTAAATAATATCTTACAGATGTTTTCTTTCATTTCTAACTTTTCTGTTAATATACAATATTACGTTTATACGTTTCAACGAGATATGTAAATAAAAAAAAATAACGAGCAGTTAACTCTCTTTAAAATATTGGGATGTTGAATAAGTTCTCAGTTTTCAAATAAATGGCGTTACAGGAACTGATAGCGTTAGTTCATGATCGTGGCACATCTATTTACAAGCACAATCAGCAAACTTAAAATTCAGTGCATGTTATTTCACGGAAGTGCAAACAACTTTATTTTTCAGTGCATTAAATTCAAAAATTTCACGCCCCCCCAAATATTCAAAAACATGTGCGGTTGAAGCTCACAAAATTCTTACTAAGACTTACGGTGACTATACTCTTTCTGAAACAACTTATAGAATCTGGTTTAGGTGTTTTAAAAATAATGATTACGAAATCGAAATCGAATGAAATACGAACAATCGGAAGCATTACTTCGTGAAAACTCGTGTCAAACGCTAGCTGATCTAGCAGAATCATGAGAAGTGGATCGCACAACAGTTTCGAAACGTTTGAAAGTATTAGGAATGATTCAAAATCAAGATAATTAGCTGCAGCACGAGTTGAACGAGACGTCGAACGACGTCAACAATTGCTTCAACGGTAGAAAGGGAAAAGATTTTTGCATGGTATCGTAACTGGCGATGAAATATCGTGCCAAAAAAAAACTCCAACCAAGCATCAATATGTTCAGCAAAGCCGAATGTGCATGGTTTCAAGCTTATGTTCTGCATTTGGTGGGATCCGCTGGGTATAACTTATTATGAATTACTCAAACCAAATGAAACTATCTGGGAAGATAGCTACAGTTGGTGCAATTAAGCCGGGTATTGAAGACGAAACGGCAGCTGTAAGGGCAGAGACATGATAAGACCATTTTGCAGCATCACAACGCTGGGCCACATGTTGTAAAACTGGCAAAAACCTACTTGGGAAATCTTACCAGACCATTCATATTCATCAGACATTAACCGTTCCGACTACCATTTGCTCCGGGCGACGACACATGGCTTGGCTGAGTAGCACTTCCAATCTTAGGCAGATGTCAGAAATTGTCAAATGCTGAAAGCCAGAAAGATGGGGGAAAAGTAGTGGCTAGCGACGGTCACTATTTTCAGTAATATATTTTTTAATGATTTTTTAAATAAAGCCTTAATCCTCATATAAAAACAGTGAGATCTTATTCAACATCCCAATAATAGCCCGAAACTTTAATTACGCAAAGCAACAAAATTAAAATTTGTTAAATAGGAAATTCGGATAGGTATACAAATCTATCTAATTAAAAAAAAAGATTGCGTCGAATAAAGAACGTCGGAGAACAGAAAAGCCGCTTCATACATGAAAATAATCCGATGACGTGGCAAGCAATTTCTTTTCTTCCTGGTTGAGCTGAACGATTTCTAACTAAAACAAATTGAAGCCGGGGAAGAAGAAAGAAAGGGGAATGGATATGCAAAGCGTGAAGGTGGTTACGCACACGAGGCTAAATATTGTGCGCAATCGTTGCCTTTCTATTGTTGTCCCGGCATTGTCCTCGTGTGAACAGTTGAGACAACGATATTGTGACAATGAACAACGTTTGGACAATTATTTGCCATTATCCCGTTGTGGTCATGTAATTTTTCCGGAAGGCGTGATCTTCTATGGCGCACAGTAGTTAGCCTCGTGTGAAACCACCTTAACGTTAGGGAAGAGAAAATTTATCAAGCGCGTTAGAAAGCCTTTTTTTCTATATCTTTCAAGTCATCATATAAATAATCACGGTAAAATTAAAATTTATTTCAACCATTCGTTAACACGACATGAGAGAGCATGGGTTCCATTGAATCGAATTTCATTAATCACTGTTATTGTTATTTATGACACTTTACAAGCCCTCTGACAGTTATCTGTTAAGCCGAAACGCGCGTTTCTTTTCTTTTTTTTCAGTAGCGTCAACTAAAGCCAAGAGTACGTCTTAACACTCATGCTTCACATTCGCTTGCACAACCCCTTTTTACAAGGAGACACATTCACACACCTCACAGATAGAACGTATAACAACCATTCCCGAACCAGGATGTTCAGACCACCGGGAAGAAACGCTGCCAGGACGTAGTTATAAAGTTGATGAATGTTTGACAGAAAGAAAGGAAGTTCTGCTGTTTTTTGAGGATTAGTGTTGGCTAAATCCCAAAACAAATGAGCTCAGCAATCAACTTAAATAAATAGAGTAAGGAAAATGAAGATACTTTATCTTTACTCAAATAAGTATTAAGTTAGGACTTAAAAGAAGGAGCGGAAAAACTGTGAAAAAGAAAAATTGCAACTTTTTTTTCCTGCGCAGGTTCAAACAAGATTAACGGCTGAATAAAAAAGTAGACAAGGAAACATTCACATGTCTGAAGTAGAAATTGCTTCACTCAAACAGAGCATCTATTCACACTTGTAATTTGATTAATGTAACCAACAGAAGTTTTAAAGCTATTTAGAAAGCAATAAGAAAAAATTGTGTGTATGTGTGTGTGTGTATATATATATATATATATATATATATATATATATATAGGGGACACGGAATGATATAAATATAATTTTATTTAAATCTATGTACAATTTTAACGACCTTTTTACAGGTGACTTGGATAACTAATAAATGAAAATATTCCAATAAAAAAAGAACATCTTCCGAAATCACATATTTTTAACAAGAATGATTTTTTTTCCCACATGATTTGCTCTGAAGTAAAATGGATCCACTCATATCCATCTACGAAAAAATTTAAACATCTTTTCGCTTCCTTTGCAGGCGATTGAAAGAAACTTGTTGTGATCTCTCGGCGCTTCAACTCTTGGGAACCCTATTTTTTCCACAAATATGGGTTCTTTTACATTTCGTCTAGTCGGTCATTATGTTTTCAAATTACATAACTTCTCATGCTTCTTTACAAGTTACCTGAATTAAGAAAAATTCCAAATAATATATAAATTTCAATTAATAGATTATTTATTTTTTAACTAATGTTTTTTTAAATATCTAAATGCTTTGAATTCAAAGCTCTTAAAATGAATAGTCTGAAATTCGCCTAGATAAATATTTTTCTGGGTATTGAAGGAATTTTTGAATTCATTAAATATAAGGAAACGAAATAGGTCTTTTTTCTAAATTGATTTTAGTTATTTTGCAATTATTTGATAAATAATAGTAATAATTAACGCTTAATAATATTAAATCTTAAATTAATAATTAATCTTACTAAATTATCATTTTATTCATTTACTTCTTTTGTCTTTATTTAAAGAACCGCAATCTAATCTCCACTATTCATCAAAACATTTTGATAAACGTGAATTCGTAGGCAGGATCTGGAGTAAAAAAAAAAAAAAAAAAAGGAAAGAAAGAAAGAAAAGAAAATCGTATACAGTAAAAGACCTTTATTCGCGGGGTATATGTTCCATAAATATGCCGCGAACACAGAAACCGTGAATACGGAATGGTAATTTACATGGGATTATAGGGGATACGTTCCTAGGTGACAAGATAAAAAAAAACAAATATATAAAAAATCCATTTAATTGAAGTTTTTGAACGTTTTGCTTAATTAATTACGGCTTAGGCAATGGTTTGAAGAATCTTGTAATTTTCTCTTGCTCGGCAGTTTTTAAAAACTCCTTCAATTCAGACTGATACGCAGCAGTCGCATTAGCAGTTTGCCTCTTATAAATAAGACTTCGTTCCATAGACGGATCAATGTTCATAAAGAAATCGCAAAGATCATTTGCCATTCTTAAGCCTTCACTAAGATTTTTCAAATGAAATGTCACGTTTCCAGTGCTTGTTGAAGCCTCTTCTTCAATGGGTTGTGAATTTAACATTTCCTCCAAGTCGATTTCAGTCAGATCTCCATCTTGCGATTCAAGCAATTCCTGAATGTCACTTAATTCTATCTGTTCGAACCCATCTCGTCCTAATCCATGTGCGATTTTGGCTATGTTTGCATTTAACAACATACTTTAGACAAAGTTGTAATAAGATCTATTTTACTTTTTTTATTAGTCTATTTGACGGCATTTACAAAGGATATTGGGTCGGATAACAATTGGAGTCCTCTTATTATTATGTAGGTACTTATTAGATCCGCAAATAAGGAAAGTTTTAGCCGAGAATATAGAAATTGGTTCGCATTTTTTTAATCCGCGAATAGTGAAAACGCGAATGAAGGAAGCACACATAAGGGGCTTTTACTGTACTTCACTAAAAGTTTCCAAAAAGTGAAACTTCTTCAATCATTTCAAAACAGAGAAAAGATTGAAGATCAGATAACTTTAGATAATCAATCAATCATATATATATATATATATATATATATATATATATATATATATATATATATATATATATATATATATATATATCCGAACTTTAAGACGTTTCAGAGAACTCTAATTTTGTTTTAAGAAAAATGCGGGGATCAAGAAGCAGAAAAACAAAAGGACAAATTTGGAGAATTTTCGCTAGTAAATTTTGTTAAATTAGAAAAATTAAACAATAAAATAATTCTAGTCATTAGCAATTAATTGATAATTTGTAAAAATAATAAAGTTTTCATACAAATAATATTCATGCATGATGGCTCATATGAAATCTAACAAATCCAATGTTACAAACTAAAAGTGTAAACGAGATATGTCTTCCCTCTTCAGAAACTTCTAAAATAATTTCAGAAGTTATTTATTCCTGAGCGCTTAGTTGCCCCACATTATTTCTAATAGCGTACTTTTTCTGTTGACTAATTTACTCTTCCATATTTGTTATTTATTAGTTATTTCTTATCCAAGGTGCGACGTTAATTCATCATTGTAATGTTGAAATTAACGGCGTACAATTGAATCATAAATACACTGATGGGAAAAAAAAATCCCAACACTAGGAAGGAGCTGTGCTAGATAAACGAAATTTGGTAGGCGTGTTTATACATCTGAAAGATGACGTCGATTCAAATTTCGAGCTACGCGCGTAAGTGTGGCGCTAGTAGCGACACTATGAACATGCAGATGAGGTTTGCTTTAAATAAGCGCTGTAAGGTTCGTGATCGTTATTTACAATTGAGATTTGAAGTAGTGGGTTAATGTTAGTCAAGGATGCCTCTGAGAAGACGAAGAAGCCATTATCAACAGCTCACTGAGTTTGAACTAGGTCGTGTTGTAAGGCTACGAGAAGGTGGATTTCCTTTCCGCGATATTGCTGAAAGACTTGACAGGAATGTATCCACTGTGCATGAGTATTGGCGACAGTGGCCAAGGGAAGCCTCAAGAAGACCAGGTTCCGGGCGGCCAAGTGGTACTACTGAGAGGGAAGACCGTCATATTTGGCGTATGGCTGTGGCTAATCGTACTGCGTCTGCAGCCGAAATTCGAGCTGCAGTTGGCACCACAGTGACACAACGGACTGTTACAAATCGGTTACTTCAAGGACAGCTCCGAGCCAGACGCCCTGTACAGTGCATTCCACTGACTCCAAACCACTGCCGTTAGCGTCGTGAGTGGTGTCAAGTTAGAGCTCATTGGAGGACGGAGTGGAGATCTGTTGCGTTTTCTGATGAAAGCCGGTTCTGCCTTGATCGCAGCGATAGCCGTTTGTTGGTTAGAAGGAGGCCAGGTGAACACCTGCTAGTGACCTGTCTACGGCCTAGACACACACTGCCTACTCCTGGAGTTATGGTTTGGGGAGCAATTTCGTATGACAGCAGGAGCACTCTCGTGGTTATCCCACGCACCGTCGTTGCAAATTTGTACGTCAGTCTAGTGATACAACCTGTTGTGCTGCCATTCATGAACAGCATTCAAGGGGGTGTTTTCCAACAGGATAACGCTCGCCCTCATACCGCTGTTGTAACCCAACGTGCTCTACAAAGTGTCGACATGTTGCCTTGGCCTGCTAGATCCCCAGATATTTCTCCAATTGAGCACGTATGAGACATCATTGGACGACGACTCCAGCGTCATCCACAACCAGCATTAACCGTCCCTGCATTGACCGCCCAAGTGCAACAGGCATGGAACTCCATCCCACAAACTGAAATCCAACACCTTTACAACACAATGCATGCACGTTTGCATTCAAAATTCTGGCGGTTACACCGGTTACTAATGTACCAACATTTCACATTTGAAATGGCTCTTCTCGCCAATGACTCTTTCTGTGATCTTGAAACTTTAATCAATTAAATATGTTACCTAGACAAATGTATTCCTAAAATTTCATTGCTCTACAATAATTTTTTGTGTTGGGATTTTTTTTTCCATCAATGTATTTTAAGACAAGAAATTCGTAAAAAAAAACAATATTACAAATCTCTAGATGAATAGGGATCCACAAAACGAAATCATTAAACCGAATTTGACAGATATTTTTTGGGAATGTAAATATCAGAACTCTTTTATTCAAATTTTTATTTAAATTTAATCAAATATCGGCGCTTACCAACATTTTTTCGCCAATAGGCTTCGAAATTTTTTTTTTATGTAAATAATTATTTTCTTCAATGACATCAGTTTAAATATTGCATAATAATTGAATTCATGTTTTTAAGTTATTCTGATCAAGAGGAATATGAATCGAACCTTCGGACGGGAAAGGAGAAATAAATAAACAGATTATAAAGACTTGATTAAAAGAGGAAATTGCTCGTTAAGGAAATGCCTTTCCCTGTTCCAGACACGTTTCAAATTTTTAATGAAACAAAATTAAAATTTTTAAAAAATTCAAATACCGTCATGCATTTTAACTACATTTTGTACGTAAAGGGCTCTTTAAGCGTTTTATAATGTGGAAATTTGATGTTAAAATTGCTGGTGTGACTTTTCTGTCCACCAATATTTTAACAGATTCAATAAGAATACAACAGAATGGACTATAAAAAGATTTAAGTAGTTTTTTTACGTAGATAAATACTTTCTTATTGATCACAATTATCTTTTAAATATCTCTTCTATTGAACGGTATTAAATAGGATTTTGGCAGAGATATGAAAAGAAACGAATGCGAAATAGCTTTTTGGAAGAAGGTGACTATATGAAAATGAGTTTTATTCGTTGAATTAATCCGTTACTACAAATTATTTTTGAATCATTCCATAGTCATTGAAAGTGGAAACTCTCAAAAATAACAGCTGTATGAGAAAATTCTTTCTTCATGAGACATTGTCTTTCCCTCCGAAATAAAACGACACTCTTTCTTTCGTCGGCGCAACGAGGTTCAAAAACCTTGTTTGCATTTTCGAATATCATCGATCTGCTGTTCAAATGCGATTACGAGATAAAAACTGAAAGGCCATTGACTGAGATAAAGGGCTTTCCACCTCCGTGATGATTAGAACGTTTCTTTTTACTTTTTTTAAAATCTGATGCGTCTCGCTTTTACTTTTATTTTCGAACAATTTATAAAAAGTCATTCTTCATAAATTCCACTGCATTCCATGCATTGCAATGAACACCAAATAAGAAACTTTAAAAGATTCGTAATTCAGTAAACTATTCACGAAGTTTAAAGAAAATACATTTGCTAAATCACAAAACTTTTCATTCCGCTTTTTTTGTTTGTTTGTTTTTTCCTTCCAATCTTTCTCATCCCCAAAAGCCATTAATTAAGAAGATATTAATGCAATATGAAAAAATATCACACTATTACAATTTCCATTTGAAGCATCTAAAAATATCCAATTGATGAGATATCCTACTTCCTGTCTTTCGCATTCGCAGTTTCATAGAAACTGCAAATACAACCAGACGTTCCTTAAAAGGAAGAAAACAAAAGAAGAAAATCAAACATTTCAAATTACTGAGTTGAAAAACACAGTCTGATATAGAACTGCAGATGTTTTAGAAAAAAATATGAAGCGCAGTTTCAGTACTGAAGAGAAGGAAATTAGAATTTGATATCTTCCACAAAGAATGAAATTTCATGATCAGCTTTTAGCTATCCTGTTGGGGGCAAGACTAATTTCACAAAGTTAAAAAATGCATCAAATTCGTTTTCAATTTAATTATTTTAACGAACATTGCATTCTTAAAAAAAACTTTTCCGGCTGGAAAATTCTCTCAGAACAGATTCCATCAGGAGCTAGCTATCTTAAAAATGGGCAGACCTGTCTTCTGACCACGGTTATGAGTTTGTTTCAAATTAAATCTAATAAAATTTCGAAAAAGAGATCAGTTAAGTTAAAAATTTCTACGACAAGGAAAATTTCGTGAAACAAAGGGAAAATTCGTGATTTGAAGCCACTCTAAATGACGAAATTAAAATTAAATTAGGACAACCACAGTTCAAAAATTCACTTGATGATATAACACTTAAATTTTTGCACTTCCAAATAAAATCCCGCCTTAATCCTTACGATTTAATTTGGCTGTTCTCTTTTTGAGTGCTAACAAATTATGCCATACTTGATGCTTCCAGCGATATCTTCTTGGCTCAGCAATAAAAATTGGTTTAATATATCAAAATTCTTAGTTATGAACTATGATTAAAGGGATTTAGGGAGAACTGTAGAGCATCGGAGAAATTTTTTAAACAACTGGACACAAGGTTTCAAATATTTAGAATATTTTTCCCCTCGATTTTTCATGCCAGTATATATCATACCGGTAATCATCCAGAAGCAGCTTCTGATTTGAAGGAAGGGAGAAGAATTTTTTTTTAAATAAAGAAACTAAATAAAATAATTGCCTTGCTCGGATATGAACATTGATGCTATTTCATGAAGAAGTTTTATGTAGTTCGATTTAGAATTACTAGCTATTATTTTAAGTTTTAAAAGCAATAAATATCACGTACGGTTAAAACAAATCAAAAATTAAGGAAATGTGGGAAAATGTTAAAGTTTCATAAAACTGAAATTTTCGCTACATTTTAAAGTTTTTTAAAGAAATATTCAACTTCTGATTTTTAATTTTGAATAGCGTGGTACTTTTTGTAGTAATTTACTTTTCCTTGCTTCTTTCTTCCTCAAAGCGCTTGTAGTAGCTAACTAGGTACCTATAACCATTTAGATAATATTGATATTATATTTAACAGATAACATTAAATTTATATGCAAGGCATCTGAAGCTAAGCCAAATAGTATAGTGGACCTGGTTATCGACTTTCCTTGGTCTCTTCCACGCGCAGGTAGTGGAAAGAGCTGCGCAACTGGTGATCGAGTCGGCTAAAAATGAATACGGCCTAATCGCAAAAGAAGCATACATAAGAGCAAAAGTTGATTCACGAGTGAGTATGCTAAAAGTTAATACAAGAAAAGACAGTTTAATGTGGTAAAGAAGTAGAAACAAATATTTTGCAATTGTAATTTATATTGTATATATATATATATATATATATATATATATATATACACTGAAGTGACAAAAGTCATGGGATGACTGTTAATATCGTGTCGGTCCTCCTTTTGCCCGGTGAAGTGCAACAACTCGACGTGTCATGGAGTCCACAAGTCGTTGGAAGTCCTCTGCAGGAATATTGAGCCATGCTGTCTGTATAGACGTCCATAATTGTGAAAGTGTGGATGGTGCAGGAGTTTGGGCACGAACGGACCTTTCGATGATGTCCCATAAATGCTCGATGGGATTCATATCGGACGATCTAGGTGGCCAGATCATGCGCTGGAATTGTCCGGAATGTTCTTCAAACCAATCGTGAACAGTTCTGGCCCAGTGACATGGCGCATTGTCATCCATAAAAATCCCATCGTTGTGTGGGTACGTGAAGTCCATGAATGGCTGCAAGTGATCTGCAAGCAGCTGAACATAACCATTTCCAGTCAATGATCGGTTCAGTTGCACCAGAGGACCGAGTCCATGCCATGTAAAAACAGCCCACACCATTATGCAGCCACCACCAGCTTGAACAGTGCCTTGTTGACAGTTTGGGTCCATGGCTTCGTGGGGTCTGCGCCACACTCGAACTCTACCATCAGGTCGTAACAACTGAAATCGTGACTCATCTGACCACGCCACGGTTTTCCACTGGTCTAGGGACCAGTCGATACGCTCACGAGCCCAGGAGAGTCACTGCAGGCGATGTCAGCTGTCAGTAAAGGCACTCGAGTCGGTCTTCTGCTGTCATAGCCCAAGGAAGACAAATTTCGCCGCACAGTCCTATCGGACACGTCCCTCGTACGTCCCACATTGATTCCTGCAGTTATTTGACGAAGTGTTGCGTGTCTATTAACATTGACTTTTCTACACAGACGTCGGTGGTCTCGGTCGTTAAGTGCAGGTGGTCGCCCACTGCGCTGTCCATGATGGGATGTGATGCCTGAAAATTCATACTCTCGGCACACTCTTGATACTGTGGATCTCGGAATGTTGAATTCACAAACGATATCCGCAATGGAATGACCCATGCGTCTAGCTCCAACTAACATTCCACGTTCAAAGTCTGTTAATTCTCGTCGTGCCGCCATAAATCACGAAAAACCTGTTCACATGAATAACTTGAACACAAATGAAAGCTCTGGAAAACGAACTGCGCATTTATACTTTTTCGCTGCGATACTACTGCCAGCTGTATATTTGTATATTGCTATTCCATGACTTTTATCACTTTAGTGTGTGTATATATATATATATATATATATATATATATATATATATATATATATATAATCTTATAAAGTGTGTATATATATGTAATGATATTCTAACAACTAATTTAAATCCTAATTAATTTCCTTTATCTTAATTTAACCAATTACAGCTACGTTCAGTGGTGGCGGGGTGGTCGGCTGTATGCACGAAGAAATAACTTCATTCTAAAATATTCTCTTATTGCCTGATCCGATTTCATTTCTCTACCTAATTAATTCAAGAAATGTTTTGTTAAGTTCTTGAGTCAGCGATTCTCACGGTGAGAGTAAACGATAAAAATTGCTGACTAATCAGATACTTTTTTTAAAAGGTCCCTGTGTTTCCCTTATCATGTGATCGACGTGTGTCAGAAATCCCTTTGAGAATCTTAATAATATTTTGGCTCTATAAACAATCTTTTCCCAATCAAAATATGCTATATAAAACGAGAGAAAATTAATTTCTCGCTTTTCTGTCACATCTGCTTGCCTGCGCTCCTTGTAAATACATTGCCTGACTCCCGAGGAAGAATATAGCGAACTTTTTATTTTAAAGTCTTCTTCAATGGCTTCGAACCTGCTATCTGTTTCCAAAAACTTTTAAATCCTTATATATACACACACACACAAAATTTAAGCTCTTTGCGGTGCCTTAGATATTACAAAGTATCAATTATAAGTTTTTTTAATTTCTTTTTGGAACAGAAAGGCAACTTTTCCTTACTATTATCAAACTAAAATCTAAACACATATTTTAAAGACCCATTTTAAAATTCAACATTTTTTTCTTCAATTACAAATTTTAAGCTTTTCGTGGCTACTTAAGATATTGTTGTATTTAACGAATATATATATTTATATATGTATAATGATATTCTAACATCTAATTTAAATCCAAATTAATTTCTAAAGCTTTATCTTAATTTAGCCCATAGTAACTTCAATCTAAAAATATTCTCTTATTTCCATTTTCTCCACTTCAAGAGCAGCTTCGTAAAATGCAGAATCAGCTAAAGGTCGAGGCTGTTCCCACGATAAGAATTGCTGACTTAAAAATACTTTTTTAAAAAAGGTCCCTGTATTTCGCTTATCATGTGATCAACGTTAGCCAGAAATCGTTATGAGAGTCTTATAATATATTGGCAGTATAAACACTATTTTCCATATCAAGTTATGCTATATGAAACGAGAGAAAATTGATTGCTGTCTTTTTTCGTCACATCTGCTTGCCCGGGCTGCTTGTAAATATACTGCCTGCCTCCGGCGGAAGAATAAAGCGAACTTAAAAAATGAAAAGTCTTCGAACTTGCTAAATCAAAATGATATTGAAAATAAAATTTTAAATGATTTTTCTTTCAGAATGCTCCGAGAGGATATTGATTGAAAACGTGAAAGCTGGGTGTAGTAACATATTCCTTTTTTGCAAAAAGCTTATTCCCGATAAAAGTAGGCTATTCGAAATCAGCTTAAGAGCAATTAATGTAGCAAACACATTACTAAAAGTCTACTGCGTTTAAAATAATTACTTAATTTTATCTTGGTTAAATTAATATCTACTAATAGTTGAGGACCACGAGGACTGTTTCAGAACAAATCCCGTCATTTGAAATCATGCTGAGATGGCAGCACTTGAGAAAGCCTCTCACTTTCTAAATTAACACATTTCACACTCGATGGCAATTTTGTCTTGGAGGACCTTTGGGACATTTAGAAGCAATATATAGGACTGTAGCCTACAATCTTTCATCTCTACAGCCAAGATAGGCTAATTTAGAAAACACAACACGTTTCTATCATACGTTTCCAATACGCTCATCAATACTTAAATACTTTCAGATAATAATATATCATTAATTCATTAAATGGAATTAATGAATTTCTTTTCGATAAGCACCGAGTAAAGATTTACAACCTGTTATAAGGTATTTGAGAAACAACGGATTGCATACGATTATATAAATGCTGGGTAGAGATGCTCCGTTGCAACCGAAAAACTAATTAGATGCTTAGAATGCTTTGCTGGTTGCAGTCGCATTCATAAAGAAAGTAGTTAATAATAAATAATGGTCTGTCAATTTTGCTTGAATAGAGAATTTTGTTATATGTGTTTTAACCCTAACGTTTATTTGCAACCCAGTTTTAAGGTTGCTAAGCCGGTAGGTACCCTTCCAGAGGTTTCAAAATTTCAATGTTTTATTCTACCTCAGTGAGAAACTTTATTCTGAATTCAGTCTCCCTTAATCCGTTGATACAATAGTTCAATTTAATTGCCTAACTGATTACAAATCGCAAGCAAATAATAAGCTAAATTTAAACTGATATGAGATCCACCTAAAAGATCTGAAATGGAGAGTTTAAAAGAAAGTGATCCCAGCTAATTTGAGAATAGCGGACAAAATGGCGATAAGTTTTTAAAAGAATCTAAATAATAAAGAAACACCATTACAATCGAATTAAAACCGGGGTATCGGTGTCTGAAGTTTAAATGAACGATTCAAAACACCAATTTAAATAGAATATTATTCATAAGTCGTAACAATGAGAGGGGAGACTTCTCTCTCTTTTTTTTGGGAGGGGAGGAATTCGGGTTTTAACATATCTGGCAGAGGTTCAAGCAGGAAATTAAAATTAATACTTCAAAGAAATAATAAGAAGTAAAAATAAAATACAAATGGTTAATGATAATAATCCTCAGTTGCCCGAATTCGGAAACATTTGACTGTTTAAGCAAAGCATCAATTACGTGGGAAATTATACACTAAAAAAGCAATAAAAATTTCAAACAATTAATTTATTTAGTTCATAAGCTAAATGAAATATATTGTGATTTAAAGTTTTCGAAACATAAAATAATGATATAAATAGATATAATATTGGATTATTGTTGTAAGAATTTATCATATTCGTTTATAAATTGGAAAAATAAAATCTCAAATCCCTTCTTGTCATTTTTATTTACGTTAACAAACTCAAAGAAGGCCCCCTTTTAAAAAAATTCCATTTTCAACCCAAGAACATTTATCGAAACACATTTTGGAATTCAAAGTAGTTTTCATTTCAAGAATATCTATATATCTTTTAAACTGAACAGGTCTCAAACGCCAGGTATGTTTTTCGAGTATGTGTCCCGGAAGACATAAAAGCAAATTGAAAATGAAAAAATGATCGAAATCAAAGATAAAGGAACGGAAAGTTCATAAGCTTTTGGCTTCAAATATTTATTTCTGAAATAGTATTTGGCCTTACGAAAGTGAAGATTTTTCAGCCACGAAAGTTTGATTAAGATTAATATAGAGTTGCCACCCCTCCATTATCAAATGAGCATATCTATTTTTTTAAAGACTTTTCAGTTCGAAAAAGGGAAATACTGTTTATTTTAAAATACACTTACTTAAAATAAAAAGTAATACTGGAAGACTGTAAGTGCTATTGTTGTGAATGATGTAAAAGTGGCAGCTCGACTGCAGATCAAATCGAAAATTTCTTGCACTTGCTTCCTCAACGCTTAATTTTTCTAACTGAAAAACTAATTAATGAAAGCATGTTTTTTTCCCCAAAATTAGTTTACAGGAGGAGACAATAAATTGTAAAAATGGCATCTATTTACCTTCTGCCAAAATTTAATCACTAGTGTTTCTTATAATTTTATTACAAAATAATAAACTGATATCTTTAAAATTTCATTACCTAGATAGCAGAATTGCCTTCCCAAAATTTAACCTTATTTATTTATTTCAAGTTTTGTTGAAGAATGCAATAAAAAAAAATCTGATTTTTCTTCCACGAAAGAAGCACGAAAACCAAATGCCTCTCAAGAATTTGAACTTCAGAGACTTATTCGAGAATTTCATATGTTCCTTGAATGATATTCGAGCAAATAGTTCTTTTAGTTTCACTTTTAAGCTGCCGCAACGAATCTTAGTAACTCAAATATTTCTCAGGAACAAAATAACGTTTTTGCAATTTTGTTTAGAAAAAAAAATATTTTATTGAGTTTGCCCTGATTTTTATATGCTCCTATTAACTTAGGCAACCATGCATTCAGCTTTATAAAAATAAAAATCATTCCATTATTCATGCAGATTATCAAAGCAGCAATCTGATTATTTAACTTTAATCAGTACTACACAGGCAGCTTAATGCTACTACACATAATTGATAATTATGTGCAGTAGCATTCATCATAAATTGCTGCTACTATTTCACCGTTTTCGAATCTAACAATAGGAAACCCAAAGGACTATAATTAACATTATTTTCATATTCATGAGTGACAAGGAAAAAACTATGAGCGCCTGCAAAGCGACAATTTATTTACTTAAACATGCTTCTCCGTTTCCTCCATCTTTTTTCCTTTGAAAAATAGAGCATCGCTTTATGAACGAAAATTGGAGGTAGCACTTCCTGTTTATTTCGATGAGTGGGAAAAAGAGGGATTTTAATTAAACTGACTTTTAAAAAAATCTTTGTAAAGGTGGAATTTTATAATCGATTTTGCAGCTACTTCCTGAATATTTGAATAGTTCACTATTCTCCATGACATTCCACATATTTTCATATTTTCAGAGATTAAATATTAGTTAATTATGTAGCCTCTATAGAAACTAATACTGATATTTACACAGGTCAATAGTTTTATAAATATATAATGTATTTTAAGAAAATTATTTCATAACGCATTTTTATATAATTAATGAAAGTCGATTGAACTAATTTATGGAAAAGCACGTTTGAAGTGATTTTCTTTTAAGTAAGTTCCTGTAGTAAGTGACAGCAGTCTTCATTGTGCTTTCCCGTACGTTTTTTCCATTCTTTTAATATTCTTTCTCTTTATTCTTCACCCAAATTGTGCAGAAATTGGTTTAAGGAAAATGTAAATCGTTGAGTTTAGAAAACTTTTGAGCATGCTTTTCATGACTCTATGCCTTGTAGTTGAATAATTTCGTTTGAAAATGTTTGATAATAAAGACAAAAAAAAAAAAAAAAAACTATCAAATTGAAAACTTAATATCAGTTGCAAATGTGAATACTTTGAATCGTTCAAGTGATTACAAATTTGAGAATCAACAAGAATCTGAGTCGAATAAAACGGATCGACATTCATTCAGATAAATGTACAGCACCTTTTTCAATAATTCAAGGAAATTCGTGTAGATATCTATTTGAACAGTAGTTTCACTAAATATATCTATAAATGGTTTCATATTCTTAAATAATGACAAACAAAAAAAAAAAAATCAGAAATTTATCTTCATTGAAGTAATAAATTGTGCTTTTCTCCCTTCAGTTACCGCTAAAAAAATTTCATATTGGAAAAGTTAAGAAACTCCGGTTTTAACAAGAGGGCCGCGGTGGCCTGGTGGTAAGGTCTCGGCTTCGGAACCGGAGGGTTTCAGGTTCGAGACTCGACTCCACCGAAGAACTGTCGTGTGAGGGGGTCTCTTGCACGTTAAATCTGTCAGGCCAAACTTCCTCCCGCTGGTGTGGTGTGAAGAGGGGGTGCCAGTTCAGGTGCCATCTGACCATGGTTCAAAATGACGAGGTCCGTCCCAAAATAGCCCTCGTGTTGCTTTAAAAAACGGGACGTTAATATAACTAAACTAAACCGGTTTTCAGAAATTTTTGCTAAGATATTGAAATTCTTGTAGTGTTTATCAGATACTTCCCATAAACACACATAGAAGGGCGAGCGAGGCACGTCCCCCCTTTTTTTAAATTAAAAATTATCTATACTTATAATAAAGCTCAATGTGTGTGTGTGTGTGTGCTGGCGCTCTACATGTCAGACCGTTGGACCTACAGCTACCAAATTTGGTACATGTATACCTTGGAGGTTGGGAATGTGCACCTCGGAGCCCTTTTTTCGAATTTTTAATTAGAATTTGAATTAATTGAAATTTAAGCAAAATTTCGACGTTTTTCCACTATAACTTCCGAAAATATTATCGACCAAACATGATTTTAAAATCAATTTAAAGATTAAAAAATTAGCTTTCTGACGGTATCAGTTTTTTTTATTTATAATGTAAGCTTCTATTTTTAATGAATTTTTAAAGAAATGTTTTAACCATGTTTTTATCACGTGACTGGATAAAATAAAAGAATGCCGGAAGTTTGAATTAAAAAAACTATCTTCGCAAAATAAATCTAAAGAAATGCAACTTTTAACACGTTACTGGATAAAATAACATAAATATAAAAAGTGATATTTTCTAGAAAAATAAATGCAAAGCAAAGGATTCTATGATTGTTTGCAATATCTAAATCATTAATTCAATAAATATTCTTTATGGTAAACCTGATCAAATTTAGACAGGATATGCATTGGAATCCCGACTTAATGGCATATTTCTATTATCGTTTGCAATATCTGTATCATTAATTCAATATTTTTTTTTTCATTATAAAATGTGATAGTTTCTAAAAAAATAGATGCAAAGCTAAAGTTTCTTTAAAATCTGCAAGAGTACGTCAAAGGGAAAAAATTAGGTTTTATCATCGTGTTGCCATCATTTGAAGTTCAAATTTAAAAAAAACTATCATCGCAAATTAAAAGTTAAGAAAGGCAACTTTTAGCACGTGACTGGATAAAATAAAATAAATATAAAATGTGATATTTTCTTTCAAAAATGAAAGGTAAAGGATTCTGTGATCGTTTGCAATATTTAAATCATTAATTGAATAAATTATCTTTATTTATACAGGATTGAATTTATACAGGATATGCATTCAAATTACTTTCCAATGGCCAATTTGTAAAATATTATTAATAGGCATATACATATTATTTAATACTATTAATTTGATCTAAATGAAGTAAATAATTACATTTTATGTAGCTTGAGTCAAACAATGCATTTTATGAATAATGAGGTTTAGATTTCTTCATGCTTTGCTCTGTGAGCCATATTTTACAAAATATTTTTATTAATATTTTAAATAAAAGTTGTTACATTAATCAGTCTTCTAAATCAATCATTAAAATTGACTGATTTATAAAATTAAAGAATATTATTAGGAAAACGCGTTCTTTCAGAACTTTCAGTCCATCATCTTAAAGAAAATATTAATATCAGGCCAATCAATGCCTGGAGTTACTTCAAGGCTAATGAATATGTGATTTAATTGAAAATTTTAGAATCCATTACTCATGGCGAACCAGCTGGTCGCCAAAGGCGGCTAGTTTTTAATAAAAGAAAATTTTCCTTAATCTTGATTTTATCGGCTAAAAAACTCACCTTTCGACTCGAACAAAAAATTAAAACTTCAAAGTTATTAGTGTAATTTATTACAAATTCACAGTTAACAGAACTTCCAGATTTTTGCATTTTCCTTTCCAAAACTGAAAAATCAAAATTCAATTCTCATCCTATTACAGCGTCGTGATTTATATACACTTACACATAATATAATTCAGGCATACTTCATAAAAGCACCTCACTTTTGATGAATTATCCGCAAAATTCAGATCTTTCCGAATTCTTACTTTAGAGCTTACAGAGTCAAATGACGATTGATTTCTAGTTTGTCAAAAAAAATTTTAAATTTTTCTTTAAGACCTCATACATATGCCACGCAATTGTTAAATCAACAGTAAGAATAAATGTAAGTATAATTTTTTTGAGTTAAACTTTATAAAACACAATCTACGAGATATTAAATTATCTTCATTTAAATCTGCTCGTCTTAAATTACCATAAAAGTTTTAATGTATATTTTTAACGTATAATTTTTCCAAGATTAAAAAAAAAAAAAAAACGTAAATGAAATTTTAAATCAACCTTCTTTAGAATGATACAATAGAACAAGAATTTTCTTCAGGAAACAACAAATGGAAATCCCATAAAATGAATTATTTTATTTTGAATTTAGTTGTGCTGCCATCTATAGGTTATGGAAGAAAATACATGCTTCCCGCATTGCAAGTGGTAAAAACATTTTTTATTCATACAAAATAATTTAAAGCTTAATACAGTCAAAACATTTTACATAATTTGACTCAAAATGCGAAAAGAAGTTTGCTTTTTGTTATATTTTTATTCATAGCTTAATTTTACAGCATAAATAATTTTTCTGGCAATAAAAAGGGGGGGGGGATTACGCAATTTCGAGTTAAATGTTATTAATTATTTATTTAATAAACGTTATTAAACGTTTATTTAATAAAATTTGACGTTTTGATATATGCTAAAATGTTCTATAATTTGACATAGCGATGAAGAAAAATTGTTTTTTAATCAATATCACCAGGATATCACTCTTTTTTTAAAAATTAAAATGTGCGAATTTTATCGTTGTTAACAAATAAGGAGCATATCAGGAGTTCATTATTTCCACTGTGTCAAGAGAAAACGATTACAGAACAGAAAGAGAGGAAGCTTTAAATCAGAGATAAAATAAATAAATAACACTCGCTAAATACTATAAAATTAAAATGATATTATTTTTTGTGCATAAAAATCAGAATAGCAAGTAAAAAAAAATTGTTTGCAATTTTTCAGAAATAAAAACATAGATAAAAGTGGCAAGAGTTCTAAACAGGGATAATCAGTCTTGGATGCAAACTTAATTGGAATTGCTCGCAATTCCAATTAAACCTGATTTCAAAAATTCTTAGGGTCATAAATTCTTCTTTTAAAATAGTATGACTGCGTCAATTTCAGTGTTAATGTGAAGCATTCTGAGATGTAAAGAATGATTCGATTAGTTACAATAGCATATTTTTTTTTTTCCTTCTATTTCCATTGATGACATTGACACTTGTTTTTAGTAATGTCGGAAACGAACACCTTACATTTGCATCCATGTGTAATACACAGCAATCTGCATAGATTAAGCCATTTTAAGCCAGTGGGGTATGATGCCAAGTTGGATCAATTCTCCGATGTCAACATTCATGGTAGAAATACTTTGGTGTAAGAACTTTTCAAAAAATCAACTTAACCCTTTATTTATTGACGGTACTTGACAGAACCATTTAAATCTAACATATCTTTACTATATGACCATTTATGTTGATGGTATTATAAAGAACACGGAGAATGTAACCCAAATAACACAAAGTTAATATAAAATAAAAGTAGGAATTTAAATAATTAATTAATAATTAAATTAAGAAATTTCTGTTAATGATATTTTTTTCCAAGGGTTCCCTGGGATTATACTGCAAAGACACTAAAATACTGGTGCAAAAATGAAGTTGAAAAATGGATGGCAACATTATTCGGTAAAAAAAAAGGGTTAAAACATTATATAAAAATTTCCTAAATAACTATTTCAAATTAGTTTTTTTAATCATAAGAAATGTGTCTTCACGTTGCCTCGTAATATTTATTTCCAATACAAGAGTACTAGACAAGAAAACTGCAGAAGGAAAATGGTCGGTGAAAAATTTTTCATCTGAAATAGGAAAAGTTTCAAAATTCTTGACACATTGTTGCATGCCTGAATTTAAATAATCATACTGAATTCTTTTGCTCCGACAAATTCACAGGTTTATTTTAAATCGGGATATATCATTTCACATTTTTTTAGAATATTTTAACCCATTGCTCAATTTACAAGGAGATTTCAATATCGAAAGATTGTATATACAAATAAGATAACAGTTAAATAGATATATGATAAAGGGCTAAAAATGGTTGGAGTACGAATACGTATACGCAAAACATTGTTTATCCTCGTCTGAAATCATTCATCGCAAGATCGGAGATGAATACCAATTAAATGTTCAAGGCTATCCTGAATTTTGAATATTTATGTGAAAGTTTCTGATTTAATTTGTTACCTTTTTTAGGCTTGCTAAAGCTGCACTATACAATTGGTAATAAATAATGAAATACATTAATGAACTCACATAATGCATATTTTAAATGCACATCCATAATTTATAACGGGACTGTATTTAAAAATTCCGTGTTAGTAGAAAAATTATTAAACATCTTGTTAGGCAAATGGTTATGTTTTTTTTCTCCTTTGCATCATTTCTTTTCCCCTTACAACACATCAAATTTTTAAATATTTCGGAAATAAAAACAAATTTTGAACAAAATCGAAAAATACATTGATTAATATATCATATAATTCTATATATTAAAAAGAAAATAATTTCTAAAACAGCTTTAAAATTTGTGGACACTCATCAGATAAAAATTTCCACACCGTATTGGAGGCAATTGGATGGCAAAATGGAGGCAAAAATTGTAGAGAAAATTATCTTGACCAAAGAATTTTCAACGAATATTGTTAAAAGTCGTTTGATGCATTATAAATTAATTTTCAGTTTTCTAACTACTCTAAAATATTTCCTCAAAAACAGAGTTAAGAGGGGGCACAAAGAACGGGTTAGGAATTTACAAAATGTTTTGATTAAATGTTTTAAAAAAACTGAGAAAGCTTGACTCATGGAATAAAATTGCTATTGCCATAATATTCATTATCTGCATTACATTAAATTGGAAAAAAAATCTCCCAAACGTTTTCGATAACGAACTTGATATATTACGTTCGAAGAAAACTTATACGATCAGAGGGCGATTCTACATATGGTGAATAACAAAATTTCGTAAGAATGAAGCAGAGGAGTGACAGGAAAACATTAAGGAAACAACAATTCTGACATTATCCAATATATAAGAACAGCAATTATTTTAATTGGAACGTACAAAAATACGAAAAGTGAAGTGTATGACATAAAAAATATTTTATTACATTAAATTACACTTAAGTACTGAACTCTTTTCCAAATGTGCAGAAAGATATTTCAAGAGTGATTCATTTAAATGTAAATTATTTTTCTTCCTAACTGACAAGCATCGCCTATGAAGTACTGGCTACAATCGAATCAAGTGAGCAAATGGATCGAAATAGGATCAGAGAGTGTCGTTTGGGAGATGTTGACGATAGATTTATTAAGTTCTTACGATAATAGCAAAGAACATCTTCACTAAGAAATTAATTTGACACTTATAATGTATATTTTTTTACAGTTCAATTCCTTCCTTCATTTGTATGCCACCATTTCCTACGAAAATGTAGCAAAGATTGTTTTAGACAACTATGTGTTCCTGGTCCTCCTTCTCGGATTCAAAAGGAATCGTGACCAGATTTCGGATGATAAAAATGAAAAATTTGGTAAGGAGAATTATTCAGAGCTTCTTTTAGCCTGAGTAATGATTCTTTTTTTTATTTCTTAACAATAATTTACCATTAAATAAAATATTTGTTTAGGATATCATCAATGAAGAGCGTTTCAAACGAAGAGTAATTCCCATCCTAGAAAATACCCGAAACCCACAAAACAAGAGAGAAAATTCGAATCAGTACAGATGGGAAAAAAGAAAACAGGTTAAAATGAAACCAAAATAATCCGATACGCTTGTCAGGAGTACAATCCGCATGAGGTCAGGTGTGTGTGTTTTTAAGGTCGGGAAGAATGAAGAGCAAATAAATGGACTCGCAATTAATGTAGAAGCTGAATTTGCTCAAAGATAATACAGTTGGAAATGACGTTAAAACGGGTACAGATGAAATACCTAATCACATGTTAGGGATTAAGTAATCAATGCACGACGATGTCTCAACTGTCATTACTAATGGATATGCGCAATTTCTTTTAGCAGCTAAAAATTATATTCGGAGTAGTTTTGAATGATGCTACAAGAGTGAAGCATTGAATAATTTTTATAAATGGATACCGAGTTAAACAGATGTAAAACATCAAGAATCGTCATTTATTCTCGCTATTAATTTTCATTTTTAATCGTTATTATTTCTCTAAAACATTCTTTAAAGCAAAAGACAATTATGCCTTAAACTGTTATACTATAGCCAAAATAATTATGTAAAATTGGGAAAAATGTTAAATGTCGTTATTTGAAAGCATTTGCGTCCGGTAGTACATGAACTGTTTTCAATAATCGAAACAAGCAAGGGAAAATGTCTTTTTGTACGATTCATTTTATTATTTTTGCTTTTCCTACATTTTTTTACACAGAATTTTTACTCGTTTTCCACTTACCTCATTCAAAAGAATTGTTTTAATATCATTTAGTATCCAAATGATGTTTTAACCTGATTAATCGAGTCACCTGCATGTCTGCGTTCGACCATTTAAAGATCTTTAAACAATCTTTTAGATACACAAACGTGTTGAATAGAGTCAATATTAATGGTTTGTGTAGAGATAGAACTATTAATAATACGCAACTGAGTAGTGAAATATGATGATAGACCTGTACACAGACTGCATGGCAATTCTACATATAAGCCAGATTTAAAAGTGGGCTCCAAAAAATAGGTTGTATCTCAACTTTAAAAAGCCAAAGTAAATTACCAAGTCTTTATACATGCTGAACTATAGAAAAATATCGATACCAGATAGTAAAAGCAATAACGTAATTGTGTATACAAAAAAAACAGATATAATCAAAAAAATATTTGGTGAAAAAGTACTGACATGCTAATAAGATGAATATACGTAGGTGTATGGGCAAAAAAATGAGTAAAAACTTAATAAATTCCTAAAACCCAGCAAAATTAAATACAATAAAAAATGATTTGCAGATTTTAGGTCAATAAGTCACAGGATATTTTTTATTAAGATAGGGGGGGGGGTAAAAAAGTCGGTAGGTGGCATTTGGTACGTAAGTGAAATAAAAGACACGTAAATAATAAAAATAATATTACCATGTCATTTGTTATGTCAATATGCGTTTCATATGTTCTCCATCACAGGTTATAACACATTACAGTCGTGCCACAAATCCAGCAACACCAAAGTGCAGCATGTCCAGCTGTATACGTGACAGCTCTCGGCGGATTGCATGTTTCAGTTCCGACAGATTCGATGAGTGGGATCGATATACCCAAGTTTCTTTAATTACCACGTTAGCTAAAAGTCTACTGGTGTCAGATCTGAAGATGGAATAGAAACTTGCAATGTCGGCTAATGAGTATCTTCCCCGTATAAGAAATTTTTTGACTGGAATAGCAGTGCGATATTTGCTCTATTTTTCATAAACGTAGGAATAGAAGGCGCATTCTTTTCACGCAATCGTGGAACAACCTTTTGTCGCAGAAGCATTAAATAACGCTGAGCATTTACTATCACCGTTTTCAACCTATTTACTAGACACTATGTTTCAACGAAGAAGGGTCCTATGATGAATGAACCTGTGAACCCTCGCCACATTGTGACTTTGGGAGAATGCGGAGTTTTCTCAGTATACACACGCGGATTTAAGATCGCTCAGATGCGACAATTATATGTATGAACGTCGCCATGGAACGAAAAAGTAGCTTCATCTGTCCGCAAGATATTAAAAACCAGGAAGAGATTTTGTTGAATCTTGTAGAGAGGCTTACATAGCAAAAGTTTCTTTCTTGGCGATATCTCACGATAAAAGTTCATGGCAAGATTTTGATTTGTATAGACACTGATTAAGAAAATGAAGAGTTTTACGGATCGAGGATGGTGGTAAGACCAAGTCTCTGTCAGCTTCCCATACATTATTAGTCCCAGCAGCGAATTCTGACGCTGTTTCCATTTCGTCTGCAACGCGCTCCAATCTTCCGGACTTTACACGATCCTCCAGTTTCCTCAAATTGCTGAACAAGCTTTATGAGGGCTAACAGTGTTAGGCCTCCTAAAGCTTGAGGCCCTTTCATATTCTTCACATTTTTCTGAAGTCGGAACTAACATAGTACAATAGTCGCTAATTCCTGGTTCATGTAAAACAGCTTCACTAACAAAACTTTTATCTTTCCTATTCAGCAACGTTACTTACGTGGCATATAACGGAGAACTATTTCTGGATCAAGAAAGTAAGTATTTATAATCGCCTGTCTCATTAGCACAATTCTAACAAAAATTTTCGTACCAGTGCCATCTGTCGGTTGTTACTTGAATTCCACCCCCCTCCTCCCCCTATCTTCAAAAAAAAAATCTTGTGACTAGACCTGCAAACCGTTTTTTATTTTGAATGTTTTTTTGGGTCGTAGGAATTTTTAAAGTTTTCACAGTCTTTTTCTCCACTCTGTGTATAAAAATATACATTACAGAGTATGAAAAACAATAATTATTAGCAAGTATAAAATAAATAAAAGACTTACCACATAACTGAAGTTGGAAACAGTAGAATGGGATGCTGATCGCTGAGGAAAAATGAGGTCGGGGCTTTTCCCACCATCCCTAGGCAGAGAGCTCCATTTATCTGCATGATTAGGAGGTGCTTTAGGTGGTTTAGGTAAACTAGAAAAAAAAGAGCGGATCTGTGGCTGTAAAAGGTTGTTTTCTTTAAGATTTTTATCTTTGGAATAACTTGAAATCGATTTTTGATGCGTTTCGTTATCGTTGCTCATTTCTGAGCCATCATTGATAACACATAAGGTTCTCACAACTGGAGAATTTTCGAACTCTATTGTTTTTGTTGGAATAGCATGCGCAGCAGAAATCCTGCCTTTATTTTCATTATTGAAAAGTTCAGCCGTTTCTTGTGCCTCTAATACATATTCAGCTGATTTCAAACAGCTGGGTTTCTTACAGAAGTGTGTCGTCTGCGTTGCTTGAGATCTATCCTTAATACTCCGAATACTGTGATTTTCATCTTTAAATTGTGGTGGAGGAGGTGAAATATAATCAGTATCTTTCTCAGAAATAAGCAAATTTGAACTGAAACCTTTCACTTTTTTCCTTGACACTGGTGCACAATCAACACAATTTTCTGAAAAGTCAGGTGTATTACAGGAAATTTGTTCAATCCCACTATCTGGAGACCTGGACACAAGTTTCAGATTTTTACCAGAAAGGAGTAATTCATTTGATTCCTCTGGGTTTTGTTTGATATCTGATTCTGAATGAGTGCTTGTGAAGTTGGATTCTTTGAAATTTTCATCTTGCTTGATTGGACTCAAACTGTAATCAGAAGAAGGACTAAAACTTTCAGCAGAATTCATTAATTCTCCAGATAAACTCTTATCCAATTCTAAAACTAAGTTATCCGCCCATATAGATAAAAGATTAACATCCCCACTAGGAGGCCTCGGAAATGCGTGAGATTCCTCAAGTAAATGTGATTCAGTATAGGACAAACTGGAAGGTAAAGTGTCAGAATTTGAACGTTGCCAACATTTCCTTCCACAAGACTGTAATGTTCGAAAATCATAACTGTCTTCGGAAAATTTTTGAATTCTACCATTAGGTATCAAGGAATCAGAAGTCTGAGGATCTTTACCTAATAAAAGAAGGTCCTTTGAAGTTTCGGGAAATGATATAGATTGATGCATTCTCCACAATCTCTTCCTAGTGTTAGGTGAACATATCGTCTTTCCATTCTTTCCAGTAACGCTAGAACTGAAACTAGAAGCGAAGGACGTACGAGGAATGATAGAATTGTGGGATGAGTCTGATTTCGTTGCAGGATATGCAAAATCTAGAATGTTTCCTTCATAGCATACGCGATTCACAGATGAAGAATCGTCAGCATGGATGCTAGATATTTCACAATTAGTCTGGTTGTTCCATTCTTCGGATCTAAATCCTTGTGGAGGAAGTATAAGAGTGTCATTCAAATTTTTCCAGTCATCTGATAACAAGCTGACTTCATTATCTTCCAACTCTTTAATTGCTAGGCCAATTTCCTCCTATAGAATGAGAAAATTTTATAAACATGGGAACAAAATAAGATGGTGCAGTCAATTATTATTACTTGGTAATATAAAAATATATGAAACTTAATGGTATAAATAATTTTTTATCGAAATTATCTTATGAAAATAACGTTGATTTGTAGGAAATCTCGTATTTAAAATTGCTTCCTAAAACTGTAAACATTTTTCTTTCCAAAAATAAGTATAATTTTAATAAATCAGAACCTTGATATATATATATATATATATATATATATATATATATATATATATATATATATATATATATATAATGGTTTAAAATTCTGGAAGCAGATGGCAAGTTCTAAGACTTTCCAAGAGGATTTGTCTGGAAGAAGCATGGGAAATAATTTTTAAAAAAACTCATTATTATTTATGGTTTAAATTTGGTTTTTCTGGAGGGTAATATGTTCTTAATTTTGATACATGGGCAATATCCGTTGCTTTGTTTGTTAATACATTTGGTTTAGTTATTTCATACTTTACATCTGAAATTTTAGTTACTATTTCATATGGACCTGAAAATACTGGAAATAACTTTCTACGATTAGGATAGTTAAATTCCTCATACATTACAATGTCACCAGGTTTGAATGCAGAATCCATAAATCTAGCATCATATCTTACTTTTTTTTAATCATGATGTTTTATTGCATTATCTTTAGCTAATTTTCTAGCTTCTTGTATTAAAGGATAGAATTGATATTGAGTTAAGGGAGGATGATAAGGTAAAGTGCCAAATAACAAATATGCAGGAGGAAATTTTGTAACTGAATGGGTTGTTAAATTATATTCATTGGTTACTTGTTTTATAAGTCTAGTTCATGCAATTTTAGTTGAAGAAGAATAGACCTTACAGTTTAATTTAGTTACTATTGATTGGTTAACTCTTTCAAATTTCCCATTTGTGGATGATGTGAAGATGTTAACAGATGCTTGACACTGTAATTTCTGAGGAAATGTTTAAATTTAGATTAGGTAAAAGCACCTTTTCTATCAGTTAGTAATTTAGAAGGCACATGAATTTGAAAAACTTGCTTTAATATATTTATGTAAGTTTCAGAATTTTCACTTTGGGAAGGAAAACATATCTAGTTGTATGATCAATTACTATCAGAAGAAATTTTTTAGTAGAATTGTAATAATTATATCCACCAACAATATCGACAGAAAGATATTCAAAAGGATTATCTGTGGCGGGAATAGCCTGTAAAAGGCCAAATCTTTTTTGCATTTTCTTTTTATTTAACTGACAAATGTCACAATGTTTAGCAAAAAGTGCAATATCTTGAGTAATATGGGGCCAATAATATTGTGGAGTAATTAAATTTATCATCTTTTGACTGCCTGGATGTCCAAATCGTTCATGAGCATTTTGAAAAATCTTTCTCCTAAGAGAAAAAGGTACAATTTTTAAAAAAATTCCTTTTTAACCATAAATACATCATTAATATTTTTATATTTAGTATTATCTAAATTTTGATAGTATTTTATCTCATCCAATTCTAATAAATGCACAGAATTTTTGAGATATTGAGCCATGGGATGCCTCGATAACATATCAGCTTCAACATTAGCTGTTCCGTTTAAATATTTAACTTCATAGTCAAACATGCTTAGTTTTAAAGACTATCGAAATAATCTTCCCCTCAAGTTTTTAACATTTTAAAGCCAGACAAGAGGCAACATGATCAATATAAATTATGAATTTTTTCCCATGTAAATAGTAATAAAATTTATCATGAGCATCTAATTTTGCTAAACATTCCACCTTAGTTATACAATAATTTTTTTCATAAGGTTGTAAAGTTCTTGAATGATATGTGATGATGTAAATTACCAGAACAGTCAGGCTGTTTTAGGGCAGTGCCAATGGCTACCTGAGATGCATCACAAAAAACATGAAGTGGTAATTTAGGGTTATATAATTGTAACACTGGTTTAGTTATCAATTTACTTTTTAGCCTTTCAAAAGCTTTTTGGGAGTTTTCGGTGCATTGCCATGGTGTATCTTTTTTAAGATTATATAAGGGTTCTCTAATTTTAGCATAAGAATCAATAAACTTATTATAAACATTTACAGAACCAAGAAAACCTTGAAGTTGTATAACATTCTTTATAGGCAGTAATTTATTAGTACTTTCAATATTATGATTATCAGGTGGAATGCATCCTTCTTTGACTTCATATCCTAAGAAATTAATTTCATCTTGAGCAAACACAAGTTTAGAAAATTTTAACTTAATATTTTCTTTTTCACACATCTTTAAAGTCTGTTTTAAATTATCAGAGTGTTCCTCTAATGAGCTAGAGAAAACTACTATGTCATCAAAGTAGTGACATGCAAAACTTGAAAATTTATGTCGGTTTAAAATTCTATGAATAGTTCTATTAAATATTGCAGGTGCATTTTTAGAGCCAAAATTTAGGACTTGAAATTCATATATATCTTCAGTAGTTACAAATGCCAAATTTATGTTTATCGTGATCATGCAAGGGTATGTGCCAATATCAAGATGCAAGATCCAAATTTGAAAAAACTTGGCCAGTCTTAATGTATCTAATAAGGAAGAGGCTCTACCTTAAATTTGCAAAAGGAATTAATTTTACGATAATCAATACAAAGTCGACTTTTACTAATTTCATCTCTTTTATATGCTAATGTTACAGGGGAGGAATAATTACTTTACTAAACCTGAGTCTAACAACTTTTTTATTTGGTTATTTATTTCAATTTTATCTGTAGCAGAGGTTCTATACGCCCTTCGCGAAACTGGTAAATCAGATGTTAAATGTATTCTTATTCTATCAACATCATATTCATTTTTAGCAAACACATGCGAATATTCTGACAACAGAGATAACACAGGTTCAGATAGTTTATTTAGAGTCAGAGGTGAAGAAATTTCCTCTGAGGTAGTTACTATCCTGACCTTATCATCACCAGTGTTATTTTCAACAATATATAAGGACATATAATTAGCATTAGTATACAAGTTAGTAATAATTTTTCCATTTTGAAATACTTTATTTTAATAACAATCTATAATTAATTGATATAAACTACAGTCTGGAAGTCCTAAGATGATATATGGTACAGGATTATCCATAATATATAGTTTGATTTTTTTTTTTTTTTGGCCAATATTTATTTATATGTGTCACAAATATGGGTTAAGCAGAAGATTCCATGGACTTGTTTGACTAATAGGGTTTACAATTTTTGCTGTCAAGTTAAGTTGTTTTGCAATATCTGCAGATATTATTGAAAGAGTGGATCCAGTATCAATAACAATATTTACAGTTGTTTGAGGCTTGTAAACATTCTTCAAGTTAGATTGGTTTGGAAAAGGTGAGATGTGTCCAGATACTAATAATTGTACTAGCACTGGCCCAGGTACCTCATTAGAAAAATGTTGTCTAAAATTATTTTGTATTTTACGTACAGAGGAATTAGGAAATCCATACCGCAAATTATGCATAGGTGTAAAAGGTTACAGATCGCTTTTCTCTGATTTGGGTTTCATTATTTCTGCCTAGATTTGGTTCGGAAGATTCTTCCACTTTTAATAGTTTAGTTGTTGTTATAATCCATTCTGTAGGGGTAGAGGGAGCTTTGGAGCTTTTATGCTTTCAAGTTGTTTTAGTTGAGTTGGCAGCCCATCAGTAAGACTTTCTAAAACCAATTGAGGATTAAGGTCCAACTGTCTGCCATAATTTAATTTTTGATGAAAGTAATCGATTAATTTAGCCTTTTTAGAATCAAATTTCAATTGAGAAAAATCAGAAAAATTATCAATATCAGGTTGAATAAACTGTTCAGTTAATATACTACATAAATTATCAAAATTATCAACATTTAAACAATTATTTATACAATGATTTAAAGCTGATCCTTTAAGAAATTCACCAATATTTTTAAGTTTCCACAACTTATTCTTATTGTTGTCTTGACAAATTTTGTTAAAATATCCCAACCATAAATCCACTTCCATCCCATTTTTGGAATCAAAAGGGATTATGGAGGGTTGTTTGGCTATTTGATCATTTTCTTTTTTATCAAAATTATGTTCTAAATTTTGAAGGTTAGACACATTTGCTTTATCTGGGTCAGTCATTTTTCCAGATCTCAACAACATTAAAAATATTTTTAAATAAAAAAACATTATAAAATCATGCATAAAATTGAAATATATATTTCAAATAAAAGAGTAAAAATTCAACATTTTAAATAATACAACAATATATAATTTGCAATTGTATGGTTATTGAAAAAATTTAATTTCAAATTAAAATCAAAACTATAAATACTGCAATTCTGTCTCAAATTCACTTATTAACTTGCAATTGGGGATGGAGACTTGATTTTTTTTTTTAATACCCAAATCACTTTTTTGATGATCATTCACAAAAGGTATTTTGAGCATTCTACTGGTGAAGAGACTTTGACAGGTGATTTTTATTTTGAGATGATAATGCACACAAATGATATTTTCGAAATCAATTTAGAACTGGAGACCCCTGGCGAGTAAAGCAGGAGACGGAAGTTGATTTTATATTAGGTTAATATAATACAGAAGTGATATGCTGAAAAATTGGAGGAATCATGGCGGAGGCTGGTACTTGATGATACGGAGCGCAACATGTGAAGAGTTGGACCCTGGACTACGGTTGGCGTGGAACACAGTGGCCGGAGGTAGCCGAAAGGAGGACGGCGTTGAAGATGCTTCGAGCATCAGGGCGAAAAAGCTTGCGTTCATTTCGCTTGCTGCGGACTTCATCTAATTCTTTCACTTCATTTGATAATTTTGCAAAGAAACCCATCCTTGTCGACTAAATAATATGTAAGGATTTAAAATTTTGGAAACAGATGGCAGGTTTGAAGACAATGAAGAAGGCTTTTTATTTTAAAATTCGCTTTATTCTTCCTCCGGAGGCAGGTAGCATATGTACATGCAGAGCGGGCAAGCAGATGTGAAGGATAAGCGAGAAATTAGTTTTCCTTCGAAGTTTTATATAATACTAGCCGCCTTTGGCGACCAGTTGGTTCGCCATAAGTAATGCGTTCTAAAATTTTCAATTAAATCACATATCCATTAGCCTTGAAGTAATTCTGGGCATTATTTGTTCCGAAATTAATATTTTCTTTAAGATGATTGACGGAAAGTTCTAAAAGAACACGTTTTCCTAGTAATATTCTTTAATTTTATAAATCAGTCAGTTTTAATAATTGATTTAGAAGACTGATTGATGTAGCAAGTTTTTTACAAAATATTAATAAAAATATTTTGTAAAATATGGCTTATTATATATTTCTTGTGTCTCGCAATGCTGTTATATATTATCCGTAGATTGCGAAGTATAACATAGCACCTTTCATATATTTCTTTTTTATATGTCAATTCGATTGCTCGTCACAGTCCTGTTTGTCTCAATATAAAAAGCACTTCATTTATACGGCTCAAAGGATTTAATGTTTCGGCTTTGTGTGAAATATCCTGAGAACATTTATGAGGGCATATTTCCAACTAGCCGCCTTTGGCGACCAGCTGGTTCGCCGTGAGTAATGCGTTCTAAAATTTTCAATTAAATTACATATCCATTAGCTTTGAAGTAATTCCGGGCATTGATTGCCCTGAAATTAATATTTTCTTTAAGATAATGGATGGAAAGTTCTAAAAGAACACGTTTTCCTAATAATATTCTTTAATTTTATAAATCCGTCAGTTTTAATTATTGATTTAGAAGACTGATTAATGTAACAACTTTTATTTGAAATATTAATAAAAATATTTAGTAAAATATGGCTCACAGAGCAAAATATGAAGAAATCTAAAACTCATTATTCATAAATGCATTGTTTGACTCAAGCTACATAAAATGTAATTATTTACTTCATTTAGATCAAATTAATAGTATTAAACAATATATATGCCTATTAATAATATTTTACAAACTGGCCATTGGACCGGAATTTCAATGCATATCCTGTATAAATAAAGATAATTTATTGAATTGATGAGTTAAATATTGCAAACGATCATAGAATCCTTTGCCTTGCATTTTTAAAAGAAAATATCACATTTTATATTTATTTTATTTTATCCAGTCACGTGCTGAAAGTTCCATTTCTTTAGATTTAGTTTGCAGTAATAGTTGATTTTTTTTTAATTTGAACTTCCGTCAAAATGATGGCAACACGGTGATAAAACCTAATTTTTTCCCTTTGACGTGCTCTTGCAGATTAAATTTTATTGTTTTATCCGAAATATATTGTTGAAAATATGGTTAAAACATTGCTTTAACAATTCGTTTAAAATAGAAGTTTAAGTCATATGTTAAAACACTGATACCATTAGAAAGCTTGCTTTTTAAATCTTTAACCTGATGTAAAAATCATGTTTGTGCGATAATATTTTCGGAAGTTATAGCTGAAAAATGTTGAAATTTCACTTAATTTTTAATTAATTTAAAAATTCGAAAAAGGGCTCCGAGGTGCACATTTCCGACCCCCAAAGTATACGACCCCCAAATTTGGTAGCTGTGGATCCCACTGTCTGGCCTGTAGAGCGACAACAAACACACATTGAGCTTTATTATAAGTATAGATAAAAAATATATGTTGTTTTTTCTTTAAAATCAGTACAAAATTTAAGAAATAGTTAAAGTTAAAAGATTCAGTTATTAGTAGTTAAAGAGTCGATAACTTTATTTGGAAAAACTTTTCGAGTTTAATACTCTAATAATTTATCGGTTATGCTTCTAAAATATTAAAAATGTTTTTTTCGGTGATGTTGCCAAAATATTAAATATGTTTTTTTAAAGAAAGCGAAAAAGGGAAAAAAGTATTGAATAAATGATTTAGATGTTGCAAACGATTATAGAAACCTTGGCTTTGCATTTATTTTTTTAGAAACTCTCTCATTTTATAATGAAAAAAATTGAATTAATGATACAGATATTGCAAACGATTATAGAAATATGCCATTAAGTCGGGATTTTAATGCATATCCTGTCTAAATTCAATCAGGTTTACCGTAAAGAAGATTTATTGAATTAATTACTTAGATATTGCAAACGGTTATAGAAACCTTTGCTTTCATTTATTTTTTTAGAAAATATCCCATTTTATGTTTCTTTTATTTTATCCAGCCACGTGCTAAAAGTATCATTTTTTTAGACTTGATTTACCATGATGGTTTTTCTTTTATTCTTATTTGAACTTCCGTCATTGTTTTCTTTTATTTTATTCTGTCACGTGCTCAAAAAACCCTGGTCAAAATATTTCTTTAAACATTCGTTAAAAATAGAAGTTTAAGTTATACATTTAAAACACTGATTCCATTAGAAAGCTAATTTTTTAATCTTTAAATTGATTTTAAAATCATGTTTGTGCGATAATATTTTCGGAAGTTATAGAGGGAAACGTCGAAATTTCGCTTAAATTTTAATTAATTCAAATTCTAATATAAAAATTCGAAAAAAGGGCTCCGAAGTGCACATTCCTGACTCCCAAAGTATACATGTACCAAATTTGGTAGCTGTAAATCCCACAGCCTGGCCTGTAGAGCGCCAACACGCACACACACACATTGAGGTTTATCATAAGTATAGATATCTTGATAGGGAAAATATTGCTTATACTGCAGATATATTATTAAGATTCTCATAGGGATTTCTGACACACGCCGATCACATGATAAGGGAAACACAGGGATCTTTTTTAAAAAGTATTTGTTAAATCAACAATTTTTACCGTTCACTCTCACCGTGAGAATCGCTGACTAAAGAATTTTACAAAACATTTCTTAAATTAATTAAGAAAAGAAATGGAAACAGATCAGGGAAAAAGAGAATATTTTAGAATGAAGTTACAATGGGCTAAATTAAGATAAAGCTATAAAAATTAATTTGGATTTAAATTAGATGTTAAAAATAGAAATTTCTTTTATAGAATATAGATAAATTTATCTTTTTAAAATCCAGATTTTAACATGAAATTTATCGCAACAACTGAATAGATATAACCTGAAGTAAGTTTAGAATAGGGCAAAACTTTTTTTAAATGCATAATCATAATTTTTAAATGCATTATTTAATAACTTTTTAAAAAGTAAATATTAAATACAAAATTTACAAATATATCATAATTAACTAAATGAAGAGGAAATAATACAACGCCAATATAAAATGGAGAAATAGGTCGAGAAGATCGAAATTAGTAGATTATGTAAAGGAAAATGCATGCAGCGGTTGTAAATGCGACACATTTCCAGCAAGAAATAATACTGTTTGGTTTGTATCAGACTCCATTTAATCTTCACAAATATGCTCTGAATGTTCATGAAAAATTGATCTACGCATGCCAACTGTTATAATCATGTACATCAAGAAGCTGGTCTACCCTACCCCCATACTGAGATCAAAAGAACGTCATTCGAACTTACATGCGACATTTCTGCCTAAACATTGCAATGCAAAATCTCTTTATATTTCCTCAGTTTGACCTCACCGTATGTGTGAGTGTGTAAAATGACTTGATGAAGCAGGCGTAGAGTAATTTTAAGAAAATAAAATTCTTTATCCAAGCCTCAGCGCACTGAATAGGAAGGCAGAAAGCAGGAAAGAAAGTTATACGGTTTCTAAAAGGAATTAGTTGACGCAATGTCTTTTAGTTCTGTGAAGAAAATGACAGCCCGCGCAACTAAAAAGTGAGGTGAAGGCGGAGCATATATATAATAGCTTAAATAAGAAAGAATTCTACAATTCGATCTTTAATTTGATTTTATATTGAGTGCAATTCATCATTCAAACCATTAGAGGCTAAATTGTGGCATCAATATCTTTCATATTCTTAATACAAGAAATATTTTCATGCTATCACTGTTTTTTTTTAAAAAAACCACCGTGTAAAATAGGAAAAAAATATAAAGCATTTATCAATTCAACATTCGAATGTAAATTTGTATTTGGAAAAAGACGTTTAGGAAATCAATCTGAAACAAGAACACTTGGCTCAATTATAGCGCACATATTAATTATTTTAATTTCAAACAGTAATTTAACTTTAAAGTAAATTTGTTAGCAACATTCAGTGAATTAAATTGATAGAAAGCATTTTGCAGCTGGATTTGTTTGAAGGTATGAAATAAAATTAGATTTGGAATTTATTTCAGCATTTTTATTTTATTAGCATTAACAAACTTTTCCTCGCATCGCACAAACTAATAATAGTAAAACGAATCATTCTGAAATAAATCAATTCAATGTTACAGAAAGCAAAAGTAACTTTAAGCTTCACAAGGTAACAGATAAAAATACATCTGTTTGAGACTGATAAACCGGAAATAGTATTTTACCAAGCGGAAGCTTAATCTAAAATTACTTTCTTATAAATAAAATATTATGATTTAATTTCACAATTAGACCAGGCGAGATTACTTTAGGTAGATAAATAGTAACAAACTATTTTAAGAATATCACAAACCATATAAAAAAATTTTTTAAGATATGATACAAAAGCTGTCCTACGTGTAAAATTGTAAATATATAAATATACATTTATCTGTCCGATTTAAAAAATTTATTTAAGATATTTTACAACAAAAGAACTTCAGTATCGTTTGCAGTTGAATTCTATACTACTGTGGATGAGGATATACAAAAATATCTGACAACTGACTTATCATAATTTGATTCCAAACTTTCGTAAGGTGTGAAAAGGAATGTAGAATTTTCAATCATCGGTTTAATTTCAAAAATAATTTTAGTTAAATTAATATTATTAAAAATTTATTTCTCTTTTTAAAGGATTTTATCTTTCTTCTCAGATATTCTGATTTTTTTTAAATCTTGGAAACAAATTGAAGTTTGAAATTTAATAAAGCAATTTTTTTCATGTGTTCTAATAAAACAAGAAATACAAAAAATACGGGACAATAGAATGAAGATGAGCCAGAAAAAAGTTTTGCTTTGCAATTCCCTAAAATGTAATTATCATTAAGGGGTCGAATTCTGAAATATACAACATAAACACCCATAGTTTTTAAAAATGTGTAACAAACAAAATTCAAAGGACATTTTTCTTTAGAATAAGGGAAATCTAATGGCAAATCTCAATTTGTTTTTACTTTTGAGTCAGCGAAACGACTTCAAAGTAAGCAACTCTTGCCTAGTTTCTTTCTTTTGGAACAAAAGAAGCTGCTTTCGGATTTTCAACAGAAGAAATTATATTTTCTCCACTAAGACGAACGTAAATAACAGGAGAAGTTTCATAAACTGTCATAACGGCGCCAAACTAAAATATCCTCGACTGAGTTCGTAGAGACGCATTAAATAATGGATATCCTGAGGTCACTTATTAAATTTCATTTTTCCTGTTAAATAAAGGGTTTAAATAACACGTTTTCTTGATATATCATAGCAGTTGCAAAATTTGAGATTTTTTTTTTTCATTCTGTTTAGTTTTCGTAGTATTTCAATTTTGCTTGTTTTTTCTTTTAAACTAATTTTCCAAGTTGTCCTGTAATTCTCAAATGATCTTAAAAGTTTCAATAAGAAAAAAAATCTACTTCAAATGATTTCTACCATGCCATACCGCTAATGAAAAAAAAATCAAGTATGTACCGACATGTATGTCATTTTGTACGTTACCGATGAAAATCTGTATAAAAGCGCTGCAATAAAAGTCCAGCAAAAGTTAGATACAGTTTAGATTAGGTTAAAAAATACAAGGAAAATAAAAAGAAAATAATGACGTAACTGTAAATATATGAAAGTTAATATATGTTTAACGTCTTAACGTAACTTATTAATTTAGCCTAATGCACAACGTGTATATTAATTTTCAACAAAAAATATGTAAATTTTAAGTACAAAAAAATAAGATATCAAATAAAAATTCCTTCTTAAACTTTTTAACATTTAAACAGCTTAATTTTTTTTTAAATCCTAACAATTTTCTTACTTAAAGTCGAAAGCATATGAAATAAATTATTATTCTAAGTTAACGAAAAAATTATATCAAATAGTTAATATCAAGTAAAAAATATCCATAATGGAAGTAAGCTCTCCTTTATAATGTGCTGTGAATTCTCACTCCTGCTCTGTCTTTAGATATGATCTAATAAATTCAGAGATTAAAAAAACATAATTTGAAAAAGAGCTAAGAATGTAGTTTCAGTATCAATTCACGCATACCACTTAGAACCGAAATTTCTGACAAATTTCAATAACTCGACTTTTAAGGCACAAATTCAGGTTGAAAATCTACATACATGCAAGTAATGAAAGCGTACATTGATTGCACTGAAATTCGAGTTGATTGCTAATGGCCACATTACCCGTTCAGTAAAGCAAGGTTTAGAGAGGGACTAACTGGAATAATTTATCTTTCATTTCAAATACAAGATTTCATTGCACAATGTTTTAGAATGAAATTCAGTTTAAATACATTGATTATTTTTAAATCTATTAAGATCATATAAAAGTTTATTTGACTGGGTATCCATTACGTTTTACCGCTTGTCATTTTCAGTTGTAATTGAGTATAAAATACAAATAATCCTCTTCGAAAAATAGTTCATTGTAAATAAAATAGAAAATAAAGCAAATAAACAGAATATATAATTAAAAATCTTTAAAAAAATCATAATAAAATAAAGAAATAAAAAGAATAAATAAACCTTTCATTTTATAAGGAAAACATCCTTATATTTCAAATGCGATTTGTTATTCATGCACTGAAGTTTGAATGTTGTTAAATAATATATTTAATTAATTATAATTAAATAAGAACCCGGAACAGTCTCAGAATATACAAATAGATAAGTAAAGAACTTATCAAGTTGCTATTTATCATTACATATTTTTAAAAATTATTACCCAGTTTTTTTTATTTATATATTAATTTATACAGTATAAATTAGATACGTCGTGCTTATTAATTGTTTCGAATAATGAATAATAGATTACATATATAAAATATTATAGAAATTAAAATTCACTTCTTTTTGAAGAACAAAGGCCAGGTTCTCGGGCGCAATTATTAATGATGATGAATGAAGCTATTCACAATGACGATGTGTAACCAAGAAGAAAACGCGTAAAGATGATGAAACAAGATATAAATATTAATGTAAGCTCAACAAATATTAGAAGTTATCAGATAACCTTTGCTGATCAAAAGAAAAAGATTTGCATTATTTAGGGAGATATCTTAATCTTGATATACTATTAGAATTTTCTTTTAAAGGATTCATTTAATAAACGAAGAATGCATACACTTTTTTTTTTTACACTTTCTTAACAGAAAAGTCTGTATTTTCTAGCTTTGAAATTTATTCCTTTATGAAAAATACAAATTTCAAATTTTTAATCTATGAAGTATTTTGTATTGTATTTTATGTATGAAGCGTATCTGATGTCTTATAAGTTCCTTTGTAATATATATATATAAACCTATTAGCATTTGTCAAATACTAGAAAAAATTTCTTCTTTAAAAATAGTTTCCAAGAAATATTTGGAAAATGATTATTTCCTTGCATTCTTATTTGCAAATTTATTGATCGTGTTCGCTAATTCAGAAACATTGACGGATTTCCAATAGATATTGATAGCTTAATTTTTAATTTCAGATAACTACTTCCCCCTTATACCATCTATATTTCACAAAGGATTTTATTTCAATACAAAAAAAAAAACTATGTCAAGTATTTTTCTTTTTCTTTCTTGAATCATTTGTTTAAATTGAAAAGGCATATCCTTACTATTCATATTGTGATCCACTTGTTTTCTATTTTTTCTATATACATGGTCATACAAAAGTTGTGAAAAATACCACGAAAAAAATGTAAGCATTTTAATAGCAAAACAAGAACATTATTTATATTTCTATGCGTCAAGTTTCATCTATTTCAATTCATAAAACGATTATTTACTGCATTATAATGAGTAAATGCGAAACTGTTTTTATGAGATTTGTTAACAAGTAATCCCACATTCATTCATAAAAAAAGTTATTCTTGAATTTAGATGCAATAATATTTCATTAATTTCTCACTAAATAGTCCCATCGAGCTGTCCTTAGGAAATTTCAAATTAGTGTCAGAAATTTTTCTGACACTATCGGAATGAATGCTTCTCATGAAACAGTCTGTTTATCGCATTCTACAATATATGCTGTCTTCTGTCGAATTTCATTCCTTTATTGGACATAACAGTCGGAAATCACAATAGGTAGCCTGTTACATCGCAGTTAAGTTGTATATGAACAGAAAATTCTGCATCTAATAAAAAGAATGGGCCGGGAGTAATATCATAATGGATCTACCGATTCTTCATTGTCAACAGAACCGAATGTTTCAATCTCACAACAGTAGTTTTCTTTCACGCCCTTTCTGATAATAACACCGAGGCTCTCACTCGGTTTATTAGAAGGATTTCGTTCTATTATAATAGGCAGTCATTTTTATATACGTTTATTCAAAACATATACATTCATCATAATTTGTTTTAAACCATTACACTTTTACATTTTAACCCTTTAATTCTTGAGGATGTTCTTAGAAAAGACAGCAATATTAATTATTTAAAAAGCTACTTTAATTTCAATCTTATCTACAATTATAGAACGGAATACTGAAAACAGTAGAACATGGATGGTACCTTGGATTTGTGGCCAACATTTAATCTTAAATTGGCCTTCAACGTTCGCAATTCATAATACCATTAAAGTATCCGAAAGAAAACTCAAGCAAATAAATATTCATTGAATAAAAATTCGAAGACTAAATTCCTTACTGTTTACAGACAACCAGCAATTTGATTTTAATAAGATATCTGAAAATTCAAAGAGCCATCACCTGTCAGCAGACAAGATCTGTCATCACTAGGAAGTAATTTCATTTTTATACCTGCAGACGTACTTCCAGAGCTTGTGACAGCCGATGTCAAACAATTGACCTTAGACCGAAGCAGAACGCAAGCGTACCAAATTTTGCTTTACGTGCAATCTGAACAGTAGGGAAACTCAATAACGGATTGCTCCGGAGTAAGTACAGAATATTCAATGGACTAACCCATTTGTTTTCTTTGAGTTCACAATTTAACTAACGAGATTGCAAAACTTCGCTTCTATTTGCAGATAACGGATTTTTAGAACATTTTATATCCTGAATAGATGTTTCTTAAATTTTTACAAAAAGATACATGGCCGTTTCCAATAAATCATTGTTTAGCGACCCAAATCTAAGTATACATAAAAAATATAATACAATGAATCTATATATGACTAATAGAAAATTTATTTTAAAATACTTATTTAATAATTTTTTCGTATTAAAATTTTAATGAGGTGATTCAATATGAGCTGGGTTTTTTTTTTTTTTTTTGTCCTTACTCCCTTCAGTATGATGTTGAAGAACATGATAAAAGCAAATTTCAGCTTCAGATTTTTTTAGGTTCTTACTCGGAAATACAACCAATAACTCATATATGAGTTCCAGAATAATCGTATGCTAGTTTAAAAATTCTAACAATAAAGAAGAAGAGCAGGGAAGAGTTGAAATACCAAGTGACACGATGAATGATTCGATTAATGAAAAAGTAACAATCTCTCAAAATGAAGGAGAATGTATCTAGAGGCAAACTTTTCCTCATAAAGAATCCCACAATGAAGCAGGGATTTTCAATTTTTCTCAAAAATGGTGGATGGAGAAGGTCAGACGTCTCTTCTAAGATCTTCTAACATATCTAAAGATCATGAGTTTTCAGATGAAACAAAAAGTGGCAGTGGTTTGGGTTGAGAAACGATTCATTGGTTTTTTTTTTTTTTAAGCAGAGAGATTTTAACTTTCAGTGAACATTTAAAAATTCCTTTCTTATGATAGTGCTGTTTTTTTTTTTTTTTTTTTTTTTTTTTTTAAATAACACTGCTATCACCGCATGATTTCTTTTAAAAATTCATACTTGTTACTACCTTAATAAAATGCGATATATTTTTTAAAATTTTTATACTTTTCTACTTTTAGTCTTTTCATATTTTATGAATACAAATAATACAGAATCTAACAATTTATATTTCTGAAATTACTAACTCAATGTCACTACTTCTGTTAAATCAGTTTTCAGCTAAATTAATACGTTGATTAAATTAACTATTAAAATATTTTGTTCTTTTCGTGTGCCAATAACTGCACTAGGTTTCAGAACTCTAGAACACGAGGATATAAGTGAAAAATTGGCTTCAAAATTACATTCTTACAAACATGCCAACTTCACTAAAAGTGTTTAATAACTTTAACAAACATAATGTACAGCTAAAGCAGTTGATTCATATAATGGGCAGTTTTACAAAAAATACCAGTAGGCAGTAGAATGAAAAAAAAAAAAACATTAAACACAGATTTTTACATTAGAAAGACATATTAAAAGTTTTAAATATAGCGATCAAAAGTGATTATGCCAAGATGTCAAATATTTGATACCTTCATTTAGGATATCAAATGGCGGGGGTGGAGGAAGGAATATTTGAGATATGAAAGCAATAACCAACAAAAGGTTTTTACTATAAAGATGGAAAATTGTGTTACGACAACATAAACAATTTGCTAAATTAATGAAATAATATTTCAAAATCCCTTACAAATACTTTTAGTGAATTACTGACATAAAGAAAAAATGGTATAACATTCTATCTCAAGTGAAATTTTACATGACTAGAATGCTTTGGATTTTCAACCATTACTACAGTCTCGACAGGCAAATTTGAAGATAGAGTGGGAAAGGCATAACAGGACAGAGAAATATCCGATATATTTTCATCTTTCATATCTTAAGAAGATAAATCATCACCATTTCTCAGCATTTTCGAAGTAATTAACTTTTTTTTCTTTCTTAGCTCAGAGATGTAATTACAGAAATGAAGTAAAGATTGTAAACTTTTGCACAGTTATCGGACATTTTATCAAATCAATCAACATGCGACTAACTACATGTCAGATCTTCAAGTGACTTTAATCTGTTCTCCCGGTCTTCCAATTTTCAGAAACAGCACAATGTCACCGCTTATTATCTATTTATTGATGATTTTTGCAACACAGTGTTTATCAAAAATGTCTTAAATAACAATTTTGTTTTGAATGAGATTGCAATACAAAATATTTCACTTAAAAAAATCTCTTTATGTCGAAAAAAAAATATCCATCCTAAAATCACATATACGTCTATGAACTGGCTGTCATTCGGACATTATTTAAAATATTGATTTAGGGAATGGACAGGGAAATTTTCCATCCAGTTCACGATGATTACACTGATCCGAACTATATATTTTGACCTCGTATTTCTCTCCAAAACTGCTAGCTTATTGATAGATCAAAAGAGAACAGAATGGCACATTACAAGAAGTTTTGCTTGATTTCAGAAGAGTATGACTGCTTGCAACCACAGCTTATTCAAAATTACATGTCATCGGCCTCTCTAAATTCAATTTCCCGTGTTCCCATTATGCCCCGGTCAAACTGATGAACAATGATGAACTGGTGAACAATTGATGCCAAGAATCATCAGCATACGCACTGATCTATTCGGGGATAATAAAGTCATGAAACAGTTTCAGAATAAGAAGCAGTTTCAGTACGAAGCGTCAATATTGAAGGCAACTAATGAATGCTCTGGCAGGCACCACGTCATGCACGATGAAGAGCCGTTCAAAAACTTTATTCGTGACGTAAACACTTTTTCAAAAGCAACCATCCAATCAGGAACTCGATTTTTCTCAATCACTGATTAATTTCCGTACCATTTACTTTTTTAATTACATACAATCTAGTGAAAAACTTACATTAGTTATCAGAAAAGGGGCGTTAAAGGACAAATCTAGGATCGATTAAACAGTATAATATAATTTTTCAGCTTAAAAAATTGAGAACAGGTTAAAGATGGGGGGGAGGATATGTCTATAACATTACTTTTCGTAGTCGCAGAATATTCGGTAATAATAATAATAGCAACAAATTATGAAATGAAATGACTTTCACACAGAAGAATTTAAAAGGATAACACATGCAATTCCATAAAGAGAGAATTTAACAGAATAAATTTGAAGTTATAGTTTGAAAATAGTAATTTTACACCTATACGTGTAGTAAATTTTAACACGCAGAGATATACTTTAAATCTGTAATAAAAACATATCTTGATATTTATTTCTGAAATTCTGTTTTTTTCTCCCTAATAACATTTAACAATAACTTTTTAGTAATAATTTTTAACTTCTTAATAAGACAGAAAATGACTTGAAACAGAGATATCAATATAATTACACTTGACGCTAGTTAATAAGATAATGAATAATATGATAATTATGAATAATTTGCAAAATTTAGTAAGCTGTATGTTTTCAAAAGCTGCTCGTTATACGTGATTAAAAGGATAAATAATTAAAGTCGAATATAATTTCACTAATTTGATATTACAAAAGCATATTAAAATAAATGGGTAACATAATATCCCATTCAGTAAAAAACAATTATCTCACAGCCAATTATCATTCTTAAATAACTTCAATGATGAAGTTATTTAAGAATAAATAATGAAATCAGACTTCAAGTAAAAGGTAAAAAAATCTATCACGTCCAAATGAAAGAGATTGAATTTTTTTTTTCTTTTTACTTTTACAGGACAAGGTTACAAGAGGATGTCTTAAGAATGACATAAAAAAAAAGATATAGGTCAACAAGTTCTTCAAAAGCAAAAATTTAAAAAAATCAAATGAAATATTAAAAGACGTTGATAGATATAAGATTTCAACTCCTTCAAAAACACCCCTGAAAATAAATGTTTCAGTCTCGGCAGGCGAAAAAAAAAAGTGTATTTTGTCAGAGAAAGAATTCGCGTAGAAGGGGGGGGGGGAATGTTTCCGTCATATAATGACGTAGGATAGTGAGGGTGACACCTTATCATTTCCTGCCATTATGCATCAGTAAAAGGATCATTAGTTGAAGATAGAACCTTAAAGCTGAGTAAATAAGAACAGAAAAAAAAGAAAAGGTAAGGGAGAGTAAAAAAAAAAAATCAGAAATCCAAGCCTAAGGTCAGTAAATGACAATAGGCGTGGTTACAACATGAGCGTTCCACCACTTAATTTCATTTTCTTCGCGAGCTTCATTCCCATATTCCATTAAAATAGTATTTCACCATTATTCGGCAGTTAGACGGTAAGAATTGTTCGAAATTTCCATTTTCTTTGAGACGATGGGACATCTAAGCTGAGAAATTAAACTGATGGTTGAACACAGAAAGAAGCGGTTACCCTTTATCCTTAGGACATGCATTCTGTTTGACAAATTATTATTTCTATCTCGATAGAAAGGAAGTGTGGGGTGAAATCTATCCAACAAAGTCTCCCGAAAGTTCCTGTCTTAATCATAATATTTTACGTTCAATATTCATACTATTTGACGCTCAACTGATTTTTGCATAAGGCTGAATATATTAAGAACAAAAATAGGAAAATCCAATGAAAGTGATATTTATCACAGCGATAATCGATTTTCTGTTCGTACTTTTCAACGTATAAAAAGAAATTCTAAAAGATATAAATAAACCAATAAAAATTATCCAGAGAAAGAATAAATAATTAAACAAATGAAAAATTGGAAAATTAATTAATCAAACAGATTACAATTTAATTATCTACTATCAATTAATTCAATTTGCTTATTTAAGTTAACTATAATTCTTTAATTTAATTAACATTTCAAGAAATATGATTTTAGAATTCAAGACCTATCACTAATTTAGCTTAAAGGATTTTTAAACGAATTGTAGGTTTCAGAATAAGAACTCTGTAATTGTATACAAAGAAGCGATATGAATGTTTCTATGGAATTTACGTAGGAAACGTAATTAAGCTGGATAATTAAATGAATGTTTAATTACAAGTTTTGAAAGTTACTAAGATAACTATTGTCTTAATAAAACGTTTTGGAACTTATTGAAAATAAAAAATCACACATATAAACTGAAATTCTATTTGAAAAAAACGGTATTGAATTTTATAATCAATATCATGCACTAAAAAGTGAATTTCTTTGACTAATCTTTGCTTCATCACTTTTCTTGTCTAGCATTTGTTTTACAATCTACAAAATTCTACGCGATAACAATGATGGAGTTTTGAATTCATTTAGCTAATAAAGAAGAAAAAACACTTGAATTAAATCCTCAATTATTCGAAAAACATGTTCGACGAGACATCGGATTTTAGAATTCCATAACAGTCTTCTATTTCTTCGTGATAGACACCGAAGAGTTCTTTTACCTCTGATTTTGTTAGAAGAAGAAATGAACATCCCGGAAATTCAATTAGTCCATATCACATCAACAAAGAATGAACCGTGTCAAGTCAGCAGGAAGAAGGTTAATGTAGCTTTCATTAAAGATGATGAACAGGAAAGGTTGGTGGACTTAAAGGAGAAGGAAATTTCCTTGCCAAATGTTTTGTTTCCATGAGACTCGGAAAATATTCATTTAAAGACAAAAATATTACTTTGGGTCGCTTTTGTTCCTAATATCAAATGATGAATATTTAATATGGAATGTAAAAAAGTACTTTAATTGGAGAACTATTTTTCGAAGATGCTCTAACGTTTGTTAAATGTATGGTTATTTAATGTAGACCAGCATCTGATTATTTGAAGGAATCTGTTTCGCTACAGGATCTGTCAAGAATAGGGTGCCAGCATAATGGGGCAATCTTTTCCGTTCAGTGTGATTGTGTAAACTTTTTATAACTCGCGGGGGAAGTCTTTTCCGTTCCGTACTTTCCTGACCAATAAATTTTGAAATAACATCATTGGATAAGCAGGTAATCTTTCTCGTGATAGCAGGTTAATGTTAATATTAGTTAAATGCGCTGTTTAAATTTGTTTTACTTCTTTTCATGTTATTTAAAATTAACAACTACGAAAGAGTACTTTTAAATTCTGCCGATTCGATAAATGTGTTATTATGGCAAACAAATTTGTAACATCAAAAATGTAAATCTGTGACAATAACAATGTTGCACAATGTAGAAAAAAAATTGTTTCACGAGAGCGATTCTTTATCCAAAGAAAATCACGTCGATTGTAAAGCTACTTTTATTTTTAATTCATAAAAATGTTTATTATGAATCATGAATTAAATAATATTACGCTTTGTTTAGTTTGTGGTTACAAATGGTTTAATTCGTTTCATCATATTTTAATAGCAGAAACTGTCTTATTTCTAGGTACAATGTACACTTTGCTGTTGAATATTTAAACCAGTGAAAAATGTTATATTTCAGTTATACAAAAGTAGACAGTTTTTCGTTGAAATTCATTTGAATTGACCAATATTTATTTTAAATAGCAATCCTCGGTCTTGATATTTATTGTATAAAGGGTTACAAGAATTTTTTACTAAACATGAATAATAGAAAATCGGTTGACTGCATAAATAATTAGATTTCTTAATTTTTGTCGGCATTAAATTTACTATACTCAACAACATAATTTTTTAAAATTTCATTTAAAGTACTCTTCCATTTTCAAGTACATGTTATTTCTAATTGTTTAGGAATTAACTGTTAAGCCATGATTAGAATGGAAATCATGAAATATTTTTTTTAAACTGCTGTTATTAAACTTCGGAATCTTCAGAACAAAACACCGACTACAGCTAAATTATAGCATGAAAAAAGAAAAACATGCAGGATTATCAAAAACTTATGTAAAAAGAACACAAATTATATGCTAAAATTTCTAAATGTATGATTTTAACTCGTTTGATAAAGTCTAATGGACAATCATCACTGACTTACACTAATAGTACAAATAGATAAAACGCTTTCAGATGGTGTTACATGAATCTATAAATTATATAATAGAGAAAAACTTTTAGAAAAGAGAAAAAAACTGCCAGTTAATATTTATACTATTGTTCATATCTTGTTTTCTTCCGAAAAGTAACTACATACCAACAGTGGAAATGTATAATAGAATGGCACTAAAGCCTTTAATTTTTGAAGCTGATTCTGTGCTATGAAGTGTAAAAATGTTACCCAAAAGGAATTTTTATCATCAGTTTAAATATTATAGTGCCCTCAGAAGAAGGGGGGGGGGGAATCTGCTAAAATTATTATCAATAATTTTAGAAATTTTCTGGAATGTGTGCAATTTTAAAACGCAGAAGAGAAGGACTAAGTTAACAAAGTGAAATAAAAAAAAATATCCCAATTGCACAAAACGTGATGAATAAGCAAGATAACAAAGAGTGAAATAAAAATACGCTCAAGAAATGCTAAGAAAGCAATAAATAATAAGGTTTTTATCTAATCTTTCTAAGAAGTTAATCTCTGTCAAGAAAAAATATAAAAATAAAAAATGATTACAAAAAGCCGGATAAAATAGTTCTCTACGGATCATTTCACATTCTGCTGCAAAGTAAAGTTCGTTATTAACCCCATTTATTTCAGTTCTGAAATTAAGAAGATGGTAATAGGACACAATCGTCAGTTTCTTGGAAGAAAGTGAATGTAATTAAGGATCAGATGTGAGCAGTACTGCAAGGTCACGACGAGGGGCTTCAAGGGTAAAAGCATAACTGAGAGCGTTCTTATAAATAATTAAAAAGAATTTTAAACTTTTCTTTGAAACTCATATTTTGTAAGATCTCTTCGGAATTTTGGCAAATTTTGTAGAAGGTCAGCGAGATAGAATATGAATCACGAATGATGTTACAATATATGCTCAAATTGTCATGTGAAGAAATACAGAAAAGAAAAAGAGTTATGGTTATATATATAAAAAACCTGCAACACTGATTTTTTTCAATTTTTTTTCCAAGATTTCAAGGTGTTTTTTTTAATTATCTAGATCAATAACTGTAACACAATCTTATTGAAAAGAAGAAATAATTACAAAAATGTTGAAATGATTAGAGAATTTACAAAAATGTTGTAAAATTAATTATGTTTCAATAAAAATGTTTTGTAAAAACACTAAATGAAAGAACCAAAATTGCTTTAGTCATGCATTTTTCAATAAATGAATAGCAAAATAAATAACTTTAAGCAAAAAAGAAAAATGTATTTTCAAACAAAGTAAATCTATTAATATTCTCCTTTTTATTAAAAGGAAAAAGAAAAAAAGTGAAACCAAAACAACTACATAGCAATTTGAACTTTGTTGAAGACAGTTTCGGCGGAAAAAAATCCAGTATAAACAGAAAATGCTGAAGTCTCCTTTCTCTTTGATACCAGGAAATGCAGTAATTTCAATCATTTGATCAGTGACAAACACGAATCGCCCTTCTGGAGACACGAGATGGACCTTATATAAAATGTATTTATACCATGGAATCCGCACAAACATATTTGTGATTTCCGGAAAGGAAAACTATCTCCAAGAGCTTGCCATTTCTTTTGCTATCAGCAGTCATTCTGGTGCCAGTCGTTAATGTAAATGGGGAAATCAGAATGATATTCATCGACACCCAAGTTTCATTATCCAATGATGCTGTATAAAAATAGTTTATTCTTTCTATAAACTATTAATGTCATTTGTCATCACTAGAGTACGTAGTAAATTTAGTTTTGCTATAAAAAAAATTAAGGCCCAACTCAATAATATAAAGATAGACACAACTCACAAGAACATGAATCGCACTGATTTTTGACAACTAAACTATATCTTAAGTATTGCTTTCAAAACTTAGTTATTTAAGAAGATCGAGCAGTTTTATTCTGAAATTCTTATCTATGAAAGGCCAATAATTATTTTCTTCTATCTTAATCAGTCTCACTGAGAATTTTTTTAATGTATAGCTTTATAGATATTTAATTAAAAAATAAACATACTTGCGCTTGTTCCAGATAAAGCTCTAGCTCTCTATATGGATCGTGACAAGTTGTCATCCTGACAGGCGGCAATCAGTAAATGCAATTCCAAAAAATATTCACTACCCCATTGGAACCTGCAAGAGAAACAGCCTAATCAATTTCAGAGTGCATTCTAATCATATGCAAATAGTGTAACGATAAAACTGCTGTCCTGCAATAAAGTGCCACATTAACAGTGCATACATAGAAGTTGTTCAAGAGTAGCAATCAACTGCGAATACTTATATTTTTTATCAGCACGATAGATTTTACAAACCAGTAGTTTACTTTGCAGAAGTCAGCGGTCACTTCGTAACTCATGAGCTTCTGTTGGGGCTTCGTATTCTTCTATATTAAGGAAATATAAAATTTTCTTCAGGAATATATATAGTTTTGTGATGAGCACATTTTAGAATGGAAAGGAAAATAATCTACAGCGAAACAGGCACATCAAAATATAATGGAGTTTAAAAGTGGAGAAAGACTAATCAAATTTCGCCAGATTTTAAAGGTTTGCTTCCCTAGTTTTTGTAGTTTCCACAAAATACTTAATCACATATTTACCAGCAATATATGAAATTTTAGCATTCAGTAAAACGTTTCCAGGAAAAATATTAAATAAAAATCTGATTTATTTTATGGCGGTGGGAGGGACTGTTTCTTTTCCCCCAGTGTATTTCATAGAGCGTTTGGAACATTTTCCCACTCACGACTTCTTTCCAAAAATAAAAATGTTTATGTGATTCCGCGTTTGTCAGAAAAGTACGTACAAGAAAATGTATTGATTGAAGATAATTAAAAAAAGTTTAACTTGAATTTTAAAGATATATTTAAAGTCCAGCTAATTGCCACAATAATTTAATTACAATCAGTAGGAAGAATATGAAGACCCGACGATAGCTCCCAATGGATAATCACAGTTTTAAAAGCCAAAAAATGTTTTCTCAGAAAAAGAAAGATGACTGGGAGGTATCTTTTAATGAAAAGAAGCCTTCAGTAATATATGATATACTGAAAGGCAAGGACTATTTTGCAGGAAGCAAAAAATACAATTTAAGAGTACTTTGAGTTTAAATATAGAGAGCCTTATCAATACAAATTTACCTCAAATTATAATACACCGTCATATACGAAGCTCACCTATGTCTAAAAAGCGCGTGAGGTATTAAAAATTAAGCGCACGGTCAGTACTTAATCTAGACGCATCAAACGCATAAATTTTATACACTGACAGTAACACATATATCAGGAATTTTTTCTAACTTTTCAAGGAATACTTTTCTGTAAATGATATGAAAAAAAGCGGTGACACTGTCCCTTATATTTTTATACAAAATAATGAAAACAAAAAAATATACGAGCTTCCCATGCTGACTTTTGAAGTTGTAAATTCTCACGCGTCTGCATCATAAAAAGTTTAGAAAAGTATGCGAGCAATTCGCCATCTTTCATTTGATGAACAGAATAAAAGTTCCCCATGAACCTATTCTTATCCTTCAGAGGCAGTGAACGTTGTAGACAACTTGAGGACATCACCACATTAAACCTCCCAATGAATATACAAAAATGAAGGTAGGACTTGCTCGGAGGGTAAAAGGAAAGATTACTTTCTACGTGGCGGTTTTAAATTCTTGAAAGGAGGAACACCGTTCAATGAATTACAATGACGCAACTCCGCTGACCTTCTGATCCAGAAACATAACAAAAAGATATTTCTGTCAGGTCGAAAGAATATTCTCGTGAGATTTGAATTTCTATGGCTGAACTTAGTGAATGAATCAGTAGATAGAATTTCCAATGACTAACTGCAATTATAAGCGTGACAGTTAAAAAAGGCATATCTTTTATTTACGTACTAACTGTATTTTTGAAGGGAATATGAATTTCGGCTCTAAAAAATAGGTTTATAAGAAAGTTTGGCGTTGTGTTAAATGGGTATGGAATTCTAAAGCTAAGAACGAGGCTTTCACTCTTTTCAAATGAAAAAATATTTTTAATTAAGAGTACAGTTAATTCGTACGCTATATGGATAAATGGTATCCATATAGCTTATTCATTTTTATTTATAAATCTATATAAATAAAAATGAATGTTTATCTACATGTCTTTTATGCGGAGCCGTACCGTTCATCCGATTGCGAAGAAACTTTAAATACTTATAACTTGCACTTATTTCTTTCTATTGATGATGGAAAAACAACAAAAATATTTCCAACCCTTAAGTCATGTATAATAAAATAGAATGAATATTAGTTACTCTTCTAATTTATATATCTTTCAATATCAATAAATCGATTCATTTCCTAATAAAATAAGTCTTATTCTTATTTTATTCGGAAATAAATATTATTCTTTCTGTCATTCCTGATTAAACAAGATAATTATTTTAAATTTCAAACGATATTTCAAAGTTAGCAACGCGCCGGGTACTAGCTATTATATATATAATTCGCTAAAATATTAATAACATTCAAGAAAGAATATTACATAAAAAAGCCTTAACATATTCCAATCTTTAATTATTTAAAGATTCATAACCCTATCAACACTTTGGTGGTGTGGCTACAGCGGACGTGGCCAGAGCGGACACACAAGATTTCGTGATCAGAGCGGATACCCCGAAACTCATCGTGGTTAGAGCGGACACATTTTCCCCCCGTCTTAGAACAGATAAAGGTTGCATATAAATAAGTAAATAAATCCCTTTCACGTGGGATAACGTTTTTTTTTTTTACAGAAGTTTTCTGTTTTTGCACTCGATTACCGAATTACAAGGATAAATACATTTTTGCCAATCAAGTTTAATTATTTATTTTAAATTGTTAACTTAACTATTAACTATTATAGTGCGAATGCATTTTAAACATAGCGAAATGTAATAAAAATAAATAATTTTCAGAGAAATATTTAAAAATTAATAGTAACAGTATAATGAAGGGTATAAACGAATTTCAGGGATTTTGTGGAAAACTGTATTTTAGAGTCAAATAAATATTAGAACATGTGCAATTGCCATAAAATTAATTAGTTTCATTAAGGTAAGTACAAATAAATACTAGAAGTAAAATATATAAAACAGATGCAAGTAAATAAAAGAAAAATAAATACAAGTAAATAAATACTAACTAACCTTTATTATAAAGGAATAAATATCATTTACCATTGGATTTAGTCCAACCTAGTTACAAAACTTAAAGATTTTAGACATTTTTCTAAATTGTCTGATATTTCGAATTCTTTTAGGATGTTTTCAATTCTTTCATCCAATTTTACATATGCTTTTTTCCTTTTTATTCCAGGGTCGCCTAATTCTCTGGATTACAAATTAAAAGACACTTTTTGTGTTTCTTCTTTTAGTATTTTAACTAATAAGTGGACATTAGGCTGGTTTCTGCCAGTGATTGCATTTAATTTAGAATAACACCCTTCAACAGAATTATTTGTCCTATGACGCTGTCCATATACATTCCATACTTTAATGAGCATATTTGGATTGTCCATCCACTGCTTGACAAAATAATCAATGAATGTGGTAAGTTTGTCAATGCTAAAAGCTTTTTCCCATACAATGCTCCAAGCATCATCTATGTGTTCCATCGGCAAGTAAGCTAATGCAGAAATCATTCTACAGGCATTTCTTATATCTTCGTTCTCTTTATATTCCTTTACTACACCCATTTCTTGTATTTTACGCCACAAACATTGATTAAAATGAAAGTTACAACCGGAAATAGTCGAACTGGGAAATTCTCATATACAACTATTGATGGCTGAGGCTTCAAAATCCAATTTTATAATATTCGGCTTCCACTTAGGGCACCAACGTTTCACTTCAATGCATTGTATGAACATTGAAACATTGCAATGTATGTTGCTTGTCTCTTAGGTAGAAATGCAAAAAGCGCTGGATAAACGTTGGTCTCTGTTGCTGTACTCCTTAAGTCGACGTGTATTGTATATATTTGGGCAAATTGTTTCGGACAACTTTTAAATGTTCCATCTAAGAAAATGGTCTTTCCATTTTCCAAAAGGTGCCGAGATTCTTCTCCTCCAAATACTAAAATCCTGTTATCTTGGTCATTTTGAAAGTCTAAACGAAGAAAGTTTTCTCCATTAAAAAGCATAAGTGCATCGTTAGAAAACTGAATGTCGTTAGCATTTTGGGGATTTTGTTTAGCTCCCAAAGATGTTTTGGAGCTCCCCCATTGGAGTATGTCGGTATTTTAGTTACGAAATCATATCCTTTCTGATATAATTCTGAAAGTTCTTCTTGAAATATCTGGGGAACGGGAACTGATGTTTCTTCTCGGACTCTTTTTCTGCAATTCTCTAACTTCCTTTTAACTTCGATCTCAGCAGCGTTGGGCACGCAAGAATGTTCAGTTTTCTTCAGTACTTCGTATTGAAAATTTGTCTTTACATTTCCTTTACAACGATGTGTCTTTTCTTTCACATATACCCAACTCATTCCTAATTTATTTTTTCGGTGTAAGCGGTGTGATTAATCATCTACAACTAAACATTCTTTTCCTTTTTTTGTGAAGAGTAATTTTGTTGGAATGTCTATGGGTTCCATCACAGATTTTTTGGACGATATAAAACGACATACACACTTCATAAGGATCAAACATCTACTGAGAAAATGATAAAGGCCTTCTCTCTCAAAAGTATCGGCTATCTCTACAGCAGGTGCAAACCTCGAAACTACACAATAGATGATATGTGACTGATTAGGGAAACAGCACAATAGTTGCAAGAATGTCCGCTCTGCCCACCCAGCTCCCCTTACTTGTCCGCTGTAGCCACTGTCCGCTCTGGCCACGTAACCACTTTCTTTATCGACAAAATTATTGCTCCCTTCTAAAACAATAAAGAAAAATGCTCATACTCACGATTATCTGAAATTTAAACGAAAATTCCCCCAATTCAATCACGGACAACTAAAGTAGTACTTAGTTTCAAGTTGAAAAAGTGTTTGAAGGGATGTTTTAGATTTTACTTTTTTCCTTGATCTTACACAAGAGTTCTTTGTTAACATATAACATGAAAAATTCAACATAGTCTGAAGAATAATGAAATTGCTTGGAAAATCACACGCTCAGATTGTTAGTAAGTAGTCATGATTGGAACTCACGCTATTCATTAAAAGAAAAGAAAAGAGGGGATTTTTAGATTTTCATGCACATGAAAAATAGGACGCTCATATAATAAATACCTCATGAAATCTAAATAGAAGATAAGAAGTATTCAAATAGAAGATGCATCAAAAGACGGTATATTGGCTTGATATTACAAATAATTAAGTAGAGATTTTCTTTAAAAGAAAAAGAAAGGAAGAAACCGATTCACAGAGCAGAAATACAACAGCTCTACACCAAGATATCGAATTCCTTAAATAGAATTTTGTCGCATAGGCTTTTACGTCAGTATTAAATGCTCAGAAGATGATAAAAACTGAGAGGAAAAAAACACCCCGAAGTAGTACGAGTGGCGTGAAATATAGCAATAACTAAAACTTAAGTAAATTGCAGATATCACTTGCTGATTATGCTAATTCGTTACAGAACAAACGCGTTCTTCGAATAAGGTCACACGACCACCAGACTTCCTTGTAGAAGATGAATGACAGTACTGACGTCACTTCCAGTTAAAAACACAGACTTCACCTCGTGTACTCCTCCCATCATAATATGACATCACGAGATAATTTTACTACAGAACAGCGCTGGGCAATTAAGGCTCGGAAGATAGCTTCCCTTTAACAGAAAAAAATGTGACACGGAAAAAAGCTACCAAGGTTCAAAATATGTCCCAGGACTCTCTTTATCTACATTTTTCTGGTGTTGGGTTATATAAAATGGAACCACAGAAAACACGGAGAGAGAAATTTCCGACCTATATTTAAAAACATAACTAAAGTAATAGCGAGAAGTCGTGGCACTTTCTTGGAATCAACTTTATAAGAAATAGATAGTTGTTTGAAGCACCATTTATGTTCCGATGTTTAATAATTCAGTTACATGTTTATTTCTTCTTTTAGTTTTTATAGTTTGATTCGACTGTTATATAGTTTGACTGCTGCTTTAAACCTGCAAATAAGTGGATGGAAAATTAATCAAATAGAAATATTATAAAATTCCGATTTTTACTACTGAGTTCTTAAAAATGAATATAAATACTAGTTTATTTCTAAATTTGTTAAACTTGTTTTAAAATATTATTTTGTTAAATATATGAAACTGAAAGGAAGCATAAAAAATAAAAATATAATCAGGTGAATAACAAGAATTCCAATGCAGATTTCCATAATTCTGACATCCATACATTTTCAGTAGTAAATTTAATTGTTTTTGAACTTAGTAGCGATCATAACTTTATCACATCTTGTTTAAAATATTTCAGTGCGTGCGAATAATTTAAAATTGAAGGAGTCATGGATCTTTCAATCAGATCAATAATACCTTTTAAAAGCAGCCCATTAATTATGTATTTCTATTCAGAAGTAATTTGAATACACCCTAAACTTTAACGTATGGCTCGAGCATTCTTCCATATCTGGTTCAAATATGAAACTCCACGGTCATGTCAACGGTAGAGTTTAGTTTGATTTAGTTGTATTAACGACCCGTTTCAAAGCAACACTACGGGCCAGATGTAGGGAAAAACTGATTCTTTATAGATCGACATTTTTTTTTTCTCTTGCAAAATTCTGAGAACTGAAATGGTTGATAGTGCTGCTATGTGACGAGATGCATTTTAGAAAATTAGTAAATCCAGCTCCTTTGAATTTCATAGGATACACAGATGACTCATCCAAAAAGATAACTACACTCATTTCACTTCTAATAAGCCTATTTACAGGCAAACAGAACGGTAGATTATTTCAATTTTAAAAAGGTTTTTGATTGAAAAAGATTTTTTCCTGATCCAATTTCACCTTTTTTATTTAATTCATTCAACTCGAGTTCTAAAATTGCTGAAGTCGGCTCCGAGTGAAGGGTTGAAAAACTGTCCAGCCAAGCGAATTCTTTTTCAAAGATATCTAGATTTCCTTCTCCCCAATCGACACGTGAAATGGAATCGGAATAACTCGGGAAAAATATTTTACGCTCTTCTATCTTACGCCGGTATGAATGGAATAAACACTCTTTAAAAACTATGTTTATACACACACATGCAAATCTTCACATTTCTATTCCTTCATCCTTAGACACTTCATAGTTATTCCTTAACCTTTTTAACACTTCATATTATAAAACAACACAGTTTCCAGAACATGCCTAACAATTCCAAATGTAACAAACAGAGAGAAAGAAATCATAATTCAGACAAGTTATGCCATGAAGAACTAAGTCATGGTTACTCATTCTTGAAATATGATTGATAAAAAAAGGCGAATCATTGGCACTGTCAATAAGGAAGAACCTCATTCATCTATTACGAAATGACACAGAACACTAAAGGAACTTTTCACAAAGTCTACAATTTGATATTGAAAGGCATTTTTATTTTCTAGAATCTAAAGCACAGAAAAAGAAATCACTGTGAAATTGAACTACAGATTTAGATGAATCAGAAACGCTCATCTTTGGAATCATGTCTCCCAAAAATGCTTTCAGCTAAACGGATGAAATTTGATACATCAAACTTCTAAAAAATTTTGAATGAAATACATTTCGAGTCAATTCGAGCAGAAGCACACACGAAAGATAAAATTGATTTAAATAGAATATAAACAGCTCAAGCTCAAATAGAGATTCATATCAAGTTTAGAACTAAATCTGTCAAAAAGTTGACTGTCTTCGATCGATGCTGTATCTATCTATAATAAATGTAAACGCGAATAATTCAAAAAAGCATCAAAAAGGCATCGTCTTAAATAAAAGAAATTTCCTAATTGATTTTGAGACTACAACTGAACGGTTTGTCGCAAAAGGAATGTAGCTTCAATAACGGGAATTTCGAATTGCATGCACTATCATGTAAAATAAAAACTTGCTTGTTTGGTGCCAGAAAGATATACTTCCAATCGTTACTTCTTGCGATAACTCCAGCGATGAAACTATTTGTCTTATTAGTTAGTTGCAATATAGAGGTAGCTCCTGGTGTAACCGCCGTTTTTCTGCAAAGTTGAATAACTGGAGCTACCTGCTTTTTGCAGCGAACCCTTCAATTGCAGTTCTACGCCAGATTTCATTTCAGTCGATTGAGATAAAGTTTTAATATACATTCTTCTGGTACTAGTATATTAGTCGTTTGCTAAGTAACCAAAAAATCAGCCTGAAATGACACACAAGATTCACATTAAAGATCGATATTTCGCAATCATTGTTCACCAATGCATGGAATTCACAGATTTTGTTTACTAGATAACGAAGCATTCAATTATCATGTACGAATTATTTATTTCAAGAAAATAAAAATCTGAGCATTGGTGGCATTCACGATCTTGTTCAAAGATCACAACTTTATTCGGAAAGAGGAAATACCAATTTAAATGGAAAGGGTGCGAAAAAATTTAGAGGAAACCTAACTCCTGGTTTTAAATGCTGTTCATACATTACACGAATTTTTTTAAGCACTTTCAACATAGTTTATGTTATTAAATTTGTGAGACATTTTATTATATATATATATATACTATTATGCCATAAAAATATCCAAACAAATTATGTAAAATTTTAAAAAGAAATTATTACATAAAATAGCTTTAAAAAAAACTTCACAACTGAATATTACTTTTAATTTTCAGTTTACCTTTCCTAACATTCTACGGGCCAGTCTTTCCTTCTTTCAAATAACCACAAAATATGTAATTAAAGCACAAAGTCTAATAAAAATGACACAGCTCCAGCCTTAAAGATACAACAGATAAAAGGAAAACAGGCCTTTTCACGAATCTACATCTAATGCTTATTTAAAATTTGTGCAAAATTTGAAGCGTAAACGAAAAATTTGACATGCATATATACATACATCACAGCATATTGAAGAGCAGCATGCAATTCATTTTTCAGTAGTAAATGTATGGTAAACGAACAAAACAATGTTAAAAATAAAATTTAAAAAAAACAATTCCTTTACATTTTGCTTTCGTTTGTGACATTTCAAGTTACCTTGATTTCCCCAACAGCATAACTAATAACATTTATACAATCAATATATTTGGAAAAATTAGCTCTAAAGTCCACTTTATCGGTCAGTACATAATGGAAAGCAAATGATTCATACAGCACATGCGTTCAAAACTTTGTTCATTGCAGATTTAATGATACTATAAATTGTCACCTCAAATTTTAATTTCACTACACAATTTTTTAAAAAATAAATCAATCCTCTTTTTAATAAAATACGATGAAAAGGAATCACCTTCTTCCCTCCGGAGCGACCACACAGCTTGCAGTCAAGAAAAGCTTCACCGGCGTGTGCAAACTATCAATTTCGTACACCGAAACAAAACGAATTCGGCACTGCCAGCACACACACCCTCTCCGCTGAGGTGGTCTAGGAATTGAAAGCATTTTCGAGCACATAGCCGAGTGATGTTTCACTCAGGGGGCGGAGTCGCTAGTACGGGGGTGAAACAATTTACAATGATATGATTCACCCCCTCCCATGGTCCCCCTTCACCGTTTTCTTTTGATATTGGATAGGACGCAAATGAATAACCGAAGTATACAGTACAGAATGCTCATTGAAATAAAATATGTCAGAGTTAGATAAACTGTAACATCTTGATCAAGACCGATCAAATAAGAGAGTAGCGTGACAAAATAATTCTGTTATTTATAGCTTTATATGTTTACAAAAAAAATTGTTTTTTTTTTTTTTTCATCTAGGTTAATACCATTTACAAAAACAAAATAACAGTTCCATCCTGAAATAATTCCTCACATAAATAGGAGACAGACAAATCAATAACAGTTCTAAACGGCTGCTCTAGGGCCGCTACAGAAATCCACCCATCTCTACCGGGTGAAGCTTAGCATAGAAGCCCGAATCACACGGAGCTTCTTAAAATCAAACAAGAACAATTCCAACTCCTCCCCTTCTCTTCTCATATTTTATTTTGATCAGATAACCGCCTCCGGTTGCTCATTGGTGAATTTGAGTACTCTATCAGCCAAAAGCTCCTCAGCAACGCTTCCTCAATAGTCTCAACCCTATCGAGGGAGTACACCGTCTTGGTAACCGATAGCAACGTCGGCAAAACTGCGCCTACCTCATGACATCGGTTACTGGTGATTGATCCTCGATGACTTGAGGAGTCTGTTCATAAAGGGGGGAAATTAGCATTAGGATGTTCCTCTCCCTTGAAGACATGATGGTTTTCTATTTGAAACGGCGATATATACATCTATGTTCCCACACCAGGATAGTAACAAATGAACAGACACAATGATTAGTGAAAAGGATCCACATCTGGAGGTGAATATGCACTCACGTATATGTTGTGATGTGTGTGTGTTTTTCTGTATGTTTGCACCCATACATTGGTATAGTACCCAAACATCAAACTTTTCTTTCTTAATCTAGATTTGTGCAAATGGTTTAAAACAGTGTAATGATCGATCTTTAGCTCCCGGGAGATGCTAAGACTGCTAACATGCCTACTAACTTTGATACCTCCAGGTATTTTTTCGACGATGGTCCTACTGTGTTAGGAGAACTTTCACATTTAAAGTACCTGAACAGAATCGACGAAACCAAAATTGCACGTAATTGGCTGTTGCAGTATTGGGACCATAAACACCATTCACTATTTTAGCCGCCTGGCTTATATTTTCGCTTTTATCAAAGAAAAACTGTAAAAATTTGCGAAATTTCTCTTTGTTGACTTCCATTTTTAACACCCTATGACTCACAATTGAATGGATCAAACAAACAAACAAAAAAAGCAAAAGAATTTTTTAATGCAAAATGTCGTTAGCCAATGAGCATAAATTTGAAATTGTTGGATTGATACTTTGCCAGGTATTGATCACTACAGTCATTTACCGGAAAAATAATGGATTTTTTCCCTCGACCAGTTTTCAGCGCTTAAAACCTTAATGATTTTGTTTTTACATCCATATTTTGCATTACAAAAATTAATTTTCTACTTTTTATAGAACATTAACAAAAGCAGGATTTTGAAAGATTTTTATGATTTTCTACTTTTTATTAGTATATTTTATACTTTATGACTGTACATATTATTGAAACTTAAAATTCATTTATTTTCTCTACCTGATAGCGCCTTGAGTATGAAAACAAAATTTAATTACTATTAACTGATTAAATCATAATTGAATTCTCAGAATATAATTTTGACATTAGAAAACCTACAAATACAAAACTTCAGATATCTAGTGCTCATGAGCTCACGTGCAAGTTAAATAAAAGCCAGGAAAAAGAGAGCAAGTTGCAAGCAAGAAATACTATCTAAATGTATTTCGTCCCTTAGGGATTTAAATCGATTTCCTAATGAACTAAATAGCAAAAACACAACAATTTCATCTCTTGCGTTCTTATCAAAATAATTTCTCTTGCCTTCACATTGAGGGCGACATAAAAATATTTATGATGGATTCAAAAGAATTTGTCTTAATTTGTCATTTATAAAACGCGATGATTTATTCAGTTTTGCGAAAGTAAAATTTAGTTATTTTTTATAATGAATCGAAAACTGGCGTTAATTTAGCAGTGCAGTACATACAAATCTCTTAAATATTAGACAATAACTGATGGAAGATACCATAACGAAAATTAATTTAATAAAATAAAATTATTTTATAAATTTTGTTAATCAACTAAAGAACTTCGTCAAAATTTACGAGTTCTTGAAACGTCACACTCCTTTACACTCCATCTTGATCCTTTTCAGAAAAAATATTCCCTAAAATTCAATCATTTAGCTACCTGACAATGAAATAAAAAAAAGCGGTATTTGCTTTAAAATATACTTTTCCCTAATTGAAAGACATCAAATGAGTAAAAAATCAATAACGAGCGATCAAAATTACAGCCATGTCTCAGACTGATGGTGCTGTCTTCAATGTACACATCTCTCACAAAACCAGTCCAAAATTTTAAGACGGTTAAATTTTTGAAATCTCACACATATCGAATCAATTCCTGCATCCATTCGATGAAAATATACAAAAAATCAGTTCAGAAACTGAAGCGAAAGTATACGCATATAGAGTAAACTAACATTTGATTAGGAGTGGCTTAACGCGCGCATGAGATTTCCATCCAGTAGAATAAAATGGAAATCCTTCATCAAATTCATGCTAATTGTAAAATATTTTTTGCTTTCCTATCAACACATAACTTCCATCAACCCATAGAGACAGAGAAAAAAGTAATAATATACCGATAACTTTTTTTACTTGATTTGTCATGTTAAGATCTCGCCGATTCATATATCTTTTTAACAATAAAATTGGTATAAAGCATTTCCCCGGAATATCAACAATAAACAACTAAACACTATTTTAAATTTCCATCAGAGATTAATTAAAAAGGTGTTTCTAAAAAAACTGCAACGTATTATAAATAAATTCACTTACTATTTTTCACCAGCTTTCTTTATATTAAGGAACACTGCATCTTAGCATTAGCATAACTTTTGCAAAAACTTCCAATCCATATATTTTCATTCAGAGAAAATAAAAACCGACTTTGCTTCGGTTGCAATACTTACAAAATAATCCCGAATTACTTGTTGATCTACAGCGGAGAAGAAGATAATCACATATCAAAAACAAAAATGACACTGTTTACTCTAACTCCACGTTTCGTAGGCATCTAAAAGACAAAATTTGATAGCATGGCGACATTTGTGATAACAGTTTTGATACTGATAATGTTATCCGAACAAGTAAGGTAGGTTTCCTAAGAGATCAAATAAAAACAGCATCTAGTTCAATATTATATCTCATTCATGCTGCAAATGAAATCTAAAATGAAAGCAGCGAAGAAAGAAAGTATATTATTGAATGAAATCAATTATCAAAAGGATGATCATTTTTAAAAGCTTTCATCAAGAAGTTCAACTCAAAACCATTACTAAACAACAAAAATTGGAAGATAAGCAAGCATAAATTAAGTGTAGGTCGTAAATAAGTTTTGAGAAGGAAATATTTGCGATAACAAAATACTCTTGGTTAAGATCTTAATGAAAGGTTCTATTCCGTTAAATGCGCAGTTTGTACACTGAATCCCCCCCATCCTCCATTATGATAGGAAAATTCCTCGGTTTCTAAACAGATATTCTGAATGCATTAACATAATTCATTAAACAATTCATTAACTTATTTTCACAAATTAAGAGGTTTTTGAGTAAGTCAATTCAACACTTCATGTAAGTTATCAAATTTTATTTTTGTTCAAGTAATCATCACAAATTGACTTAAAAAAGATACTTCCGACATTTGATTTTGAGAAAAGAGACAAAATTGTTTGTTTTAATCACTATTTGGTGTCTTACCTTTCCTCACAACACATATAGTGTTTTATTTTTCATCAAAGCAGGTTCATCACTCGCCCTTTGCTATTCTTTGAATCTGTGAGTTCATCCGGTTCGTCAAATAGTATATAGGTCTGATATTTAAAATTTGGAATGGTTCCAAACCGGAAATATTAATATTAGACTCTGAATACCTAATATTTTATGATTATATACGTTATTTTTCTTACTGAAAAATAACGTAATAGCAATACTGTATTATAATTTTTATAGGAAAAAGACGTGCGTTTTTCTTTAAAATTATTTAGAGATTTCTGCTTTAAGTTTCATAGATTTATATTACCCAAAGGTGTATTTCATCTAATATTAATGCTTAGCTTCTAATACATTTTCTTATTTATTTTAAAGGGGGGGGGGGAATCTTAGAATATCCAACAGCGAAATTTGTTCAATCAATTCCATAACATGTAAAGCAATGATTGTTAACAACAAGTATAATAATTCGAATTGATAACGATAGATACGAAGTTTCAGAACATAGATAAAATTTATTTTTTGTTCTACTCAGCCAACATGTGTAATTTATTCCCACGAGATCTGACAGACTAGTTATGAAAAAAGTTTGTATTCAGGGATTCAATTTATCAATTGCTCTATTTCTAACGCCCAAGAGTTTTGTTCCTTAAAGATAGTTTATCAGATATTATAACCTCGACAAATAGAGTACCGTGTTATAATTAAAAATTGTGGGATTTTATGACAAGTAAAAATAAATATCCTATTTCTATATTTCAGTTGACAAAAATGAAGATAGTTCAAGTAATTAGCTCATTTAGACACTAAAAGGTTTTCAATTAAATTATTTATATATATTGAATGGCAGACAATTCTTGTATAAGGTAAAACTTAAAACAAATTTGAAAGTACCTCCCATACACACAAGTATAATAGAAAAGTAAATGCCAGAACTAGTTGAACTGATTTATTTGCACGAAGTAATTTCTATTAAGAGAATATCAAACCTCAGATTGTTTCAGATTTTCGCCTTAAGAAATTCCGAAATTGTTATTAAATCAAAGCAAAGGAAAGAAAGGCACTCATCTGTATTTGAAATCGATCTTTGCACTTTACTAATTTCACTATGCAGAAATAAAATCGGATTACCTTATAAGATAAATTTGTTTGACAGTGTTTAAGTGTGATGACGATATAAAGTGTTAATATAAAGTGTAAGTGAATTCACTTTTAAAATTCGTAGGATCCATGATCTACAGTAGTTCTTTTGCTTCGAAGAACGGAAGAAAAGAGCGTGGGAATGACGTCATTTCACTAAGGTTCATGAAATTGATTAATATGGATAGAATCATAACAAAAAAGAGCAGACGGCAAGACGTAGGATTTTTTTCCCGTGAGGTTACACCTTTAAAATGAATAAAAAAAATAAGAAAATAAATATGAAAAATATAAAAATATATGAAAGTTTCGAAAATTTATATGAAATAGATGTTTTTAAACTTCAAAAACGGAGTAGAGCAATATACAAGATTTTTAATACAGTTTATTAAAACCATGGAGCTAATCTCTGAACAATGCTATTGCTGAAATAGAATCGTTAAATGATGTTACAATTTAATGCTTGACAACTTGAATTATACAGTTCATCAAAAATGTATCAGAAGAATTCTTTTATTTCCCGCAATGAATTCAAAGAAACGTGTACTTCAACAATACTCCCTTTAAAAATATGTGGGATATATTCGCTTAATGGGTCATCCTCGTAAATTTATTTCCATCACCCTTAAATTTTCAAATTTCAAAGAAAATCGTTTCAAAACTATCGGAGATTTTAAAGAAATAAAAATGTGACGTTTTACTCCATCTAAAAGTAACAAACAATACACACTAATAATACTCTCCTTAAATCAAATTTCCGTTTCTGTCCTTAATTCAGTAACTTTGCGGTAAGAAAGATTAAAATCGTTAAAAAAGATGAAACATGATTTTTAAAAAATTCCAAATGCATGCTTTTAAATGAATATTTATTCATAGTAATAATATTAATTCAATAGCATTCTCGAGGCATACGTACATCGCATAAAATAAGCAAAAATCCTAGATAAGGTCAGCAAATAGCATTACATAAAAGAAATTTCAACTGAAAATCCTTTAGAGCAACAACAAAAAAATGTTTTGTTTTCCAAACATTTCTTTATAATTGGAAGGAAAAAATAGCGCAATGCTACAGATCTGCGGATTCAAGGTTCTATTAAAAGATACTTCGAATTCTTTCAAGGAATATCTTTCTTTAACTTTTTTATAACTAATCTCTTTATTTAGAGGCTATTAAATAATAATAGTTAATTTAACGGAATATTTTCAAGCTTTTTCTTCTTTTCTTTTCTTACTTTTTTTAAAAAATTATTTTACAAAGGTATAATGATTTTGCATTATCTACACTCAAGAAGTTGCCACTTTATTATATTAAGCTCAACCAAGTATTTTTTTTTTCTTATAATTTTGCTTGTAAAACTTTTTTTCTTAATAAAAGATTTCACAAAAAAAAAAAATTCTACAGTTATTATTAGTTCCTGTTTACATTTTTCGAGATTCCAGCATAATTTCACTAGAAACACAAACGAAGTAGAATCTGTAACATGCATTGATTTCTTCTCCTCTCCTTTACACTCCTTTTCAAAACATAAAAAATATTATAAGATATGCTTTGTTTTCCATTTTCTTTAGAGAATTATTTTGCAAAAAAAGCGAAAATCATATGATATTAAAAGCGTTTGGTCATTGCCATTTCTTTTGAGAGAAATTAATTAGGTTTGAAGCAGGTTTAATGAATTAAGTTTGAAGTTTTAAACCTTCATCCACTCATTAAAACAAAATAAAAATTCCGTTTTTCCATTAAATTTTTTTCAGTTTATAAATTTAGAAATTAATAAAAATTTTAATACTAAAGTATAATTTTTATCACTTATTAAGTGTTTTAACGTAAAATTAGAATCGCAGCTAAACGTTTTTTACATCTCAGAATATATTGAGAAAAAATATGGAAAGAAAGAAATCTTCTTCAAACGTGAAGAATTTCAAATTTTTCAGTGTCTTTAACTTATTATCTGCGTGTTAAATATTACAAAACGCTACACTAATCTATATTTCAGTCATTTCAATCCGCAGATTTTAGATATGTATATGGCGTTGATATTTGAAAAAATTGAATTTGTGTAAATCATATTTCAATAACAACAAGCATTTAAGGTTATAATTTCATTGTATGATTATTAGTTTTTCAATAATGAATAGCATCCAAATACATTTTTGATGGATCGGGCTAGAATAGTTAACAGCAATTTCAATGACATTTTATTTGAACAGGCATCACAAATAAAACTATTAAAATGTGCATCTTGTTAAATAGAAATATATATTTGAGACAACCTCAGTAACACCGACCCAGACAAGAAGTTGCGGCCCCTATTCCTATTTTCACAGAAGGGGGAGGAGGAGAAAGAATGGTAATTTTTCGAATTATACACGCAACGGGGAATAGTATTTGCAAACTCCGAAGCTTCTATTTATCGACGGGTATCAGTTCGATATCAAATTGCTTAATTCTAAATATATGTGAAGAACAAATTTCTCAACTTTTGCATGAAAAATAATAGAAATTTTCGGTTCATTACTCTAAAAAAAAATACAATAAAGCTCTAAAACACGACATCAAATGGAGGGAGGTATATTCAATTTTTTAATTCTTTGACTGTTTAAGTTTTTTTTTTATTGCTGTCTTCTCTTTCGGGAAATGTGTTGCAATATTGATCGATTTCAGAGTTCACGGACCATTCGGCCAATTAGCAGATTCCATGTAATTATTATGTAGGATAATAGTGTTTCTGAATGTCTTGATCTCAATTAAAAATAAAATAATTAATAAAATAATGCACGAGAGTGAGTCGCAGAAAAAGCACGCTATCCTATTTTATTCAATTTTATTTGAATTATTGAACTATTTTATTTGAATCGTTACATAGAAAGTTCTCATCAGAAAATATTTAAACATTTTTCTATCATCTCGTCCTCACTTTCGATGTCTTTATTTTTAAATCCACATTCGAGGCAGTGAAGGTTTTTCGAGTGAAAATTCATTTGATGGGAAAGTGGGAAATTCCTATTCTAATACAACTAAGCAACTTACATGGAATACGAAGTAAAATTCTAAATTCACACAAATGAACGAAAATATGAAATTAAGTCCTCTTCATCGTTCGGTAGATGAACGGCACGTTCCGAACATGGAGCACTGAAGTACGTGACCAGAGTCACAGGTTATTCCAAACAAAAAAGGAACCAATTCAAACTCGACGCAAGCAAAATTGCAAACTGCAAATGAAGCCTGTTGCCAGCAAAACTGTAGACGATATTTCCTTACAGATAACTCTATCCTTTCATAACTATAGATTAAGAACTCCGAAGTAAATTATCTTTTCATTTGCTTTTAAAAGCGTAAATAAGCAGACAATAAGTCTAGAAAGTAAAAATCGTCGCTTCGGAAAATTAAAATGTAAGAAGCTTTGAATTAACTCTTCAAAATGTAAATGAATTGAACAGAGTATGATAAAATCATCGATAAAAATGGAAACTTCGAGCAAGAATATTGCGAAGTCACTATGGAATGTTATGAAAAAGAAACCTTTAGACAAGCTCGTTTATACAGTCCGTGAAGACGAGTTTGTGCGAAGTCAAGATTGAACGATCCACAGCCACACTAATCAGCTCAGATAGTTTGAGCTATTCACATCGGGCCTTTAATCACCATCAAAAATAATTCTTTCAACGGAACGAAAGAAAAAAAAAAGCGGAAACGTGATGCTCGTCCTGAACTCAAGTGTCAGACTTTGCAATCAGTTGACAACTGAGGCCTTTGACTAAAAAGGAGACCCCCAAAAAAAATGATTTTCCAACCACAGCTGTTGTTATTTAATGAGAAGAGTGGAGCATGTGGATCATAAAACTGAAACATGTTGTCCTGGTCATAACACTAACATAAAGACGGGCAGATTGCTTCGTAGAAATTTATTAAAAGTGGGAAGAGTGTTATTTTTTCGAACACGTCATCGACAGCAAACTAAATATAATAGAAAATAAAAAGTACTCGATGAGAGTCAAAGAAATATATGCAATCCAGAAACACGGGGAAAAAAATATAAGGTGAAAAAGCAGGGTTCATCTCCCAAAAGTGCTAAACAAACAGAAAATCTCCATAAAAATCACGATTAAAATTACGCATCAATATTAAAATTATATTTTAAATGGAACTCGGGTTATTTTAAAGCTGACGGGTGAAAATTTGATTTTTTTAAATGTATGAATTTAAAAATTAACACAGAAAGAGGAAATGAGCAGTTTTGTGCTAAAAATGAAAAATAAAATAAAATTTTTAAACAAATACTTTTTACTAATAATTGGAAAAACGAATTCTATTAAATAACTACTAATACTTTTCCTTTCTATTACTAACTATTAAACAAATAAAAGTTTCGCATAAAGGTGTTATTCTCCCAATTTCAGCATGAGATTATTAGCCGTGGGTAAATCCATGAAAGCCTTGCATACCATTGGTCAGTAACGAAATGCGAATCTAATATTTCTACTAAATCTATCGGGTGAATATGACATTTGGACGGCTATTTTTCCGATTTTTTTACTCACATATAAATTTCATTCCTTTGAACGTTTGCGCTATTGCATTTGCATGCATAACAAAGTACAGAAGAGAGATGATCAACCCTTTGATATATTTGATTCATAATTTACTTAGAATTTGTATCTTAGATTGCAGCACTCTTTTTTCCCCCTACACTATGATTCTCTTATTACACGCCGCCCTCTGGCGAGTGCTTAGAGAGACAGTCAGTTAAGCCTCTGTTATCGTTATGTGTTGACGTGTTTTTGTCCACTCTCTGTTTTGTGTCTGTGTATAACGTAACCTTATATGTTTTAATAATAAATTATTGTTACACAAGAAGGCTTATCTTAATTAGAACCCACCAACCACCGGTCACATTGGCGCCCAACGGGTTTTAATTGCGTTTACATTGACGCCTAGCATTTAATTGTGCCCTCCGCATTGCCGCGCAAGCGTGCTTTTAAATTTCAGCCTTCAAAAACAGAGTAAAAGTTCCGATCACAGAGGTTTGGCTCACTTTCTTTTTCAGCATTTATTTTCTAAGCGAGTCTTCATCCTGAAGAAAGACGACGAGGTTTGTAAGTAATTTCATCATGAAACTGATTCCTCGACGAAAGTAAAGGTAAGTTCCGTTTTCATTATGTCGTTAAAATCTGTATCATCATGATACTTGAAATGGCTTTTAAAAGCTGAGAAAACTGTGATCATCCTGATCCAGGCAAATTTAATTTTATTAAGTCGTCTCGACTTTAAAGTAAAAGAATAAATATTTTATGGAATTAAGTGAACTTTTATTTTGATTGTACAAATTGTATGTACAGGTTATTTGAATTTAAATTGTCACAACCCGTGATAGATTTTAGAATGTTAAAGTAGAATAACATATTTTCAATATTGTTATTGATTTTGGTGTGCTGAATATTTTAAAAATTTAAACATTTAGTCTTGTTTCTAAAAACAATTTGCGTTTCTAATGTTATTATGTTATATTATCACACCCTGTGATATTATTGATTGAAAGTGAAACACCATATTACAAATTGATTTAAATTCCATTGTGTATTTAAGTGTAAAAGTGTATATTTAATGCACAAACAGAAGTTAGTTACGAAACTGAAAGTGTGTTTAAGTAAAAATTACAAAAAGAATTGAACACTGTGTGTGTTTTAAACCTTTGCATTTTGTGAATAAAACTGCATATTGTGTTCGTAAATCATTACATTGTATTTAAAATTATATTTCATTGAGAATATGGCATGACATAGATATGTATGTAAATATTTTATGAAAGGAAATATTGAATCTATCCTGGTATTGCATAGTTTCGTTTCTGATTCTTTCTTTCTGTTATCAATGAGTCAGCCATGAACGTATTTTATTAAAATCGGAAATCGGTTTAGAAAGAGATTCCAGTTAATGCGTAAATTTTTTCTTCAAAACAGAATAAATGATTCTTTTAGAATATTCCTTTCTTATGAATAACGGTCGGATAAATGTAATTTTTTTTTTCCTTTCTTTTCTTGAAGAATCAAATTGTATTAAATATTCTGCATGGGTATATTTTATTTTTAGTGCTATTTGAATAATAATGAAAATAAATCGTCAGAATTAGTGTGATATATGAAAAGTATATATTTTTGAGTAAATAAAAGAATACGCAGCTGTTCATGAATAAGTATATTTTTAGGAAAAGAATTTGTGGTAATGAATAAAATTATCTGTTTTGCATTTTTGTGTTAACCACAATATAAAAAGAAATACTTTTTTAAAGAGTTGTGTACTAGTGCCTAAACCTAACAGCAAGGATGAGTTTCTTGGGTAAGGGTCTTAAAGCCGATCTCATCTTTGTGGCTGAGGAAATGGGTATTGAAGTCCCGAAAGATGCGCATCTTTCCGACATAAAAGACTTAATAATACGCAGTAAAAACTACGATGAAGACTTTGTGCGTGAGTTCCTAAAATCGGTGATCGGTGAAAGGATTGCCGCAAAAGAGGAAGAAAAAGTTTCTCGGGAAAACGAGTTTAAATTAGAAAAACTTCGTTTGGAATTAGAAGTCCAAAAACTTGCACAACTATCGCCTTCAAATTCCGTCGCTACATTACCAAATCAACTAAATTTACAACTCAAGAGTGTAATCCCTGAGTTTGACCCTCAACAAGATGATATGTCACTGTTTATCAATGTCTTTCAAAGACAAATGAAATTTTTAAAAATAGATAAGAAAAATTGGGTAACATATTTACTTGGCGTCCTGCCAAATGAAGTTGTAAAAATTATTTCAAGAGAATCTGAGGAAAAAGCTCAAGATTTCGAACATATAAAAGCTATGCTTTTAAAAAGATATAAATTAAACGCAGAGAAATTGCGACATCTTTTCGCAACTCATAGAAAAAACCCAGAAAAATCTTGGAAGGATTTCCATTTTGAGTTAAGAAATTACTTTGAAGGAAGGTTAGAAGAATTGAATATCCAGGACTTTGATAAGCTGAAAGACTTGATGATCCTCGATCAAATGAAAAAACGTGTCCCTCCTGAAGTAAAGGACCATTTCTTGGATGTATGGTGTGAATGGGTCACTCCCGATGACCTAATAGAGAAACTGGACACCTACGACAGTCTGCGCCCAAACAGTAAAGAAACACAAGCTTACAAGTCGGAAAACTTCAAGAAACCAGCTGGTTATGGAAAATCCAATAGAAATAGGACTTTTAACGCTAAAGGCCCAAAGTTTCGCAATGAACATAATCCTGATCGACTGTCTCTGTCTGGGATTCCCAGTCAAAGTAGGCGGTATCCCGGGGTCCCCAGTCAAAGTAGGCGGGACTCCATTAACAAAGACAGAGTTCACGAACGAAATAATGAGAGACTTGAAGAGGACAGAAGACCCCTGAACTGTTATGGCTGTGGAGCTCCTGGAATAATCAAAGCAAAATGTCTCAAATGCAACCCAGCATTGAAACTAAACAATGCTGTATCGTCAAGTCTCAATCATATGAACTTTTATAGTTTTTCAATGGAGGATAAACGAGTAAGCATCATTGATATCTCTGTCTGTAACACTCATGCAGCTGTTTGTGCCGACACAGGTGCAACACATTCAGTAGCTGGAGAAAAGCTATTTGAACTTCTTAAGAAGAACGGCTTGAAATTCAAAAGCCAAGTTATAGATATGACATTAGCTGATGGCCAAATTCAAAAAACGGAAATACTCACTACAACTGTAGACATTACGGTTAAAGGTAAAAGTATTCCGACAGAACTCATTGTATTGAAAAACGCTCGAGGAAACAGAACTCTTCTAGGTGTTGACTTTTTGAGTAAAGCAGGAATCGTCCTAGATCTCTGCAACAGGCATTGGTATTTCTCGGAATCTCCGCGAATCAAATATGATTTTATTAAAACACCACCTGTCATAAACGCCCTGCTGGCAGTTCCTACTACTCCAAATCCATGTGATCTTCGTGAAAATGAAGGAACAAATCTTTCTCATGAACAAAAACGTCGCCTCAACTCCCTTCTCGTAGAATACGAGACATGCTTTCAACCAGGGGAAAAGCCTACACCTTTCATCGAACACAAAATTGATACTGGAGATAAGCTTCCTGTTGCAGTACCTCCTTACAGGTTGTCGCCTGCCAGACAAGAGATTTTGAAGAAGGAAATTGATTCACTTCTCGCCTCTGGAGTAATCGAAGAATGCGATTCTCCCTATGCCGCTCCAGTAGTGCTAGTTCCAAAACCCAACGGTGATTTTCGTCTTTGCGTGGATTACCGGAAGCTCAATGCTGTTACAAAGCCTGATCCCTATCCTCTTCCGCGGATGGATGACCTATTGCCAACCGCAAAACAAACAGCTTACATGTCTACCATTGATTTAAAAAGTGGATACCATCAAGTTCAAATGTATCCTCCTGACAAAGACAAAACTGCATTTGTTTGTCAATTTGGAATTTACAGATTTACAAGGATGCCGTTTGGATTAAAAACAGCACCTGCGACTTTCCAAAGACTCATGGACATTTTCCGAAATGGCCTTAAAGTCAAGACTTTAGCATATTTAGATGATTTGATTGTTATATCTTCTACATTTGAAGAACATCTTGAAGATTTACGTCAAGTATTTGATCGCCTGAAATACTTTAAATTGCATGCTAATAGAAACAAATGTAATTTCTCTTGCCCTAGAGTAAAATATTTAGGTCACTATATCACCAAGGCTGGTATTGAAGTTGATCCTGCAAAAGTTGAAGCAATAGTAAAAATTCCTCCTCCCAAAAACACAAAACAAGTCCAAAGTTTTTTGCAAACCTGCAGTTGGTATCGTCGTTTTATACATCAGTTTGCAGAAATTTCTCGCCCATTAAGCAATCTTACTAAGAAGAAAACCACATGGAAATGGGGCGAAGAAGAGCAATGTGCATTTGATGCATTAAAAGAAAAACTAATTTCTCCACCGGTTCTAAAATAGGTCGATGACACTAAACCATTTGTTATCCGAACAGATGCCTCAAATTATGCTCTAGGAGCTATCCTTATTCAAGGAAAAGGTGAAGAAGAACCTCCCATAGAGTATGCGAGTCGTTTACTTACTTTATCTGAAAGAAATTATTCTACAACCGAGAGAGAAGCATTAGCAGTCGTATGGGCTCTCGAAAAGTTCCGAGGTTACATAGAAGGTGCCCAAATTACAGTTGTGACTGACCATCAACCCTTAAAATGGCTGTTGAGTCTGAAATCACCAACAGGCCGATTGGCAAGATGGGCTTTACAGTTGCAATCATTTGACCTGACAGTGGAATACATTCCTGGTAAAGCTAATGTTATAGCTGATATGCTCTCGCGACCTGTATGTGTTCCCAACAATTCTAATTGTGAATTATGCACTATATCTATCGATTTGCCATCAAGAAAGGCCAGTGATATGCGTGAAGAACAGTTAAAAGATGACGATTTGAAGAAAATAATAGACTGTTTCGAAAACAATGATAAAGATGAAAATTTTGCTAACTGGTCAAACCGAGGTTACCTTATGAGTAATGGTTTACTCTATCGCTACTCTCCAGATTCTGAATCTGAAGAAGCACAATTGGTTGCCCCAAAGCAAGAAAGGGAAAGAGTTCTTAGAGAACACCATGATGCCCCTACAGCTGGACATTACGGCACTAAAGGTACTTATAATAAAATAGCCTCACGATACTATTTTCCTGGAATGAAATCCTACATTTCAGAATGGATAAAGCATTGTCCAGAATGTAACCGTTACAAGGCTAACAACCAAAAGCCTGCTGGATTGTTATGAACTCCAGTATATTCTCAAAGATTCGAGATAATTTCGATTGACTTATTTGGTCCTCTACCACGGACGGCTACAGGAAAACAGTGGATTTTTATTGTGGAAGACTGTGCTACAAGATGGGTTGAATTATTCCCTCTTGCTCATGCCACCGCGCATGAATGTGCTACAACATTAATCGAAGAAGTGTTTATGAGGTATGGCATACCTAGAAGAATCCTCAGTGATAACGGATCACAATTCATTAGTTCCGTACTTCAACAAATCTGTTGTACTCTCAATATAGACCAATGTTTAATTCCAGTCTATTTTCCCCAAGCAAACCCTGTCGAAAGGAAAAACAGAGACCTTAAACCTCGTCTAGCAATACTTGTGGGAGATGAACATGATACCTGGCATTCGAAACTCCCTGTAATTCGATTTGCCATGAATACAACTATTTGTGATACTACAGGACATACTCCTGCCTTCCTACAATTTGGAAGAGAACTGCTCACTGTTGACGATATTGTGCAAAATTTCAAAGCCGTGGTTGAAAATGATAACTTTGTTCCAGAGATAACCCCATATATCAAAAGATTTGCACATATCACTAATGATATACGAGACCGAATAGAAAAGAAGCAAGATCAACGGAAGAAATACTATGATAAAAATCGAAGAACTGTTTATTTTTCTCCTGGTAATAAAGTTTTGGTAAATTTGCATCCTATTAGCAAAGCCAAAAACAAGAAGACTTCAAAGTTTATGCACAAACGTGATGGTCCATACCTTATACTAACTCAGAAGTCGCCAACATCATATGTTATTTCTAGTCTTGACAACCGTCAGAACCTATTGCAACCTATCATGTTTCTGCACTTTCGCCTTTTAAAGATGTGGCTTCAAAGCTAATTGCTCCACTCAGAAAGCGAGGTCGACCACCAAAAATCACTGTGGCACCCCATGCCACAAATCAAGACGCTTCATCTGCACCAAAAGTCACTGTGACACCCCAGGCCACAAATCACGACGCTTCATCTGAACCAAAAATTACTGTGACACCCCATGCCACAAATCAAGGAACTTTGTTTGTGCCAAAATCTTCTCGGCTTAAACCCTTTACCCAGAGAAAACAAAGGCCAAAAACAAGAACACAGACTGCAACAAGAGCTCCTACTTCTAGTACTGGCTACTTGCCGAGACGTCGGCGCAGCCAGAGGGGGAGACTGTAGCACTCTGTTTTCCCCCTACACTATGATTCTCTTATTACACGCCGCCCTCTGGCGAGTGCTTAGAGAGACAGTCAGTTAAGCCTCTGTTATCGTTATGTGTTGACGTGTTTTTGTCCACTCTCTGTTTTGTGTCTGTGTATAACGTAACCTTATATGTTTTAATAATAAATTATTGTTACACAAGAAGGCTTATCTTAATTAGAACCCACCAACCACCGGTCACAAGATTCCAAACGTGTACAAAATTTAATTCTATCTATCCCCTTAAATTTTTTAATAATTGTGTTTGGACAGATTCGGCTAACAGACTTAATCTGAATGAGTTTCGTTCCAAATCTGACATAAATCTTCTATTATGATGTCTCCAAGTACCAAATTTCATCCGTCTGGCTTAAATCTGAGTAATTGTGCTCAAGGTCAGACAAACATTATTCCGTTCAAAACAAATAAATTTCGTTCAAAATTAAGATAAATTTCATGACAGTATTTTAAATTTCCTCCATCTAGCTCAAAGTGTTTTTGAGTTCTCGTGTTCGAAGAGAGATTGCCAAAAATATGTTTCAGGGAAATCTGAAAAAGGAGATTAATCAAACAATTTTTTCCCGATTACAATACTTTCTCTTTATATACTCGTATACAATAATTTTAATTGAATTAAATATAATGCACCTTGAAACAAATAACAAATTTAAAAAAAAAAAAATTGTTTAGAATTAATTACTACAGGAAATAATTGAAAAATAAAAGCAGTTTTTAACTTTGATATGGGGTTAACCAAAATTAAATAAAATTACAGGAGATGTTTTAAATAAAGGCAAATAGGAAATTCTATCAGCTAGAAAAAAATTTCTAACGAATCGAATAATAAAAATAAACGTTCAAGTTAGCCACGTTCTACTGTAATATGTAACTATTTACACTTTATTTACGCGTGATAAAAAAAAATTGAACGTCAAAACGTTTAATCTACGCAACAAATATTTTGACTCAAATTCACTTAAGATTAAAGAAAGAATAATAAAGCAAACAACAACAATGAAGCATGAAATTAAAACTTTTTGAATAGAAACATTCCAAGAAGAAGTCCAAATCCTGATATATTCTTTTCCAATTTTTGCCCACCAAAATCGTAAGTTTAATAAAATCAAAACTACTTACACATTTCAGTTTCATAATTTCCAGGTTTTATAATCCTTAAGGAATATCTTTATTGACAGAAAGTTCAATCAAATGTATCTACGGATTTATTTTTAAAAAAAAGAATAAAACATGAGTTTGGAAAATGTAATTATTTATGTATTTCTTTTTTCAGAAACATACTGAGTAATGCTTGAAGCAGAGCTTAAGTGATAGACATGCTTTAAAGTAACGCACAGAATACTAAAATACCACACAAACAATGAAATAAACATATTCCTAGAAAACAGAGCGTAACTAAAAGTAGCTGAAACCCGAGCTTTCAGCTAAAAATCGAAATGAGAAGATATTTCTAAGCCCGTATCGAAGCACTTTCAGGAGTATCCAAACATTCAACGCGATAAGATAAAACAACCCAAGGATTGTTCTGAAAGCCTCTCGAAATTATCTCACTTTATGTCACTAAACTGAATAATATAGGCATTTGCTTTTTTTTTTTTTTTTTTTTTGCTATATTTTGTGGCTTTTTCTATTTAACTTTTGACTGTCCGTAAAAAAAACTCAGTGTGAAACAAATGCTGTCACGACGGCCAAAAAACTTTTATGGCTCTTTTACAGGTTGACTAAAGCAGACATAGAGTTTTTCGAGTAGGTTTCCGAATGGGATCAGATACAAAAACAAATTAAGATGAATCTTCCAGACATTAGCGGTTAGCTCAGAGGAGATGTAACATATCCTACAAAAGTCTTTTTTTTTTTAATTATTATTTTCAAGATTAGTATTTTCAAGCTACAATAATTTATTTTTAAAATTTTACAATTTAAATTAGCGAGAAAAATTCTCTTAAAATTATTCGAGTACTTTTATCTTTTTAATAATGTTTGATACGTATAATTTTTGTCTATCTCTGAAAATAGTGTGTTTTAGAGTACAGTGTTTACAGAAGGCATGAGCAAAAGTTAATACATTTTACAAATAAACATACGCAAATGCACTTGCACAGAAAATGATCACATGATATTTAAAAAAAGCAGTGGAGAGGATATGAAACACTCTAATTTACTAGTGAGGTAAAAAGCCTATCTCTCATTTACAACAGCAATAAAAAATACGAAATTTTTATATTTTATTCATGAAACTAACATTTGAATATTTTTAAATAATAAAAGAATAATCCTTGTTTTTTCAAACAAAAAACCAGTTCTCATTATTATTTCTGAGTTATCCCATAAAGTGCGCCAGTTACACTATGGCCACCAGAGACAACAAACACATTTATAAAATGAATTTTACACTTAAAGTAAATTAGAAGTTTCAAAAAATTTCATTTAAGTTTTTAAAGGGTATGAATATTTTGATATACATAAGATATACATAAGTTATATACATAAGATGCAAACTAGAGCTGGCAAAAACATTTTTACTCAGAATCAACACATGTTTTAAAATGTTGTATTGTATGTTGTAAGCAAATATTAATTCATAAAAGGAAAGTTAATCAAAATATCATATAAATTAACCACCATTAACGGGTAGAGTCATTTTTACAAATTACACAGGCCAGCATTTTTAGAGTTATGTCATGTTTTTTTAAGTTTTGATTATTGATTCCTATGTTTTTTTTCACGCTGAATCTGAATATGACATTAGCTTTTCCCATCACGTCAGGATTTTTCGCAAAACGCAATTTTCGAAATTTGTAATACGTTGCAAAACATCAAAAATATGAAATATATTGACAGATTTAAAACGTTTTTTTTAATTATAAAATGTATTTAATTTAATTAAACTTATAACTTATACTTCACAGTATCATAGCCAAACACATCAAAAATCCGTAGGGGAGGGCAAAAATTTAATGAAAACTGCCACAAAATTAGCCTAAATGTAACAAATTAATTTTGGTACACGAAATTTTATACTGGTACCCTTAATTTTATGTACTTAACTTTAAATTTAATTAAATTGAATTTTGACCAGTCTTAATGATAATGTATGTAAAAAAAGTCACCTTTCATTTGTGTCGTAGTCTCTTTTGGCCAGTCATGCTGTGTTGGCGGCTTTTCCGTCCATATGCCCTTGTTGGTTCATCGCGGTGCAGCATCCAGCAATCTGCCTCAATGAAGTATTCTATCTTCCTTGATAGCGATTTTCCATTTTCCTGAAGTATCAAAATGTAGGCTGTTCTATGAGTTCGAAGGTTAAATTCACATTTGGATTACTTTCCTGAGAATTTGGGTGCTTTTAGTGAAGAGATGGATGAGAGACTCTATCAGGATATCCAAAAAATGGACAATGGAATACTTGATGGCAGATTATTGCTGGATGCTGCACAAGGGTATTTGGACGGAAAAGCCGCTAACACAGCATGGCTGGTCAAAAGAGACAACGGCACAAATGAAACGTGACTTTTTTTACATACATCATCATTAAGACTGGTTAAAATTCACTTTAATTAAATTTAAAGTTAAGTAAATAAAATTCAGTGTATCAATATAAAATTTTGTGTACCAAAATTAATTTGTAATTTTAATTAGGCTAATTTTGTTGTAGTTTTCATTAAATTTTCGCCCTTCTCTGCGGACTTTTGATGTGCTTGGCTATGATACTGTAAAATATAAATAATAAGTTTAATTAAATTAAATGCATTTTAAAATTAAAAAAACGTTTTAAATCTGTCAATATGTTTCATATTTTTAATGTTTTGCAACATATTACAAATTTCGAAAGTTCCGTTTTGCAAAAAAATCCTGACTTGATGGGTAAAAACTAATGTCATATTCAGATTCAGCGTAAAAAAATACATAGGAATCAATAATCAAAATTTAAAATACATGATCCATGCAGGCCTGTGTTATTTCTATCATGATTTTTATCACTTTTGCACATTATTACATTTCAAACATAAATATTTCTTCAAAAAAATACCAAGAAAATAATTACGTTAACCATCAAAACCGGAGAAACTAAATATGATTAGATACAAGATTAAAATATTATTACATGATCAAACACGGCTGCAATTTCACATCTCCCATACAGTTACCTTTTGATGATTAAAAAATTTAGTAAAAAGCAATGTTTATATCTCAAAGTCTACATTCAATATGATAGTCATGCTTTTTTTCGGACAAATAGATAATACCAATTACAAATCAGCTTATTTTCTTCTTTTTCATCCATGCATCCGCCACCAGTACAGAAATATATTTGTTCAAACAGAAAATATTTTCCAATAAAAAGTCGAAAAATTAACTTCCTCAGATGAAATTTTTTTTTTCCTACAATTTTAAATGAATGATTTTAAAAAAATCAGAAAATGACAAATTCTTTCACGAGATACTAAAAGATGGCCTCACAAACGAGTTCTGGCTTAGGAGGATTCCTCGGATGAAGTAAGACATAACAATCGATAAGATCGTTAGCTGAGACAACGAAACATTAATAATATGTACTCAGTATTTAATTACGACTTTATCTGATTGTTTCCTTTAGTCTTTCTCAGCAGAGGGCGTGATAAAAAGAATAAAATGACGGTTTGGGCGATGAAAAAGGACAGCCCAAAAGGCAGCGCCCTATCGTAACGAAGGCACAACTTTTTCAAAGATACCTTTATCAGGATGAAGTAATCCATTTCAGTTGGCGTCTCAACAATTGTATCTCAGGTTAGAAGAGGGAAAACGCACACATTACGCTTGAAGAGCGGTGACCTTTGAAAAGTAAATGATTTCGTTTCATTTTTTTTTTTTCTTTATCAGTACTTTCTTGATACAAGGCATTATTTTTCTTGTGAAACTTATTTTTTGGTTCTTTTATAGGAACAAAAGATAGGCTGATGATGTAACTAAAGGTAACCACTCTTTCGTATACAGCTTAATATGGCGATGCCAAATTAAGAACTCAGGTTCTTTCCCTAATTTTATCTTAAAGGCCTTCAACACCATGCAGCATGTTTCAATTACCCATCACAAAATCGGTAAAAAAAAAAAAGCCGTAGAGAACATCAAAGAAAAGGACGCAACCTTCAGTTCATAAATTAACTGGCGAGAAAATCGTAAAGGAGAGGTAGATGAAATGACACAAAATTAAAAGTAAAGATTTATTGAAATCTTTAAAGCCAAGGGCTACGAAAGATTTCAATACATTAGCATTATTTCAAGCAGATCCGGGGGGAATTAAATTGAGGCATCCATTCAAAAAGGAGTTTTCGCACAGTAAACATGTTTGCGGAATAATGCATTAGATGCTGATACTCAGAGACAAACGTAACAGTTCACGAAATCCGATATCAGTGAATGGTTTACTTTCACCATCATAAAATAACTCGAGAGAGATTTCAGTCGTGATTAAATTCATGCATAAAGTAATCACGTTTACATTCTCGGGTACTGATAGGAAATAAGATATCGCGAGCTGTATAAATAAGGATTAACTTTCTTCTAATAAAAATTTCCCACATTCTTTTAATAATTAGTAAAATACAACTTATTTTAGAACAGCAAATAATTTTATAAACAGTAAAATTCCCTGAAATTTCTAGAATATTAATATTTCATGGATACTTTGTGTCATATGACGATATTGTATATTCCAATAAAAAATTCAGTATTGTACTAGAAACATAATTTTCAATTATCTTTTATTCTATCTATTTAACTTTCTGAAAGGTTCTATTGGAATTAGAGAAAACATAAGTAAAGCACACGAAGAAATTGAAATTACAAATCTTACGCCCTGCAGATATGTATATACTAATATTCAAAAGGGATTTTTATATTTCACTTCATATAATTTTTTTTTATTTCTTTACATCGTTAATGGCATAAATTGAAGAACACAGCAAAATTCAATAATAAAATATATCTGTTTATTTTTACTGGAGAAATGTTTCGATCAGTCTCGACACTTCACATGAAAAATTGCTCTATTTCCATCTTATCTTTCACAATAAAAGAACGAATAAGACTCAAACTGCAAACGCTTAGAGTCAGTATAAAAGCGCAAAAGCTTAGGGTCGGTAATTTTTAAGTGTAATATTATTTCATAATAGTCTCAACAATATTTTGAACTTCTATTATAATACTCTTACATGGTACAAATATACAGTCGAAGCGTTCACCCACTAACATGCTCTGAGAAAAATACTACTACTGAAGTTCCATGACCATCGCACGAACGGTTTCATTCTTCAAAATAAAATTATACAAAATAACTTCTCAAGAAATAAAAATCGCTAGTTTTCTCACTTCTTTAACAAGCCACGAATATCACTTAAAGGAGTGCAATCCGACTTGACGGAATGATTAAGACTAAGATAAACACTCAGCTTTATTTCTTTTAGAGGTTAGAAAATCTATTAAGGTTGCAGAAATCATAACAATAGCTAATGTTTCGGCATCTATTATAAATCCCGAAATTTCAAATCACTGCACCTACCAAAGAAGAATCGGATTAAGGGCAGAACGAAGATATTTCAGCCATACTTAGGGATAGTCTTTATATAAAAAAAAGGTCTTTTTTGCTGCACCTTTTAAAAGAAGATTCAAAATTCTAAGTCTTGATCTTCGTGCCAAAAGTACAAAAAGTACCTATCCAAAACGACAACATTAAGTCATTGCTTCGGATGGGTTGCACCCAAAGAATGAAGAAAGCGTGTTACTGAATGTCAGTTAATCACAGTAATTGGAATTGAATTGTTTGCAAACTTTTTCGTTTTGGAGGGAACAAATCGTCTTACACCATCGCATTACACTTCATAGATATTCCTTAACGAAAATAAATAACAAAGTAACATAAAAACTGAAAAAAAGGATAACATTGTTTTTTTAAACAACTGAGTGTTAAATAAAAATCTAAAACCAGTTTTCTGTTTTTTTTAATATTTCGTGCCATTTTAAATTATTAATATTATTTAAATAGTTTTTCAGATATTTTTGAATAGCAAAGATAAATCTAAGTGCCAAATTTTGAGATCAATGCCAGAAAACAAAAAATGAAGAGTTTTACTTACAATTTCAAACGCATTATTACAAAAAAATTTTTTAACAATATAAAAGGTGTTTCCAAACTTTGATCATTAGAAGGATGTAAAGATATTTTTATATATCTATAGGAGAAAAAAAAGACAAGAGCATCTAAAGGCCTTATCACACGGCAAAATATCTTCGACACTTTCCGTCAGCAAACGACAGCAAAAGTGACGTCGCTTCAAAGTTTCACATGATTGGTTGAATTTCGTTTGCGGACAATATTTCCGACGACATTTTCGAACTGGTTAGAAAAAGTTGTCCATTATGAAACTTGCTTGACCAGTTTTTGAGGGTAGAAACGGAAAAGTGCTGGCGAAATTTCACCGTGTGGTAAGGCCTTAATATTTTCATACTTTGCATATTTATATATCTAGGCCTCTTTCTCACGTTTTTGTTACAGCAAATATTATTCTATTTAAAGAAATGCATTGATACCGTATTAACAGGCAACTATCATGAAAGACAGAAGCGAAGGAGCGAAAATCAACGTTGAAAGAAAGTAATAATCAAAAAGCGAGCAATCTGAAACTCATTTTTTTATTTATAACATCGATTTAGAAGACATTTGCTATAACTATCTTATCACCGAAACCTAGATCTGCGCTCCAATCTCAGAGAGCAGTTTTTCAAAAAATTATTATGGGAACGTTTCTAAAACTTATCTATTAAAATATCAAATATAGCTTCGTTTTTCCTCTTTTGATAGTACTTCCAAAATCAACAAAATTCAGACTTCCACACACTTTTTTTTTTTTGTCGATTGAATGAAATTTATTAAATTAGCAATTTTTTTATCCATACTTTTATGTTCTAACACTGAGTTTGCTGCAGGAAGTCACAATTAACTCTAGCGCCACTTTACAAACCCAAAAAAAGCCACAACGCGTGTATCTTTCTTTCAACCAATTATCTGTCGCTTCGAAACTATCATTTGGCAAAATAAATTCGAAAATAACTTCAATAAATTGACCAAAAATAAAATTTAAAAAATTTAATTACTACATTTAAATCATAAAAATGTATCACGTATGCGCATATAATTGTATGAAATAATTTTTATTATTTGTTTTTAACTTACCATTAATTCAATGTAATTTTTTTTTTTTTTTTTTTTTTTTGTCTTAATTCAGAAGCACTCGAGAGGAGCGAACGAAAAGACTTCATTTTAAGGCAACAAAATCTCCCAAATCTTCTTAGACATGTAACAAATATATTTTTTACTATCAGAAAGGTGCTTAGTTCCGGCAGAAAATCTGTAACTTCTCTCCAGAGCTAGCAGTTGTTTCCGTCCAACAACCTCCGATAATTAATTACTCTGGAAACCTCAAAGGATGTTTATCTACATTCTTTATTAAAAATATTGGGCATGCTTTCAATTATTGATGTTCCTTGTCAAAATAAGTGGAGGAACGTGCCCCCACCAGAAAAAAAAAGGCTGACGCAAGAGGGGAGGACTCGTCTTTTTTCTACGAGCTGCACACGCTCCAGACACATCTTAATCCTGAGTGATTTGATGTAAAAATTATCTACTTGTCAATACCGACGCACCTGTTTACAAAGTCGCTCACCCAAAGGCTTACCAAAATTCATCTGACAAACTGGTGACATTAGGTTTAAAAAGTAATTGCTCAATAATAAGCTAAATTGTGCAAAGTTAAAATGTAATTATCTAATAACGCGGATAATGTAGAAATATTCTCGTTTTATAAGAAAGTTATTTGGGCTAATATAATTAAGAAGATCGTTGCATTCTTTGTAATGTTTAAAGTTATCAAGAGCGCGCGGAAATTAATCCAGAAAAGGTAATAATACAAAATTATATTGTAACAGAAAGAAATATAATAAATAATATTGTTTTATAATATTAGAAGACAAAGTTTCAAAGAAACTAGAAATTAATTTTTACAAAAACTTTTTGAAAAAATAAGTGGATGATAGTTTGTCTTGAAAAATGACGAGATTCAGCTTTTAAAAAAAATTGTTTTTCATTAAATCAGTTTTTAAACTTAATTCAAGTCAAAATTAGCAATTCTTCAAACCAGAATAACACAGAAAAGTTTATTCTTAAAATGCCTAATAAAGATTATCGCTGTATTTCAGAATTTACGAAATAGCAAGAACAGCTTTTAAACTAAAGTCATTATGTCATTGAAAAAATATTTATACTAATTAAAAGTGGAAGATTAAATCTAAAAGCTTAAAAAATTTTAAAACTTGCTCAAAAAGAAATTGGTCAGTATAACTAATATATTTAAATTTAAATATTTCGAAACAGATTAATGTAAACAAGATGACTAAGAAAACGTTTAACAATTATGTCTGACGCAGTTGTGCCTTACGATTTCAATCAAGAAGCCGTTTACGGATATGGTCGTCGATCTGCCATTTGACCCATTGTAGGACCACTCTCACTTGTGGACATGGAATGAGAGCTTCCTACAAACGGCAGTAGGACAGGTCTGCACAGGGTCATAAACGTGAAATAAATCATGTGTAACTCTTTGAAAAAAAAAGGGGGTGGGGGGAGAGTGATTAGTCTAGGCTTGCTAAAAACGCGTTATCTGTTGGCAAGAGAATTTGGCGGGATATAAATTTGTACTTTAACTCAATTTGGTGCTTGAACAAAAGGAAAAAGATTACATCTGTTTCATTTTGTACATGATGGCTCTGTACAAACCAGACCGTCTGACCTATATCCATCAAATTTGATAAATATCTATTTTCAAGGGTAGAAAAGTGATGTTGAGAGCGATTTTCAAAAAATTATCTTTTAATCTCTTTATCTTTTATCTCTTATCATTCTAAACTTTTTACCGTACAATTTTTCTTTCTATATTTAATAAATTTTTTGAAATATTTTAATCGTATTTTGCAACAGTATGTTTCATTGTTAAAAAGAAACTGAAAACCGATCGACAGAATATTTCATCTTGTCTTGTTATTACGAATATTTCATCTTTTTTATTTTCTATTGTTGTGGCCAGAATAAGAAGATTAGTTGTATTTTTCTTAAGGCTTATTAGATATGCTTGTAATCAAGTGTACCTAAGTAGTAGGAGAATCTACTACTAGTAGTAGTAGTAGGTATCAATACTACATTAAATTATTGTTTGTAATAATTTTTTGTATTTCCAAATGAGATTTAACCTCAGAATGAAGAAATGATGATCCTAAATATTGCTGCCTTTACCTGCAAAATAATTGATAAAATAAATATTATGTGCATGAAATATGGATAGAAAAACAGAAAATTGGGCAATAGCAAACCACAATGAAGAAAAAAATCAGTTTAAGGCTACTTCTCAAGTATATATTATGTAAATTAAAAGTCGCTGATATACCATGTTTCAATAATTATTAACGTTTAATAAAAGATTATTCTATATTAAAAGAAATACACTAAATACTAAATAATCTTGATATATAGTTTCTATAATAAAAGCTACAAATTTACTTCATTTTGTATCCCTTATCTTCAAACTGATTTTTTTCCCCTTTAGCAGAAAATGGGATGAATGTCTTTATATAAATGATATTTAATATTAATAATACATGAATTTCATAGTAAATTACTGCTAAACAATGTAAGAAATATTTTTATACTTTAAGTATTTTGAACATTCCTAGTAAGAAGCTACTACGACTGTAGTTTTAAAATATAAATGTGATCTTAGAAATAATTAAAATTACTTTTTGTGGATTATAGAATAAACGTTCTATTAATTATTCTTCAACTTTAACACAAAATCACCAAAATTTTAGACTTTTTTGAGAAAAAAAAAATTTCAACTGTTACAAAAGTATTATAATGCAATTTTTTTATTTAACAAAATATTAATAAAAAATGATTCCTTTTATTTGAATAATGCGATTACAAATTTCTATAACGAAAATATACTGAAAATTTAATCAAGGTTTATTATAGAAATAAAAGTTAATGTTCACTCATATAATTAAAGACATATCTTTAAAAACTTCTTTACTGTTATTTCTAGTCAATTCAATAACAGAAATCAAACTTTATTTTCTTTAATAAAGAAACTAATGTTCTAAATTCAATTGCTCTTGAAAACTTATTGATCTCGGCTGCACTTCTGAAATTATGGGCTCATTGTGAGGTAACCAGGCTTTTTCCATAGCAAAATGTCTGCAACATGCATATTGTTTTCAAGGGAAAAAATTGCACCCGAATCAATGGGCACATCTAAACGTGCCCTTAAAGCCATTTCTAATAAATATAATTAAATTTCCAGGAGATTTTAATCTACAATACGAAGCTGTTATGTCAACAGTCGAAAGAGATTATTTAAATAATTCTAATTAGGGGGGATGTAGTATTATTAAATAAGCAAAGTTGTCATTTGCCAAGGAGCCCCTCAGTTTTTCAAAATTCTTAACAATTATAAATGGTTTAGTTTTATACTTCATCTAATAACAGAGCCCATGGAATCGAATCTATTCAAGGCAAAATCAAGTATTCCTTAAATTAATTTCGAAACTTTATTCTAGTATTATTACTGATTACAATTTACAAATGATTTATTATGCTATTTTATAACTGTAAAAAATTTGGAGCTTTACAGTTTAAAAAAACATATTCCCACCTTTTAAAATAATATTTAGAGTGTATTAAGGAAAGTTGTCTTTAATATACTCTATTTTAAACGACCCAAAATTCTTTTGAAATTGGAGATAATTACATTGTTTGAAATAGGTGAAAAAAAGCATCATTAATCAGTAAAAATGTACAATAAAAGTATAGATGAGTATAAAAGTATGCTGTCTAAGAGACCAGAACTTCTTTCATCACGACTGATTTTACCGATAAGAGCGATCTTTAAAAATTTCTGAACTACATATGTTAATGTAAAAATCACTTTTTAAATTCGGTTTCATTTTTCAGCAGTGGATTTGGATAATGGTTTAATAGTGCATCTTAAGGAAAATTAAATTTGAATTCGTCTGACATTTTCTACAAATTTTCGCAGATACAAATGATCATTTAGCAAAATATTAATTTTAGTAAGCTGTTTCTTGAACAAATAATTTATCTTTATCAGAATACTGATTTTTAAAGAAATGCAGCTACATTGAAATTAAATCTACTATGATAAACAGAAAAGTTTCTATTTGTAATGACGCTTCTGTTTTGGAAACTTTTTTTTTTAACTGATGTTTTATGGAAACTTCACATCCGCAGTTGGAAATTTTTCTCACAACTTACAGCATTTCAAGAATCGTTTTTTTAACTTTCTCCTTTTTATAAATCATTCCAATACCACTAACCTCATTTAACTTTACTTTAAACAAGAAACAACTTTTTTGAAGTGCCTATATTTAAATATATATTTCAATGGTCAAACTTATTGAACTGAACAAAGAAATGAAGTAAAAACTAATTAAATCTTTCATTTAATGCGAATCGTCATATTTATGTAAAGTAATGAATTTACCATCTAAAATCTAGAAGAAATTATTATTGTTTCGAAGTGGAGATAGTATGTATATGAGAAGAAATACCATTCCTCATTGATTTTTATCATACATTTTTGAATAAATTCATTGCAAAGCAATTCATCTTTCCGGAAAGGAAAGTATTCAGATATTATTATTATAAAGTATTAAAACACATAAAGTTGTGTTAAAAATATGTCATTAAGTATTCAAAATTGCGTTAAACAGCATGTTAACTCTCGCCATAACTGACACTTTTAGATAACGTTAAAGATATTGTAACCTTTTCTAGAACTGATCCTTATCAATAACACAACCGCACTACGAACGAGACAATTGATTGACATTTTTATGACTGGTATGGAAAAGTCATACAAGCCCTGCAAACTATCGTTAATTTCAGCAGAGATCAAAGGACCCCAGCACACCAAGTGAGGGGAGAGGAGAAAACAGGCTTAACAGCAAAAATAAGTGTCAAAGTATCAGTAAGCAAAAGTTATTATTTTAACACCAAATGATTTTTACTGTCGTAAGTACATACACTAACGCGCAATCAATACGCTCGGTGACATCTTTAAGAGAAGATGACATCTTTAAGAGAAGAATTGAATTCAACTAAATGCTCATTTGGGAATTTCATTTTCTCCTGCGTGCGTAAAACTTTGGCAGGGTAAGATTTTATTTTATTTATTTATGTTTTTTTCCTGCAAAAATAAAATCGATATTTTGTTTTTTGAAGCAAAAAACGAGTCACGGTTAGCAAAAGTTCAAAAGTTATCGCCTTGATGAAATACTATAAACCTACAAAAATTATCAAAGACAGATATATAATAACATTTTGATAATCAATGGTGTAAATAAAAAAAAAACTACTAGGGATGCTATGTATAAAATAAAGTTGATTTATTAATAATACTTCAAGAAGAAAACAAATTCAGTACAGCAAAAGAGCTTTTGATGAACAAAGATACCATGTATATGATTAAAAATTAAATTTTTGTTTTCTCTTTACACCCTATCCGTTTTTTACAAATTCGTTTCTATTTTATATCAGATTTTTTTCTTCTTATTTTATAACACATTTTTTATATATATTATATATGAATGCCTTCAAAAACTTTTTGTAAAATGCTGTTTCTTAATTTATAGACACTAGTATATTCGAGAGAACAACTATCAGCTTTGCAAGAAGCAGAATATTGTCACGAAGATTCGAAGAATAACAAGTCACAGAGTAAGACTATGTTAAGTTTATCAGCTTTAAGCAACTCGTAACATGCAAGCGAAGAACTGATTCCACTGCTTGAGGAATTCAGAATTCATAGTTTTGCAGAATAATCTAGAAGTATATAGAAAGTTCAAAAGCTTCTAGAACATTAGAAAATGAATAATAAGAAATTCAAACGAAAGTTCAACCTTTAAATTAATGCGGCTTGACCGCGATTCGAATCATAGATCTCGTGCGTAACACGCGCTTGCTTTACCTCTGAGCCGTGTTCATTATCTTCAGGTCTTCTTTTTGCGACATTATTTTAATAATATTAAAAATGCCACTGGAACTCTTTTTTATTATTATTATTTCTTAAATATTTTTTTAAAAAGTAAAATAGACATATTCTAATTGAACGCAAAATAATAATATGAAGATATTCAACATGGCTAAGGAATTAGATCGCTTCATAATAAAATTAAATATTACTTAAAATAATATTATAATTTTAAAATAAAAGCTACTTGACAGAAATATTTGCTGAAAATGACTTCCTCGAAATGAATTAATTATTTTGAATTGCAATATTAATAATTTATTTTGAGAGGGAAAAAAGGAGAGAAATTTTTCACTTTTCCTCATGGGTGAATAGGCACTTAATAGTGACTTCCCTGAAATGTTTCACGAGATACGACAACAGATAACAGTGTTCAGCGGAAGAAGTAAATTCTTTTTCCATCAAAATTTTATGCGTTTCATTACGACTTTTTATAATTCGAAGGAAATAATTTCGCTTCAGAAAACAAATTCACTGTCATGTTTATGATTAAAATATAGCCTACGAAGAAAAGGAAAAAGTTTGAAAAGTCAGACAACGTATATAATGGAATCAATTCATGTCAAGTCAAAGTTATATCCCAAATGTGACAGAACATGTCGTCTAGCATCTTACTGCCCCTTATCTTACGTTATGCATCACATCCTTTTCCCTTAAGAAAGTTTCATAGAAGATTTCAGAATTGGCTCTGGGATGATCGACTTCTGTACTCATACATTATTGTTAATACAGAATATTTTCGTGGGCAGTTAAACATTCAGTAATAATAAAAGAAAACGATTCGCATGAATGAACAGTGCTCACCTCAGAGTAACGGATCAAAATCATTGAACACGTTAATAAAATAGTGTTTAAGGAACTTAATTTTATTTGTAAATCCAAACAAAGACTCCATTTAAAAACAATGCAGTTTTTACTTACATTATACAATTTGAAAATATATCCGAAAGAAACGAAGCTTAAATACATAAATCCACTGACTCCTATAAAAAAGCGATCTCTACAGGTGATCACATTTAGACCCTGAAGCAACAAGTTTGTACACCAGCAGGTGCGCTCAGCTGTAAGTGCTAAAAGCACGTGACGTAAACCAAACATGTGTAATGAATGAAACCAGTTTGCTGACAAGCTACAAGGCTGAGACCTCGGAAAACCGTTATGTAGTTTCGGGCTATTATTTCCCCACTTTCACTGTACTGAAAGCTTTCTTCAGCTTCACCTTCTTGTCCAGCTTTTAAAAATGGATACTATACATCAAGCGAGTACAGGAAAACGAAAAATGTGGGCTTTTCTTATTTTCTTTACTCAGCTTTTCTGCGTCAAGAACGTTCTGATATAGTCATTATAGAAAAATGGTCGCATCCACTTCGTTAAAAAGGAGACATTATAGAAATATTTACACAGCTTTCGGACTAGCAGTTTCGATAGATAAGTGAACACGAAATATTTGAGATCATAAAAACAACGGACAGTTTGTTTCGCGATAAGACTTAAAATATTTCAAATTTAATAAAAATGAATTCATTGATTAACGAACATGATTGAAAAACCACATCACAGGTATAAATATTGAAAATATTTTTTAATACTGTTAAACTCAAACAGAAATTATTTTAATATTTACAAAACAAGGCATGGAAAATGAGTAAACAAAAAAAAAACTAACATAAAATCCAAACGCATATTCACCCACACACAGTGTCATTAATTATCCTTATTTAGGATTTTAAAACAACACAAAACATACAGATTTTGTAGAGATAATCACGAAAATAGATATCGGCGGAATTTTTAAAAATCATTAAGGACATGCACCAACGACTTCATTATATCAAAAACATGTTAAAAATGTAAGCTTTCATGTACTTCATATTTAGTTATTAAAAATAGCGTCAATTAATTTCTACTATACAATTACTGCTTACTTTTTACTGTACAAAATAATTTCGCTATAAATAAGTCGAGGACACAATCCTTATAATCATTCATTATCGGGTGTTTGCTTTTATTTGGGGCGGACAATTTTCATTACTATATAAATATATATACACTGATGGATAAAAAAATCCCAACACCAAGAAAAAATTATTGTACAGTAATGAAATTTTAGGAATACATTTGTCTGGGTAACATATTTAATTGATTAAAGTTTAAAGATCACAGGTAGAGCCATTGGTGAGAAGAGCCCTTTCAAATGTGAAATGTCGGTACATTAGTAACCGGCGTAACCGCCAGAATTTTGAATGCAAGTATGCAAACGTGCATGCATTGTGTCGTACAGGTGTCGGATATCAGTTTGTGGATGGAGTTCCATGCCTGTTGCACTTGGGTGGTCAATGCAGGGACGGTTAATGCTGGTTGTGGATGACGCTGGAGTCGTCGTCCAATGATGTCTCATACGTGCTCAATTGGAGAAATATCTGGGGATCTAGCAGGCCAAGGCAACATGTCGACACTTTGTAGAGCACGTTGGGTTACAACAGCGGTATGAGGGCGAGCGTTATCCTGTTGGAAAACACCCCCTTGAATGCTGTTCATGAATGGCAGCACAACAGGTTGTATCACTAGACTGACGTACAAATTTGCAGTCAGGGTGCGTGGGATAACCACGAGAGTGCTCCTGCTGTCATACGAAATTGCTCCCCAAACCATAACTCCAGGATTAGGCCCTGTGTGTCTAGGCCGCAGACAGGTCACTAGCAGGCGTTCACCTGGCCTACTTCTAACCAACAAACGGCTATCCCTGCGACCAAGGCAGAACCGGCTTTCATCAGAAAACGCAACAGATCTCCACTCCGTCCTCCAATGAGCTCTAGCTTGACACCACTCACGTCGCAAACGGCTGCGGTTTGGAGTCAGTGGAATGTACTGTACAGGGCATCTGGCTCGGAGCTGTCCTTGAAGTAACCGATTTGTAACAGTTCGTTGTGTCCCTGTGGTGCCAACTGCAGCTCGAATTTCAGCTGCAGACGCAATACGATTAGCCACAGCCATACGCCGAATACGACAGTCTTCCCTCTCAGTAGTACCACGTGGCAGCTCGGAACCTAGTCTTCTTGAGGCAGTATCTTCCCTTGACCACTGCCGCCAATACTCATGCACAGTGGATACATTCCTGCCAAGTCTTTCAGCAATATCGCGGAAAGAAAACCCACCTTCTCGTAGCCCTACAACACGACCTCGTTCAAACTCAGTGAGCTGTTGATAATGGCTTCTTCGTCTTCTCGGAGGCATTCTTGTCTAACATTAACCCACTACGTCAAATCTCAACTGTAAATAACGATCACGAACCTTACTGCGCTTATTTAAAGCAAACCTCATTTGCATGTTCATAGTGTCGCTACTAGCGCCACACTAACGCACGTAGCTCGAAATTTGAATCGACGTCATCTTTCAGATGTATAAACACGCCTACCAAATTTCGTTTATCTAGCACAGCTCCTTCCTAGTGTTGGGATTTTTTTTCCATCAGTGTATATACATACACACACATACAGAGAGAGAGAGAGTCGATCTCTTTCAGGATAAGTCTTCAAAGTTCAAGATGTTAATCATTCGATTCAGCCAATAATGGGCACATTACAAAAATCGTAAGTCCAATTATATGCGAGCTTTAGAGGTATTTCGGAATAATAACTAAGCGGCTTCATTTTTACTTCAAAAGAATACACAAATAATAAAAACAGTTTGAAATATTACCGTTTAATGAAAGCAAATTAGTTAGGTTATTTTTAAAGTAAAGTCTACTTACTAATACTTGAAGCGTGAGGAAGAGTGTTTACACATGAACGTGAGGAAGAGTGTTCACATCGCTCTTTGCACAGAATCCAAACCAATTTGCATTCATGGAATCACTATACATTCTTCGTAGTACGAGGTTAAAATATTGAAGAAAATCGATGATTGTGAAATACGATCAGTTACTCACTCTTAACAGCAAGAAAGCAGCGAGGTTTCGTACCAGATACAAAAAGTGCCAGTTCAGTGAAAAAATTGTTGAAGGTAACTCGTCCAAGTTCAATTACAATCCGGTCTGCCATCTACAATAAGCAACAATTGGGTGCAAATGGTTGATAAACAAAATTCACGCAAACGCCTACATAGTATTCAAAATTTCCAAAATCTTATCAGAATGTTCATCACTTTCAACTAAACTTTTATTTTAATAAATGTGTCTGAAAATTGACCATACGAAATAATGCGCTATCAACAGGTCTTACTTATCAAAGAAGAAAAACAATTATATGTATTATTAAAAAACCTCCAAATTAAAAAGAACAATACAAGATTCAAGTCGTATCATGACCGGAGATTAAACAGGATATCCCACGTGATTCCCGTGTCGAAATAAGATTCAATAGAATGACGACACACCGAATTGTCCGTCCAAGTCAATGCAAAGGAGCACTTCCAAAGCGCAAAACCTATGTTTGGGCTGAGTATTAAGCTATGGGAAACAAATAAACTTAGATTCCAACTGTGATACAACAAAATATTTCGCCGAAAGATTCATAGCAAACTTGGTAACGACTCAAGTGGTGTCGATTCAAGACCTTGTGTTTCGACTCAAAATTTTATCAAATCTGTTTCGAAAGTATTCGATCATTCAAACTTTGAATCTAGCGATTATCATTTCTTTTCACATTTGAAGACATGTCTGGGTCTCAGGTATTAAGAAAGAATAATTGGCTATCATCACCGGTGCCAGGAATCTATGAAGGAAATATCCTGAATCCCATTGCTCATAATGATACATTTTTCAACATGGAAATTAATGTAGTACAGTGAAGAACATGCGCAGCATCAGAAGATAAGTGCTTTAAAAAAATTCGAAATAGATTTATATTGTATAATTAGTCCTGCAAACATTTAGTATAGAAAAATACATTAATTTTTATGAGGACATTAAACAAATTCTACATTGTTGTATGTATGATGATTTCTGAAATTGTACATATTTCTGAAAAGGGGGAAATACTACCTTACAAAAAGTAAATAACCTGACAAAATATTCATTTCACCGAAATATTATTCGAACACGACGGGGAAAATTCTCCATAAGGCTTATTAGAAATTTATTTATAGACATGAGTTCACTATAAATGTAGAAAATAGCAATTCCTACATTTGAATATGTCATCGAGGATTCTTACGGGAAATTCGTCTAAAGTTACTTTTCTCAACTTCCTACAGCAATGATCATGTGTCATTTTGGATTTAAAAAATGATTAAATTCAACAAGATACATCATTCTTATATTTCGTGCACTTGATTGTTTTTCTTGTGAATGCATCGATACAAGAGTGATACATCGACCTCAAACTAATTTGGTCACATGAAAATAAGCTGAAATGAGAGGAGGTATTTTTTCCCATCCCGTTAACAGTACCTTAGTTGTTCTGTTAGAATACGGCGAATAACTTTTGAAAAAAAATTCTGGTGCTCGAAACCATTAAAGTCAACAAAAGAGAACCCAAACGGTTCCAGGAAGAAATCAATGTCACTGCTTGAAATATTTATGACCGTCACACATTCTTTTCCGTAATGGAAATCAAAAGGGAGGATCAACAAAACAAGTGAATGTAAGAATCAGTTCAGACTGAACAAAAGTGATCTGTGCTCCAGGATTTTCCGTAACATTTATCTTCGTCAAACGAAAACATAAAATATTTTCTAAAAAGTCATTATAATTTTTGTTTTGTTTTGTTTTACCGAATATTTTTGATATTTGATAATTCGATTCCATCTGGTAGTTAGTTCGTTTGATTTGAATGATCCAATGCAGTTACAGTTTTCAGCGTACACTGTTGGATTTTTTATTTTAAAGTATCAATATGCAATTTGATACCAACTATGAAAACACAGAAAGAAAGTCTCTGAACATAATTTTAAATTTTTATCACACAACATTACGCATTTATGCAGAAAATAATGTAAAAAATATTAAAATAACATGGATAAATGGCGCGTTTAGTAAATGCAACTTTTCCAGTAGCAAATATAACAATCGAAGTAATTTTTTACAATCTACACATTATTTGGTAAGCATTTATGTTGGTCACAAACCAACAGAAATATTAAATTTTTCACCAACTCATTATAATACGTACTAAATTTTTCAGTACTCTGATACAACTTTCTTTTTAAAAACGAAGCATTTCTTAATTTAATTAACAGAAGCTTCATTAACTAATATTTCAGAAAGCCCTTCGTGATTTCTCCCCGCATATTGTGTGATTGCATGTCATTTCCACAGACATAAAAACTGGAAAGTTGCATAAAGTAGAGATATTATACAATTAAAATTCTCAAAGTTACATGCTTAAATACCAAATTTTATCTTCCATACTACTTTAAAAAATCTTTTTTTTCCGAGCAAATGCACGAGAACACTCCGGGGAAAACAAATGAGAGCAGGTCTCAATCTTTCGAGATAGGGAAAAATATAAAGCAAAATCAATGTTTAAAAGGAAGCTACTTTTCTTCTAAGTGGTAGTGACGAGGAAACGCCCCCGCAAAAGAGATAAAGTAAACAGCTACTGGGCTAGCCGCCATTCTTGGGTGAACGGGCACAAATTAAAAACAAAACAATCCATCCTTTTTCAAAATGAACAAAGAGTGCTTGGATTCTTTTTCCCTCTTCAGTCCAGGCTTAAAGAGACAGCAACGAACATGAAATGGAATTGCATGTACACAGAGCCGAAGACCCTGAAGGGAATAAAAGGCCTCATTTTTGATTCAGTTAGAAAGTATAAATGAGAACAAAGACATGGCATAAGATTTTTTTGCTCTGATTCGGTACCTTGAAGTGATGAGATCTCAAATCAGCAATTAATTACAGAATAGATATTTCAAAAAATGAAAGTTAATGCCAACACATTTGTGATTATTACTCATCACTAACAATATTTTTGTTTTTTAATGAAATTTAATTAGAATTACCATTTTTCATACCCATTACCAAAATAAATCAATAAAGAATAAAGTATCGTGCGCTTGGATTGGGTAATATCTCTGAGATCGTTTCAAGCCCAGAAATTAGAATATTAGGAATGGATATTCCTTCATCCCTTATATTATTACAAGGAATATTCCTTCCTTATATATTCTTATCCTTAGAATATTAGTAA
>JAPMOQ010020853.1:1858049-1903303 GCA_026543055.1 Argiope trifasciata | reverse complement strand
ACATAAAACTTTATTAGTTCGCCATATTGGCTATAGATGGCAGCACGCTACCGCTTGAAAATTTAAGTAGCCATTATGGCGAACTAATAAAGTTTGAAAATATCCTATCTGTAACTCCGAACTGCTCGACCGTAGCGCTTCAAAACCGGCGCCAATCGATTCCTCTTGGCCAAGCATATTCATTGGTAGTAGTAGTGTAAAATTATAGCAATATTCATTGGATCAAAAATTCCACACTTTTTGGAATAAAATATCAGACAACTTTCGGGAAAATATTCTGAAAATAATGAAAAATTGATATTTTTAATGTTTCAAAAAACTACAACATACGCACAGTGGCCAGATGACAAATAATGGCTCAAGATCTGAATATCCGTCATGAAAGTTGGCTTAGGGTATTTTAAATCAACCAATGCAGGTCAAACGTTCTCAGTATAGTAAGGGAAGGAAGTTCGAAAAGGAAATGCGGTGAGATGCCATCATATGGTGACTTAAAATTACGAGGCATATTTTAAGGAAAGCCTTTTTTAGTTTTAAAACAGATAAGCAATTTTTTTAACGGTGAATAGCCAATACAGCCTGATGGCGGTATCGAATTTGAAACTGAAGGAGCTCAAGCTCGAAATCCAATTCCGCCCAAAACCTGAGGTATATGCAGGCATGGATTACAGGATGGAGGCATTAGGGGCTGAGAAATAATGCTTTTCAACATTAGAAATGTACATTATCTACCAATGAATAATTGGACACCAGTGATAAATTAAATAAACGCAATTTATTCATATTTATTCAGCATTAACATTCCGAAGCATGCATGAATTCTGGACAGTAGTATTTTCTTCCACTCGGCTTGGAGAAGACATGTAAATTCTTTCAAATATTTTGGACTTTTTGCATCACTTCTTAATTCGGCGATCCAACAAGTAAAATTGTCACAGCATAGGAAACACATTATTGTCTAGAATAGTTGAGTGGAAGTCGAGGTTGAGCTTACCATGAATTGGGATCAAGAGTTCCAGTCGATACCACAAGAAACATCTCCAGTCCGTAATTCCAACTCCATCAAACTTTACTGTAGGCACAAAGTATTTTGACAAAAGGCGTTCTGCATGAATACGACAAATCCAGACAGTGCCATCCGACCAGTAGACACTGAACCTTGATTTATCACCCCTAAGAATCTGTTTCCACTCATCTACGATCTAATTACGACGTGCCTTGCACCACCTCAAGTGAACGCGAGGTCGGATTTTGTAATGAAAGGTTTCTGGGCGGTAACACGGCCATAGACATGCGCCACTTGGTGAATAATCGAAAAAATAGTCCTGGATGCAGGCTGGAACTCCTGGAGCATGTGGGTTATCAGAGGGGGGTTTTTCGAATTTTTTTGGTCAGCACTCGTCGGTTTGTATTGCTAAGTTTCATGGGTTTGCCGTATCGAAGCACATTCCGACAATCATCACTCGCCTTTCCCATTTTTATCAAAAAAGTCACTGTCATTTTTTGAATGTTTAACTAATTAGATATGTTCCTTAAGGATTGGCCATTTCTATGACATCAAACAACTACGCCTTTCTCAAAGTCAGACAGCTCAGAATCTTGTGGCCTCTTGCAGGCAACTAATGTCAATGCAGTTTCCTACAAGACATTTAAGGCGTGACGTAGACCAGGACAGCAGATATCCATATTTGTATGGATGTCCAAATATTTTTCGGAAGTACGTATTTCGGAAGCATATATATATATATATTTACCTAAACAAAATAAGAAAGATAAGATTATAATTAAATTAAATTGAATGTCTCACTATTTACGAGTAATTCCAATGTTTATGCTTTTTTCCCTTATTTTAAATTTCGAGATCGAACAGAAGTGATGTTGAGAAATTTTTTTCGTCTGAAAAGTGTCCCAATAAATAAATAATATATCAAAACCAACAAAGAAATATACTTAATAATGCTTTTACATTTATTTGACAATTTGAGTTGCATTAATGCAAAAAAAAAAAAAAAAAAAAAAAAAAAAAAACCTCCACTTTAAATTCATTACATTTTTGAAGACTCAATTCAATAACATTACCAAAAAATATTTTTCAGAAGTTCATTAGCTACAAGAATGGGCCACACAATCTTTTAATACAATAAAGACTCTAATGCTATTTCAAGAAAATAAAAATAAAACAGCACATTCGAAAGAACAGCAGATGGAAAATAAAATCATCCGATGAAGGAACAAAGAGAGACTAAGAGAGATGGAGCTAATTATACCATTTAGGGCGGACATGTAAGCAAGAAAAAAGAAGCCGCTCATAGATCAATTCAGAGAAGCGGGAAATGATCTGCACATGCTTTAAAAAACTAATAAATAATGTAATAACAAAGATGAAACAAAAAAAATCTAGCTACACAGATGAATGAAATACAAAGAATAGATGAAAGTTTTCTTTCGGGATCTTTATTTTTTTAAATTCCCAACATTCTTTTTTCCCCGGATGAATAATTTTAGATAGTTAATACTTATCAAATAATGCAATAACAGGAAAAGGACTTTATAAACTTGTATAGACAGAAAAAGGACAATATTTCTGTCATAAAAGAAGCTGTATTAATACTCGGAACATTTTCTTACAAAAGGCTTTTATATATTACAAAATAAATAAATGGGATTAATTTTGAAAAAATTATCCATAATCCTTACATTGTGATTTCTGTTTATCGAAATTTCTGATACTGACACCTATTTTAGTATTTCTGATGAAATAATAAACAAAGACTTACTTGATTTAAGCTTTTAAATATGAATTAATGATATGCATTTTTAAACACACAAATTAATAGAAGCGAGAGAAAGCAAACATGTATGAAACGTTTGTGGGTATTTGATCAATGTGAGTTGTTACAGATTTTTGACCCGTTTATAAGAATTTAAAAAAAGAAAAAAAGAGAAGAGGGAAAAAAGCAAAACTGATATGGGGGGAACGATGCATCTCAGAAATTGCGAAAAGTGAGCTGTTACTTATACAATGCTAAATGTACGTATATACACATTGAAATGAATTTTGAATAAAAAAATTTCGTTAAAACCAATTAGAAATAGCATATAATGAATAAATAGCTCGAAATTTTATATGTCATTAAGTAATGTCTTATTTCTTATTGTGTACGATAAACAATGAATTCAAAAACTTGAATGCAATGCTAGTATCAATGCCGATTATCAATCAAATTAGGTAGTAAAACAACGTCAGAAAAGCGAATTGGAAAAGAAGGAAAAACAACTAATTACAAAAACTTAAAACGCTTTTGAGCAATATAGATATTATTATTATTATTTATATTTTCTATTAAATTTTTATTTCCCATACAATTATGCTTTTATAGTAGTTACAAGAATGTTTGTTTTACATTCTGTTATAATAATAAGATAATTTGTTTTGTATGTGCAGTATAAACTTTTTTTTTATTTTAAAGCATGCGATTAAAGATTTTTAAAAAGATTTTGATCACAAAAGATCACTAAAAATAGAGAATATTGTTTAAATTATAAAATTTTATTTTCATTGAAAAGAACATTTTTAATAATGATGTTCAATATATCAAAAGTTTGTAACTTCACTCCAACAGTATGAGTAGAAAGGATGAAAAATCAACTGGTTAAAAAAGTAGTATTATTATTTTGTGTGCGTGTTTAGTGAGTTGCAAAACACAACAGTCAGTCAACTGCGTGTAGCAGCAAGAACGATGTGAGACGAACAGATAAATATTCGTAGGTTGGTAATAATAGTACTTTCTAAATTTTGTATACCCATCTAATGCAATCTTACGAGGCAAATATAATAGTTACGCAATTTAAATCATGAACAACCTAATATAGTGCACATATTTCAATGGATCTTATTATTCAGGAAGAAGAAAAAAAATCCTTTTTCTAAAAAAATGAAAAAAATAATTTCTTTAGAGAAAATAAAAAAAGATCTTCACTGTATTTTCATTGACTATGCAGACAACTTTGAATGGTTCGGATCAGATTTTGGCCATAGACACTTTCTGATTAAACTACATTCTTAGTGAAAGTTTAGCTTCAAGGAATTTAGATTATTACAGAAACTTTCAAATCTTTTTTACTGAAAACTAAGGCAATATATTTAAATTTATCCTGCTAATATTTTTACATTTTTAATGCTTTCACATATTAAAAAAATTGATGAAGCCAACGTTTTTGTGCATCAGAAATACGAGAAATAGAATTCGTATAAAAATGTATAGAATTAATATATGAGAAAAAAATTTATTCACAAGATATTTCTGTTCAGACAGCATTTTATAAGTAGATCGGTAACTAATATAAATAAATCTAATCTTAATTCCTTTACTTGCAATTTCGATTTAAATATCGATGAAATTGAGATACAAATTTCTCATTTCTTTAAGAATTGTCTGGCTTCTTCCTTTCATTTACATAAACTTAGAGCAGCACGAAAGAAAATTTACGCAAAAATAAAGAACTTTTCCTGAATGAAGAAACAAGAACAAAAACAATGAGTGGGGGTGTTAACTATAGCGACTTCTTTTTACTTTTTTTACAGTCTGTATTCTCTGAAATTATTACAGGCTGTGGGATGGGAGAAGCCATACCTTCGAAGGTCAAAGCAAAACATGCAACCGGAATTCAATTTCCACGTGTACAGCATAATAAGAAGAATTCTGTAGTACATTTAAAAAGAATTACAAAAATCGTTTAATCGACACGTTTCTGAGTTCAAATACACATGAATGAATAGACTGATCATCCCGCACACTGATTTGATTGAAAATTTAATAACCACTTGCATTCATGATGATAAAACTATCCACCTAATTCCTCCTCTTTTCATTTTTGAGGTACTATCATGCACAGAACAAATAAGACTTCCGCTTAATCACAATCGTGCTCACGTACAAACGTATTTTTTGGTCACCAGGAGGGATAAAATGTGGCGATTTATCAAATTTTGCTTGACGATTACAATGATTTCTCTTTTTATACATATTATGCAAGTAAGCAATAAATATGGATAGTGTTATTTGTTAAGAAGCATCACGAAAATTTCCTGTTTCATTGCAATAATTTCACCGGAGGAAAACAAATATTCACCTGCGATCTACTAATTTTCCCTAAAGAAATGCTTATGACCTTGAAGTGACAAGTAACGACAAAACAATCTGGCTTTTGCATGAGATTCTTTTTTTTTAAAGCTAAAAACGCCGTATCAAATAAAAATACTACGAAAGGCTACTAAAGGAAAACAAGAATTAAATATCATATACATTCATGAGCATTTAATTTCTTTTTTGTGAATAACTTCTTCTGTTGTTATTCTAAATATTTTTAGCCATCCTGTCATTCAAAGTTATCCTCTACATGGAATTTACAAATATAAATTATTTGGAAATTCCATGAAAGGGATATGGAGTAGAAGATGCCTGGAGTAGAGGATTTATCCTCCAGCAATAATTTTTTGTTGGTCGAGTTTCTTCCAAAATAAAATTTGTAAAACATGTAATAGTAATACAAAACATTTTTTTTTCCGGCATGAAACGTATATTTAGTCCTAGCATTTATTTTCACTTAATAAAAATTAACAGAAATGAGTATTTAATAATTTTATAAAAGTAACTTTTTTTTTACTTTTTAATAATTTTATAAATGTAACTTTTTTTTATTTTGAACTATAATAACTTTTTGACAGGACATACACAACAGTAAACAGTAAAGAAAAAACACACGCAATGACAAAAAAAAATGCAATCTCTTTTTATAATACGCACATCTAAAAAAGATTATGTTTAAGATGGATGCAACTTTTTATTTTCAGAAACTGGCCGCAATAACTGTTAAACGATTTTCAATAGATAGAATGTCATTCAGCCAAAATCAATTGTGTTTAAATGTTTTAGGCAGTTTACTATATCTGCCGTTCAATTCTCGGAAATACTACTATACATAGCGATTTTGATAATGTTTACCGTACACACACATGGTTGAATAAAATTATTTGGTGTAGAATTCTAGCGACATACCTGGGTAAGTTGCATAGAATTGTCATAATGTACCATAGACTTCGAAAACAACCGATAGGTTAAAATGGGATTAATGAATTCGCTGAAATTTTAATAACGAACGGATATCTCTTAACTGTATTTCTAGTTAGTATTTAAGCATTAAATAATTCAGAATGAATAATTTTATAGCTGACACTGCTAAAATGAAAAACTTAACGTCCGTCAGAAAATGATTCTCTAGGAAACAAAATTCTCTAAATTTATTCTTCTATAAAACCTTGAAATATTTTTAACACCTGAAATTTCAACTTCGAAGAAATATTTTGTTTTTCGCGAAATAAAATAAAAACAATGCTTAATCTTTAAGAAGGACGATAAATATAATTGTCACGAAACCGACATTGGGTTTTCATAGTAAAGAAAGGAAGCGATTATCAATTCAGAATATCTAGTAAAGGAACATACGCTTTATTTTAAATGTAAGGCAGGTTAAATGAAAATATAAACAAACACTATTCAGAATTTCTTTAAAGTTTAGAAAAACAAAGATAAAAAACAAAAACAAAATCTTAATGATTAAGACATACATACAATGCCGGCTACTTTTTGTCAAGGCTCTTTCATTCTTAGCATACTTCAGGTCATGAACAAACAATATATCACAATAATTAAACCTGTGTTCAGGGAAAATTCTCTGTATTCCATAAAGCCTCTAAGATGAAGTAAATTAGCTAAAATTATAATCACAAAAGTCGCAGAAAATCACAAAAACAGGGAAGCACTTTGCAGCCGCGATCTGAAACTGCCAAATTCGGATCACGGATTTCATAAATTCCAGGAGATATGCGTATCATTTAACGTGATATATTCTTTTAAATGCATATGTACAAGATGAGCGATAGAAAATCTTCCACTTTTGTAGCCCCATGCAAGCGGATTCATTTCGGTATCAGTACCAATAGCCGGTAAAAATTATATAAATTAGAAGCTCACGTGTTGTAGGCAAGAGCAAAAAAGACGACAACTGAATGGAGGAGAATCGACGAACTCATTTTCCTCTAAAAATGGTCAACCAGTTGCCATTGCACGCCGCCTACGAGAGGAGCAAATGCAAGTACTTTACTCAAGGTCAAAAACGCCATTTTCTCTTTTCTTTACAGCATATGTACCTTGAGATGTCGTGAACGAAGGAATGTAGCTTTAATTTATCTGGAACAAAAGTTTGGCCTACAGTGACGCTTGCAAACAGATTCTTTATTTCCTCGCCTAGTTGGTAACACAATTCTGTATTCATCTCCCACAGATACACTCATATACGCCCAACGTTAGATTACGTGGTAACGAACAGACAGTGTTTGAGAGGTTTTATAAACGAAATAAAATGTAATTTTATTACCTTATTTCGTAAATGCAGTAAGTTTTTTTTTTCTAATTTTTTAATAGCAATGAATTAGAATACGCACAATATTTTGACATAGCAGACATTTAAGATTAGCGATTCTTGAAATATTTCAAATCACGACCCCATTTCAGCTACAAATATGTTTTACGATCAATAAAAAAGTTTCTCCAATTTTACATGTCATCTATGTACTTACTTGCAAAGCACATGTAAACAAGAGGTGGGGGAGATTAAAAAATCCGACATTAGTGAACGGTAAATTAAGAGAAATCTAGCTAAATATTTCTATTGTTTTAAATGATAGTTTTTCCGAATTATTCGAAAATGAAATAGTAACACTGCAAAAACCGAGAAAATGATTTATTATCAATTCTTTCCAGTATTTGATTTTCACAGATGCAACACCTCCCGAGATCGGAACACATAATTTAAGAAGCTTTAAAGTTAAGAAGTTATTCATATTGAAGAAACAAGCAAAAAAATTCAAATTAATTCTTTATTAAAAAGAAGACCAGTATGAGCAAATTATAAGAAACGCATTTCTAATCCTATGCATTTATACTACTAAAAGTTAATAAGAAAAGAATTCGGGGAAGAAAGGGGGGAAAAAGCTTTTCATCACATTGACTGAAGCGTAACTCGCCTGTGATTCATATTTACTATTTAATTTACATACTTACTATCTAATTATATTAATCCTTCTTTACAATAACTACAGCAAAGATGGACAAATTAGACAAAAGATTCGAGTCGCTGGTAAAAATCATGTAAGCGAATGTGTTAAAATTTTTGCATTGGTATTTTGTAATGAATATATACGATGACAATAAATTATATATACGAAGACCGAGTTTAAATTAATAATTTTATTATTACTGTGTCAGAATTCTCTGCCTGTAAGTAACAGCAATCAATACTTTCAGGTAAAAGAGTACAATTAATTATATTTTAAAAATAAAGGTATCTATAGATGACCATATCAGTATTATCTCAATTTATTTGCAAGCACCAATGAAAATATCTTGTATATTCAGATTTGCAGATACCAAAATTGTAAATTTCATCGCTTGTCTAAAATAAATTTTAAGAGAAAAAAAAACATTTCTTAAGAGAATTTTTAAACTCTAAAACACTGATTGGGAATTTAATGACTATACATGCCGCTGAATAAATAGTAAGTAGATAAAAACAAACAAAAGAAGAACTAAAAGACTGGAAACCTGATATCAAATCGACTTAACGTGTACAGCTGGAAGCCTATACAACTATTGCCATTGAAATACGTAGAATGTTACATTTTCCCACATGTACAGCTATTATATAGGATAAGGATTCTTAAATTTCTCCGTAATGGAGAATCCATTACGATTGCTAACAATTCTTGCATAAAAGATTATTTCTTGACCCCAGTTATATCTATAAGTAGGGAAAACAAAAGCAAGAAACGAATAATTAACAAACGATTCGCAAGGAAAACACAATAATTCATAAATCTGCAATTGATTGCAATTTAGGATGCATTTCTTACCAATATAAAAGAATTTATCAGAATTACTAGTTGCGGATATTTTCCAGATTTAAAATTTCATACTCATTCATAATTTTTCTGGGGGTGGGGGTGTAGTTTTAAAAACTTCCAATTTAGAGTAATAATAAAATCAAAAATAGGATCAAGGGAGATAAACCTCGCTACACAAACTGGCATTCTATATTCATCAAAATAATGCCTTAATTCTAATTAAATATAAACCATTTTATGAATAATAATGGCATAATACGCACCATTAGGTAATATGTAATGAGCAGAGAGTGCGTGATACTCTAAGAACAAAATAAAATGTAATTTTATTACTTTATTTCGAGAAAACTAAGATTTTTTATTTCATAATCCTTGAATTGGAACGCAGTAGAATATGCACAAAATTTAGACGTCGCAAACACTTAAGATTAGGGATTCTTGAACAATTTCAAATCACTACCCAATTACAGCCACAAATATATTTTGCGACCAATAAAAAAAATGGTTCCATTTTTACATGTAATCTATATACTTACTTGTAAAGTACATGTAAGCTAGTGCGAAGTCTGTATTGAATAAAATAAATTTTGAAACAAACAAACAAAAAAAACATTAAAACACTTTATTTTCATTTGAAAATTATCTTCCCTCTGCATTACAAAGACTGAATTTCGGTTATAATTACAAATATCTTTCATTCCTTGGTAGCTAAACAAAATAAAATTATTCTATTACAATTGGTGTGTGTGTGTGTGTAGTGATACTTTTAAAATTTAACTTAAACAGAATTAATTTCCTAATTTTTCATTCAATTTAGCCCATATTAACTTCTTTCCAAAAATATCCTCTTATTTCTTGATCCGATTCCACGTTATCTACTTAATTCAAGAAATACTTTATAGAAATGTTTAGTCGGCGAATCACACGGTGAGAGTGATTGATAAAAGTTGCTGACCTAAACGAATAGTTTTATAAAAAGATTCCTGTGTTTCACCTGCTTTGAAAGTCACATGTTCAGAAATCCACAGGAGAAACGTAATAGTCTCTAAGCACTATATACGTATATCAGAAACCGTAGAAGTTTCTTCTTTTGCATTGCATTTCGTAAAGCGAATTTTCCTAATTTTTTTTTTTCTTAACTTGTGGAGTTCAGAAAAAATAATCGATTGTTATAGTACAATAGAGGAAGAGAAGAAGAAAACCTCATATATAATACCAAACTGCTCTCTAATTACAAAATTTGCTGAAACTTCAAATTTCGTTTTTAAAAATAAGCAAAATCTCATTGGTCTTTAAACCGACTTGCTAGACTAAAGAAATAAAAGGGCACGAAACAGGCACAATACAAGTAGCAATCTCACGCAAAGGTATAAAAGACCATTTACAGCAATTTTAAGTGGCAGATTTTTCTCCCTTTCCTTTTATGAAAAAAAAGCGCTTCTCCCCATTTACTCTTCGTGAATGTCACGCCAGGCCTCCGGATCTTGTTCAATTGAAATTATAAAAGACCCTGTACGGCACCTTTGTGAGGCATTTTAACTCTAGGGACCTTTTCTTCGACAAAAGCTCCGACGCAAATTAACTGCTGGGTCATCCTTTTTCAACATCTGAATAGACCGTGGCAAAAGCCCTTCAAAAATTCATCACAATAGCTTGCAATTCATGGCTGGCCTGCCTTCTTGAGAATGCGAACCTCCACCTCGCAGCGGAATGATGTGGATTGTGAAAGCTGAAACTGATGCTAAAACATTAAACGACACAAGCTCAACAATGCGGTTCTTCATTTGCAAAAATTTAATCAATAAAAAATATGAAGAAATCTAAATGAATAAATGACCAAAAAGGCTTAAGAGAAAATATTACAAAATCCACGAATATTAAATCGATTTATAAACCAGGTCTCTTTAAATTCTTTTTACTAGCAAGCTTTTTTCAGGAAAAATGGAAAGGTTCGCGATCCTCAAGTTTGAAACTAAATTTTTTTTAATCAGACATTTAATTAATTATCAAAAACAAGAAAATCCATTTAATACAATCATACAGTAATCCTCACTAAAATCATTCTTATAGGGTTGATTTTCTCAACTTATCTGCTCACAAACACTCGAGCATTTGAAGACAAGAAGTAATGTTTTGAGACACAAACGCTTAAGATGGCGTCCCACAAATTACGTACTGTTTGTATAGATGAAAAAGAAGAGTACAATTTCCACATTATTTGTGTATCTTATCGAGCCTCATTATGAAATTTCTTTAGGTTTGGAAAATTAAGAAGGAAACACGTACATCCCAAGAGGAACCTTTATGGAATCGAAAGTTATACAAAACAGATAACAATGGCAAGGATTTGAATCATCCGCTCAAAAAAAAGTTACTTGATCATGATTCAAACTTACCACCATCTGCCCTCACAAAGTATAATGAATTTAATCTGATGACGGCAATCAAACCACGATAACTACTGAAAATACAATAGCAGCTAAGATCCCTAATTTAAATTGCGAAAATTGTTTAAGGTTTTTTATAAAGTGAGAAAAGAATAACCCAGGATGTGTTACTTTAATATATCTTTATTATTGAATAATTTATGAGCATATTCATATAGGGCTTCTTATTTATTTTTCAATTTTGAAGAAAAAGTGAAAATGAATAAATGTTCAAAATGATTGCAAATGGGAAAATGTTACAATATGGCGTTACAAATAAACTTAATTTTGAGAAAGATAATTAATTTAATAACGTTTTTTTTAATAATTTGTGCCTACTAACTCTTAAAAACGTTATGAAATCAATCACACTTCCACAACCACTACAAGAAAAAAAATATAAAAAGGGACAGAAATGTGCTTGCAATTGATAGAATAATTTAAACATTTTTCTTTTCACTTATTTTATTTGCAATAAATGTGAAAGTTTTTATGGATGGATGGATGTTTATTACGCAATCCCGCCAGAACGGAATTTAGCACAAAGATGGATTATAGAACATAGGCCACTTTTTATTGTTGTTACTTTTTTACTAATTAAAAACTAATTTTCGCGTCAAAAAGCTGAGACCCGTCAAATATGAGTAAGGCTCCGGTGTTTGTTTGCTTGTTTTTTCCCTAACAGAAATACGGTTAGGGTTAGCAGAATTTCAAACGATTATGTTTATTTTCTTAGTGTTTGATGTATTTAAAATCAAATGTGGATAGTTAATCGACCCTGCGGATTCATTCTGCAGTACTTTTAAATTAAAAGAAAACAGAATAACGGGAAAAAAAATTTCTAATCTGCATTGCGTTACCTAAACTGGCGTAGGAAAGTCAGACAGGTGCGTTATGCCAACTGGCGTTGAATGTACGTGCGTGATTGTCGTAACATCAACTGTATTTGCTCGTGATGACGACTGAAATCAGCGCGCTGGGTTTTCATTAAAATTAAAAAGTTTAAAAAATTATGTGTATAATACTGTTGTAGCTATCTCAATAATCAATAATAAAATGGATTTGACCTGATTTTAAAGAAATACGGACTTGATTTACTATTTTTTATATTTTGGGTATACAATGTAAATAAATTGTTTTTACGTTAGTTGTGTGTTTTTGTTATTAAATGGTATTTACGCTACAGATTTATACATATATGCTTATACTTTTAAATCTATCGTTTTTAGGTTAGGTTTAATTAATTTATTTTTTATTTGTCATTGTTAGATAGTTTTCCGAATATTATATTATATTATATATATATATTTATATATATATTCCATCTTTTAGTTCTTCTAAATTTTATACAATAAATATTTAAAGTTCTGTTGAAACAAACTGCGTATGTTTTAAGCAAGTAATAATTATATTTAGAATTAAAAAGTTTTAACGAAGTAGGATCTTATCATATTTTACACTTAATCAATGGGATTTGATTATTTCGAGTCGAACTATTGGCACAATGTAAAAGAACTAAAGCAAATGTTTCAGGGGGAAACCTTATTGGGGGAGACACTTTAAATTTCATACGAATCAATAGCTCATATCAAAAATGCATCTGGTTCATTCTGATTATGATCTTTGACCGGTCGGAAAATATTATTTTATAATGAACATTCGGAAAAAATTAATAAATAATTTATTTATTACATCCTTTAATAACAGAGCCTCGTTTAGGTGTTGAAACGAATGAGTAATTATCCTACAGAACTTCGGTACGAAAGTACCAAGAGTAACAAAAAAAACTGTCAAATAGCCGTGAGAGAGAAATAATGCATAATTAGCTGCTTGATAATATCCGACAGACGTCGAATTAGGAGGCGGAAATTTTAAAAAAATGATGATGTCATTTTTTCCCCCCTCCCCCACTTTCAGGGTTGTCCACATCCGGGCACATTGTCCCCGAGCTTCCTGGTAGATAACACAGGATACAGAAGAAGGTTTTAGAGTCGGAGCTTCATAAACTGTGGGCCACGAAACAATAATTCGCAAAAATTTTGGAGTCACGAAGATTTGCGAGTTTGCGGTCCTTTTCAACTCTTATACTATTAAAAAATAATAATAATATGAATAAAACGATTTAATTAAAAAATTTATGAAATTGCATAATAGTTAAGAAATATATAGTCTTTTGTTACCCAAGTACCTACCCGCGTGCTGGTAAATAAAAAGGCATCTAGATCAATCTTCTATAGATAGAGCTTCTGAAGTTGAAGGCTAGCATGGAACAATTTCTGACCAGCGAAAATTCGATAGAATGTTTAACTATTCGATTGCTTTAAGCTAATCAAAAACTTTGGCTCCTTTTGAATTACTTCAGTAAAATAATTATGCTTTTTTTACTTATTTATTTTGCTAAGATTCTTTTGACAATAGATTTTATTGCATGTACTAAACAGACTATAGCTCGATCAACTTTGGAAGGAGAGGTTCAAGAATTTAAGACGTTTATAATGTTGAGTAGTTAGATCAGAAAATATAGAGTTAGATACAATTTTACGAAAGAAAGTAGAATTAGTGCGACAGTAATAGCCATAAGGAAATCCACTACATTTTAGTTACCTTCTAAGCAACTTTTGGAATCAAGAGGAGAAATTTAACATAACATAACAGTTTGAAAAACAAATATTAATTTTAAAAAGCTTTTTTTATATAGTTTTATCAAAAATACGACAAGGCAATAGAAAAGGGCGAAGAGAAAAATAACTCTAACAGAAGTAAAGGAAGAAAGCTACGCGAATAATAATTCGCAATATCACCTAGTTCGCTAGTTAACAAAACGTTTTCCAATTAACTAAATAGTATAACTAAATTTGAATCAGCAGCGACAAGCTATGCCGAAAATGTTATCTTCTCTGAATTTGCGGATTATTGCGTTTTCATGCATTAATGAGCGAACACCCTCAAAATACTGCATTAGTATTCCGTATCTCACCCAGAATTGACTTTTTCTTTCCAAATTTAGTTACCTCTTTGTAAATGAATATTAACATTCGCATTCAATATTTGTCTAATACGACTAAAAATGTACAATGAAAAAATTTCTAAAACTCTTTTAAGAAAAACAACCTGAAACGTATTGAACAAATTCTTTAAGTAAAGTATATCTGATTACTTGATTTTAGCAGATGAGATTAAAGCAGGAGAGACAGAGATCAATTCCTCATTGATCAGAAAAATGACATCAGATTCTCCTTCACGTCATTTTTTTTCCCCACCGCACTCAAAACATGAATGGTGAGCAGGCACATAGAGCTAGCGAAAGAGGGGGAAAAAGAGGGAAGAGAGAAAAAAAATAATTGTAGAATCTATCACAATCAAGCGAAGGGTGAGGGGGGAAAGGAAGGGGAGGGAGAAGAAGGAAGTGTAGTACGTAAGATTAGAAATGAAGAAGCATTTTAAGAAGGTAGAAGTAAATAATAAATGAATTAAAATTTGGGAAAAGAAAGTTTTGGAAATAATATTCAAACCATTTCTTCTTTCAAAAATAGCTGGGAAAAAAGTCCATATGCTCTACAAAATAAAGCAAGAATTTTCCATCTTATATTAAAGTTTCAAAAAAAAAAATCTTACCAAGCTGTCTCATAATTAAGCCTGAAAGAGATTTTTATTCAAAAAGTTTAAATTCACTTTTAAAAAGTAACACATACAGATATGTCACGAATGGAAACAACAGAGCAGCTGGAAAAGTAGATTTATGAGCCTTAAAAATGTGGAGATATGCTTTTTTATTTATAACGCCAGAGACAAGGTGAATAATATTTTTCACAGAAAGAATTCAACACACAATCCAAGAAAGCATCAGAAACTAGTCTTGAATCACCGCATTGAATTAAAATATAATTTATCGTATACATATGCATTCAAACAATATCTATCATGTTTCCTGACCCGACTTCAAAGATACTTGTAAATAGAAAAGATAACGATACTTGCTTTCTAAAGAATACTTGAATGTGAACATAATTTCGGGAATGTTTTCGTTTTTCCCGCAAGCATCTGATTCTGACAAAGAGAAGAAAAAGTGGACAAACTCTTAAAAGAAAATGTCTTCTGACCGGTCTGTTTCATTTCAACATTAAGTTATTTTTATTTCTGTTAGCGCGATACAATACAAAGTAATAATCTCACAAATGAAAACAAAATAAACAACGAGTACGATGAGAAAAAACACCAAATGTATTCGCTTCAATAGAGAAAACAATAATGAATATGGAAGAAAATCATTTCTTTGTTTTTTAACAAGTGATCAGCAAAAAATTGGGTTTTGCGTTCATATCACTTCAACGTCAGTCATTTTTTCTGATTTCATTCCATTCCTTATTCCATTTCTATATAAGTTTTGGTTTTTTTTTCAAACTTCTGGTAAGTGGATGACACCGAATGCTTGATATCTATGGCACCTCATACGACACTTCCAGATAGTCTTGTTTTATTATGTATACAACCATTAAAATATGTTGAATGAACATTTCATTTTGTATCACACGGATAAATTATTATAAAACAAATTTACAAATCTAATTTAAGAAACATCTTTTTTAAAAATCTTTTCTGAAGAATATGCTTATTCCTTAGGATTCTCATATCCAGAAATCTGTCATCCAATATTGAAGAAACCAAATACACTCCATAACCATAAACAAAGAAGAAACAAAAAAGACCATAAACAAAGAAGTAAAATGAAAGCAGACGTATTAGGGTTATCATTTTTTTAACGTTTTGATTGGGGGGAAGGGCAATAATAGAATGACAACATTCCTGTAATAATGGATGCAGGTCATTTCCCTCTTTACCATTCGTTATTTTTCAAGAATGATAATAGAATTAAATTGATTGGAAATAGAGTGGAGTTTTACACCTGAAAAAAACAAATATGGAAGTAAATAGAAAGAAATTCAATAATAATTAGTTGAACTTAAGGGAATTTATTTCGGAGTTTCTAATGGGACAAAATAATTATGACAAAAATATTTAGTCCATATGAGAAATTTATATATTTTTAAATTCTAAATTAAATACATCAACGATGGAAAAGAGCTAGAATTAAAATATAAAGGACAAGAAACCTCTATATTCAGAAAATATTCAAAATTAGTCAGCTAAACCCTATTACATTTCGAATCCAATACTATTTTATTTAATCTATACTATTTTACACTTCATATTCGTACATGAAAGGGTATTCTAATTATCAACTGTCCTTTACGAAAACATCTTTTTTAATTTTTAAGACGATTGAAATACGCTTTTATTCGAATGTACTACAAGATATAAACAATGTACTGTCTTTAAGAAAGGAATTTTTTGAAGAAAAGGTAACTGTATTCGAAGGTTTAAATCTATATCGCAATTCGAATATCTTTAGTTAAAATTCAAAATTCTACTACTTAAATCAAACTTTAAAATTTTAACAGAAAATAAACATTTTCCTCGGGTAATTTCTTTACATACTGAACGGTTGATCTAAAACACCAGAAATTATGCATTTCATTTTTTGATACATAAAATAAAGCTACTCTTAAGTAATGAATTATAAAATAAAAGGCAAAATTTATTTATTTACAATTTTTCAGCATTAACACTAAAGCAACGCCTTAGTTTTCATAAAAAATAGCTAGAAATTTGTTGAAAAAGTGTAGCGTTTTCAAAATTTTTGTAATTAGTTTTAAATAACTGCATCAGTTAAAAAACTTATAATAAGGTATTCTCAACAAGAATGTATTTGTTTCATTCATCCGCATACAATAAGGTCTTAATCCTTAATAAATTCAAATATTCAAAGCATATCACTCACTTATATTTCCTCCATTTTTTCATATTATTAATTGAATAACTTCAAATTATCCTATAAGCTATCACGTCACTCAATCCGCAAATTAAAAGGAAATAGTATTAACTTTTTTTTAAAGTTAATTTTGAGTTTCAAAAGAATTTTATTAAAATTCAATCAAGGAAAAGGGAAGAAAGGAGACTTAAAAGCAATTCAAAAGGAATGATAATGATAAGGAATGAAAGAAAAATACCACTGTTATGTATGTCAAATAGTATATAAATTAACATATTATTTATTGTCTTAAAAGCAATACAGTAAAAGGTTGTGTTTTTGTCTCTTTTGAATGAATGAAGCATAGATAATATTTTCAGTTATATGATTGGAATATTCTATCAGCACTAGGAAGTTAAATATTTGACTATATATAATTGTGCATTAGTATTCTATCTCCAGCCATATGCTTTCTGTCCTAAGTGTATATTGTACTGTCCTAAGCGTATATTATAAGTGTATATTTCTGTCCTATTGTAAATATCTAGTTAAAATTCAATCCGAATATATATTATCCTATGCTTAGGAAGAATTTCCAAGATTTGGTTACAGATACTATAAACTCTTCGCTTTCTCCCACTTGCTGCATTAGATAATAATTATAAGGGAATGCATAAATATCGATATTACAAATGTGAACTCTTCCAATGAATAATATTCTACGGTACATTTCCTGTTTGTTAGTAATTTCACATTTTTGTTTGATTTTCATTCATTAATTTATAAACAGAAATAAATCTTGAACATAAATGAATGTTGGAAACCAGAAACTATGTTATTTATAATAATAGAAAATGCAAACAATATCAGACGAAAGTTAGTTGTTTTATGCAATATTGAGAATAAAAATACTAATAAAAACATTTATTGAGTGACAGATGACGCACTCCCATTCAAATAGTACCATAACTTCAGCCACTGAATAGCAGTCTCGTAAATGATTACATTCTCCTAAGGGTATAACTTTATTTGTGTCCTTAAAGAAAATCGTTCCTGTGTATCCTCTACGCTTTCTTTTTACAGAGAACTCTTTGAAGGTTTTTCTGCAACCTTATTGCCAACAACTAATAACAGCAATCATTGCGAACCTTCGCTTAACGAGACGCCTATAGATATTAAAAAGAAAGACCAGTAAAGCGGTTAATGACAAAAAAATAAAATATCTGCCTTCTCATTATTATATCGTTTCTAATAAATAGGGAAGCTGCTACTACTTTTACGCCATACCGAAACAAGCATGTCTAAAGGAAGAAGGGGGGGCAGGTCCAATACCGTTAACGCTCTGGAGACGTGACAAGCATGCCCTTGAGCACGAAAACTAATGTCAGTGAAAGGCCGGATTGCTTTACTGCCGAGTCACGCATCTCTTCATAAAAACATTACTTTCATGAGAAGCATTATGTGCCGTGATTAACTAGAGGGAAACTGGAAATAGGAGGAGTTTTATGGATTTTTCTAGGCTGATAATCAAACCACTGTATAATCAGCAAAAGTTCATAAAAAAGATCTAAAATTAACTTATTTAAAAAGTAATTTTATTTATCAATGAATGATCAGTATCAGATCAAAATGATGATCAGAATGTTCAAAATCAGATCAGATCTTCGTAATGAAATCTTCAAACATTGGTTATGTGGAATTGTAAGAGACGCTTGCATTCCCATTCATTAGAACTTGTTTGCGCATTGGAAACTTATGATAATAAATCAGTGATCTGATTGTTCTTTCAAAAGGGAAACCGCATTTTAGATGTCTTATATAGAAGATCTACCATTTTAATCGCTCATTTAAACTTGAATTCAAACTAAATATTTTTTAGTTACTGACTGGCTGGCTCTCCTCAAAAAGTCACGATTTCAATTTCAGCTGTGCGATGATTAACCGATATAGCTTAAACTGAACATCAAATATAAATAAAAATGGATCAGAATGCTAAATAAATCAAAGATAATGAATAAAAGAAAAATATGCTTTAAAAATTGAAGGGGGAAGAGAAGAGAAAAATTGTTCAATCATATTAGAGTACATTTCTTTTTTCGTTCTCATTCAATTGCGATTATATGTTACATTTAAATATATTACCTCACTTATGTATCACGTTTGCATTATCTCATTTATGTATCACGTATACATTATCTCACATTTAAATACAACGTTAATTAGTTAATAAATCATCTACTCGTAATATTTAGTTCTCGCATATAGCGTCAGGAGTATCATTTATTTCGTGCATAATACTAGCAAATAAGTACCTACTCTCTTAAAAGCATTATTAATGCTATTATTCTGATTGCCTTGACTCTATTTGCATACAGTCTAGAAAATAACAATACTTAGGGCATAAAATAGGAAACTCATGTTAAGAACAATGTAAATGTGGCGTGAGGAATTCTTTTATACAGAAGGTATTTACGTTAGAAGAACAAATTCTTTATAAATTGAAAGTCGAGCAAACCAAAACAAAAAGATTAAATAAAGGAATGTTGGTTCGATTAGAACAAAAACTATTGTTGAGTGGATTTGTATCCCTCTAAGGGGAGAAAGAAATGGTGCATAAAATGCCAAACATTGTATGACGTTGTGTACATTACATTAACAAACAATTCGAAGTTTCACACATGGAAGTCCATCCCAACTTCTGCAATTAAAAAAAATAAACGCTTTTGAAATCAAGCATTCATAGTCTGCAAACTATCTTTCTTCATAAGATACCCAGCAGAATTGTCAAGGAATCGATATTCTTATTAAACAGTTATTGTGTGGAATGCATGAACTCAAATTAAGCTAGATTCTTGATTAACTTACACAATTATATGCATAGCGAAAGATTTAAAGCCAATACATGCATCCATTTATAGCGAACAATTTGAGTTCTTTTTTATAGTTTATATTCTAGAACCTTTATATGTGAACATATTTTCTTTAAATATCAGTTAACTTTAATTTTTGATAATTCTGAAACAGCAGATCAGTTTTCGATATAACAGCAGTATATATTATGTAATCAGAAATTTTACAATTTTAAATTATGTTTCAACGTTAAAATTTCATATTTATCACAGTCTTGAAGTATTTCTTTATCTTATAATACGGAGGAAAAATAAAAGTCAATTTAATTCATAAATTAGAAATAGCCTTTAAATGTCCAACCTTTTCAAACAGATATCCACAAATCAGTGTGAGCGTTAAATAAATCTTATTATTGTAGGGAAAAAACACTTATGTATACTTCCATTGGCAATTTTTTTTAAATATTAATTCTTTTGTGCATAAATTCTAATACTAGTTTCCAAAAGTCAAAAATTTCCTGACTACTTTTATTAATTAAAGAAAAATATTCGTACGGGGAAAATGGATATTATCTTAAAAATAAAAACTCAAACTTTCAAAGGAAGATAATATTTGATCTATTGAAATAAATTTTTAGAAATGTTTTCATCTTACAAAGCATTTTTTTTTTAATGAGTGGATAGGTACAATTGATTGATCAATAATCTAGCTAAATGAGCAGATTCAACCGAGAAGGAAGCAGCATTTATGAACAAAAAACCGAGAAGGAAGCAGCATTTATGAACAAAAAACCGAAGGATGACAATTGTTCTAATTTTTCGCAAAAATCGAGTTTGCACGAGTGGTCACAGTTATAACTGGAAAAATGCAAATTCGGGACAGACAGCAAATAGAGGAAAATCGAGACAGTTCCTGCTAATCTGAGAAGTTTAATCACTTTAGATGATACATTTAAAAGATCACTTTCAAATGGCAAAGATTTTGCTTATTTTGTTTAGATTGAGAGATTCAGTGAGAGTGATTAGATAATACAGAAAAATTTCGAGAGACTTGTATTACGCCAGAGGGCACAGAAGAATAACCGTTGATGGCGAGGTCTTGCTTTGATAAAAGGAACTGATAAGAGCGAAGAGATAATGCGACATTTTCTACGAGAAAGAATTTTAACAATCGCACCTTGTTTGAAGCCGTATTTGCGAAACAGTCTTCAGACGGCATAATTACATGCTACTGACTTGAACAGCTTTAATTTCAGAATACAACCACACAACTACAAAATCGGCATTTTCGCATTGTTCCTTCGCAGTTCAACTCAGCACAAGGGTTCAAATAGCAAATACTTGAATGATAATTACGCGGTAAAAATTTGTAAAGTCAACGAATTATTCAAATTTTGGGAGGCTAAATTATTTTATAATCAATTCTCCTCTAATTCTCATGGAAAAGAATCAGTGGATTTTAATTTTTTTTCAATGATGCACTGAATGCCGATAAGTATTTAATAGAAAGATAATAATTAACAAGAAATAAATAAGAAAACCAAAGGAAGAACATCACACTTTAACTCATATTAACAATACTTCATATTATGAAACTTCAAAAACATGGTTTTGTAGATTTATTACGAGTTTTACTGAAATTTAAATATTATCAACCATCGAAAGCAAAAAAAAAAAAAAAAAAAAAAAAATTGAAATATAAACATACAAATATAGTAATGAATAAAAATATTGAAAACTGATAAAAGTAATATAATTGTTTGACAAAATAATAGATTTCACAGAAAATTAATTAAGATATCATACAAACTACTATATTAATTCCTGAACTCATAAATGCGCAAATTATATCATTAGTATTTTCAGCAATATTTACTTTTCTATCCACAGAGATAAAACGAACTAAATTTTTATCCACAGGCAAAAGGAAACACGAAAAAAATTCGTGCTTTGTAGTACCTCTGAAAAGAGTAATTTTTTTCATACTATAAATTATGAAACTTGGAATGAAATTGTATCGAATAATTTCCTGCTCGCACAAACTTTGATAATATAATGCTTCAGTCAAATTTTTGAATACAAGTTAGCAAGCAGAATTTAAAAATAAATGGACTTAAAAATTAAAAGTTACAAAGGAATTGATATTTATTCTTTTTTATTTATCATGAGTTCAAATTTAATCAATATGTTATATTATTTCTTCCGCTCACTTGAGACTGCGTGTAAGTCCCAAGCACAACATTTTGATTTTCAGAAACAAAACAAATACATATTATTAACTTATCAGGAAAAGATAATTTACAATTCAACAATCAACCAATTTTTAATACAAATAGTTACCACGTTATTTTACCGAAATAAAAACCTACCAGTATATTTTTTTAACTTTGTGCGCAGGATTTAATAAAACTACTTACTTGTTAAATGAATTAATATGTAGTCTTCAAAAAATGAAGAATCAAAGAAACTGAACCTTTTTTTTAAATCAGCAGTAAAAAAAGTAAAATTTTAAAAATTATTATTCAGAAAAAACGCAAAAAGACATATTTTAAGATGCTTTGGCATTGACACACATTATTAAACGGGTTTTAACAAAATTATTTTCTAAATATTTTTATTGAAAGGAACACGAATATTTTTGTTGTATAAAATGAAACATTCATACATTCGCAGTCGTTTAGGGAAATGTTAAGAGATGCTATTTATAAAACTTCCAAATAGCTATAAATAAATAATGATATCACAATATATCAATAAATATCGGTATATGTTGGGCGATATCGCGGTGATGAAGCTCGATCATCGCTCAGCCCTATTTTCTCAAAAATGCATCTTTAAAAAGCACAAAATAATACCACAAATCATAATCAACATTCCATGAAACGAGTTGAGACCAAATTATTGTTTTTATTCTTTTTCTAGATAGTCTCCTAAATATTCATGAATTCAAAATTTCACAGTAAAATATGAGTTTAAGCATAATTGTCATACGAACGAAAATTCAGTGTTAGTTCAACCAACTGTGAGGATAAATTAAAAAAGTATCCAAATACTTTCTGATCATGTAGTGCCTAAGCACAAAAAAAAATACACCTTAGCAATTTTAAGTAGTAAATAAAAGCTATTTTTCATCATTAGCTTAAAATAATGCCCTTATTTATATGACATAATTAATCTTTGAAGAAGTTTTCATCTCATTGACTTCAACCTTATAACAACAATTGCCTTCGATGAATATAGCAAAAGAATATCAAGATTTCCTGCTCTAACGAAATGAATCTAAATCCTGTTAGGACTCACACTCTGATGAATCAACTTCTATCCTTTCTCTGCAAATAAGGAGGCTTTAATACCTTAAGAAGGGTGTTTTAGCAGATTAAAAATTCGATTATTTTCCACGCCTAAACTTGCCACAAGCGCGATGCATTGAAGTCGAAAGTTGAAAATGAATGAGCGTTGTAAGAGCCCTGAAGCCATTAAACAGGAAGCAGAGAGAAAGACGGTCTTCATTTATAGAGATTTATTGCAGAACTTATCTCGGAATCAACTGCAAATAAATGGGTAACAGAGAGGAGTGATACAAATCAAACAACTTGTGGTCCAGAAAATGAGAAAGCAGAAACAAGGAAAAGTTAAGCGCTGAGCAAACAGGTACGAATTCCTCGTGATATTTTTCTCCCCACAAACTTGCACAACGGGGAGTAGGCGTGGTCACTCACTGAAAATATTTGGATTTTCAATTATTTAATGATGATTGAATTAGATGCGCTCTTCTACCTTAGAATCAATTGAAATGTTGGAAAATGATGAGGAAAGATGGTAATTATGAGTGATAAGGCTGAAAGGAGCTTATTTGTTGGCACTTAACGGCGAAGAAAGGTTATTTTAACTTGTAGTGAAAAGTTGTCACATTATTTGTGTTGTCTGTCACACAATGAAGTGGAAGGAAAAAGGTGAAAACAGAATGGATAGACGGTCAAATCTATACAAGCAGCTATTGTCTCTATCTGATTTCATATTTTTAGTCGAGTGATGTTTACTTAACTGCTTAACTGTTTTGTCCGAATTTTGATGGTTGTAAGCAAAAAATAAACTATTCATAACAATTATAATTCAATATTAAAATGATTTCGAATACATAGATAAGTCAAGTATTCAATGGATTTCCCACAATAGAAGATGTCACCTTATTAGATACTAAAGAAAATAAAATAGTTAAGTAAGTGATAAAAATTAATACGCTGTTCCACTGATGAGGAAAACGAACAATAGATTAACACAGAAGTATGATAATAGAATTTACACATAACCCACGTTTCAAATGATTGATTGATCAAACGTCCTACGGGTCTCTCAGTGCTTTAGATGTTTTCAGATATGTATCAGGAAAAGCCAAACAAATTTAAAATAAGTTATTAATTTTAATAATTTATTAATTTTAGCTTCCAGTTGCTGGGCAATACAATTTAAACTTCGATACACTTACAATCGAAACACTCTGTTCTCAAAATGCTAATTAAAATAACCGGTGTTTATTAAAATTCGAATATAATAGAATTCGAATGATCAGAATATAATGCTGACTAACGGATCAAACAAAAGCGAAAAGTTAACTCATAACTATTTTTCCGAGAGAACAGATCCCATGAAGAATTTTTAATAACTACTAGAACAAATAAAATCATGAGTTCATTTATCTCACTATTGGTGCCATACAACTGCACATATTGCGGTTAACCAAGTGAAAACGTAGGTGATTCACAAGTAAAATAGTTTTTGTATATAAAATTCCATTGACATTTACACTTAAATTAATTTCTTTTTCAAGAATAACGTAATTCGAAACAAAACATTCGTAGGTCGAAACAAAAACAAGCAAATTAATCCACCTCACGCACATAATACATAATGCTATAAATTCGTTTAAAAAAGAATTTCGGTGTTTCCAGCTGGAAAAATGTAGGATTTTTTAATTAATTTTAAACCAGAACTTTAAAAAAAATTCTACCACCGGATTATTTGATAGAAAATAATTTGGAGATCAAAGTTTTCTGCCATACTGGCAGCATGTCGACAAATAGATCTAATTATAAACTTTTAAATTTCCTTAAATAGGGACAAATATTCATGCATCAGTATTATTAACAATTTGTTATCGAATTGTTGAATTTTCATTATTTTATTTATAATGAAAATTATATCATTTTCGAATACAATTTATTTTCATATACTTTTGCAGCAGTTCTCAAGAATCATATAAAATGTCATATTAAGAATTTTCATTTTTCTCAATATTTTCTGTAATCAAAAAATTTTGCTCGGTTTTTTTTTTTTTTTTTCCTGGGTGGTATGCCGCCTCAAAAAGTGTTTTGAGACAATATACCACTTTTTTTTATCGATTATGTTTGGTACTATAAATATAAATTGTAATTTTTGAATGCCTGTAGCCTAAAAATCTTATATTGAGAAATATTTATAAATTTTCTGCATATTTACAAATGATTTAAAAATCTGAAACGGTACCTTCAAAGAGAAGGTAATCCAGTTTGACTTCAATTTTCTCTGAGCGAAATAATATCTTTGGTCAGGCCATTTAATTAGCTGTGCGGGGTAATCTGCAAAATAATAACGATGTGATTATTTTCATCATTATAATACCTTTATATTACAAAGCAAATCACACTTTATTATTACAAAGCAAATCACACTTTTTTAATTCAAAGGCAATAAATGGAGGTCAATCGAAAAGAGTGATGTATTTAACCTTATTTCTTCATTAGTCTGAAGAAATCATGTAATATGATGCCTTAATTATACGTTAGTCTTCAAAGAAAAATACGGAATTTTTCTTTGAAGAATACGCCAATTTTCATTGCTCAGAATTATTGTGTCTAGACTTTGATACCAGGGATTTAAAAACTGTTTCCACGAAATATCCTCCGATGCCAATAAGTAAAATAAATATTAGAATTTCGCATTTATAAAGTTCAATAAATTGATTCTCTTTTCTACTTTAGAAGAAACAGGTGTTAATAAATCATTTACAAGAGATTAACATTTTTTAACAGTTTTCATAATTGATTTCTAACACAAATTTGAAAATAAAAATAAATAATAATAATAAAAAAACGAGAAGAAGAAGAAAGAAACGAAAAGAGCAAGAGGATATACAGTCATAAAATCCTACAGTTCTAACTTATTTGTTTGAAGGTTTGAAACAACAATGCACATGTTATCAAGGATGTTAGAAATAAACAGCTTGCATTTGCACAAAACAAGAAACGTTTACAAATAAAATATCACGTTCAAGAAAACATGAATTCCCGGAACGCTCTCATAGAAATATGAAACTGAAAATATTTCATCTCCATACATACTAAATATTTTAAATTTATTTTAAAAAATCATTTATGAAACATAAATTAATTGCACCAATTAGTTTTAAAATGAAATAAAAATTCCATTGAACAGTATATTAGACTGGTAAAATGATATGTTAAAGAATTTCTCAAACTTTCTGCCTCAGAAAATAAGCATTTTAAAGTGCTACTTGATGAAAAAAGGAAAAATTATAAAAATAATTTTTAAAAATTAAAGAACCTTGGCCTTTATTATAAATTTCTTAATTTCATTATCCAGAAAATGATGTCGATACCATAAGTGTGGAAATTCTGATTCTCTTTGAAATAGCTCCAAGGACCAGCTCAATTTCAGTCTGCCTTGAAGTATTTATGAATTGTGACATATCCGTTAACCAGCCCAGAGTTCGACAGCAGATTCATAAATCAGTTTGTGCAAACTCATCGCACAAACTTATTTACGAGCATATGCTAAATGCACACCGTCGTAAATAACGAGAGTTCATTTGCGAGCATACTCACAGTTGTAATTGCGAAATTTGTATTTGAGGCTATGGCACCACTTAAAAAAAAGAAGAAAAAAATCCTAACTGATTGTGAAATGTTTCCACGAGGAGTTTCTCAATAGTTTTCCGATTCTCCACACCTTTCTGAATGAAACGAGTCAACAATAAAATAAGTACTAAACATAAAACAATCAGAAAAATTCAAACAACGAAATGATTTATTCATCTATGTATATAAAATTGAATAATGTTTGTTTGAATTCCACACCCTGAGAAGGTTTCAAATGCAATTGAACAGGCACGATTCTTAGCACCTAAAAGGAATAAATAAGTTATTAAAAATTTTCTCTATCCCTCTAAGGGGAGGCGGATGGGAGGTAAATTATTTTAAGGGTTTCTTTCGCCATAACATCTGAAAAAAATAACCGTACAAGCATTTTTTTACAGTCTTAAAATAAAAATAATAAATAATTAGCTTATAGTGGCATAATCGTGTATATTTTCACTGATTTTTTAAATCAATCTTTCGAGTTAATTTAAGCATAGTTTTATCTATTCTCTCTCTCTGTATATGAGTGCGTGTGACTATAAACTATAAGATAAACATATATATGTATTTTTTTCCCTAGCAGACATATAAAATAAACGCAGACGAAATCATGGCTATAGCGGCTAATTGATAATTAAGTCAAATGATTAATTATAAAGGAATTTTACCATAAGCACTGTAATGTTTTATTTTACCTGACATCTTTTAATTATTATCAAATAAAATATCGATTAGATTCATAATTTATGATAAAAGAATTTTCTTTTTGCAGCTTCTTTATAAAAAATTACACTGGTGGAATTTCTTGGGTTCCATTTCAATTCTGGGATCGTCAGAATGCATTTAGTAAAGTAGTTTATAGTAGGAGCACAGAATTAATTTATATTTGAAACTTACAAGAGAGCTATTTAGAGACGATCACCTCAGCAGGTATGTACCGCACTTTGCACTAAGGCCAATATATGAGAACGTTATACCATGAAAGATTTCAGGTTCACAAGATAAGAGTAAATGGAGTATGCTCTTGGATATTCTATCACAAACTTCCCATAACTTTTCAATTATACGAAATGAATAATCAATATAATTTTTACAGTTATTTCATAGGCATGCACAACAAATTGCTCCGTCAAACGAGCCCCTAAATTTCTCTCAAAATACTTTTTTTTATTCAAGAACTTTTACGAATTTCAAGACAATAGCAAAACATTTCTTATTCGTTTAACAATTATTTACGTGGTCACTTGCAAACTGAAAATAATATAAAACTTAATTATGGTTATTGCTTTTTGTGTCGTTAAAACATAAGAAATAAGAACGTCGGAGTAAATTTACCAATACATCTCACAATCATCATTTTCATATTAAATACTTACTTAAAGCGACTATTTATAATATATTTTAACGATACAGCCTTATTCAGTTTTCAAATTACAAACGAACTTTTATTAATAAAGTAGAAATAGAATCTGCTTCACAGATCACTGAAATTTTAAAATCCAAAGGGAGAAAAAAAACTAAAAAGAAACACTCCGTGGTTTTGAGAAATATATTATTTATATAATGCATTTGCTGTAAAATAAAATATTCCCGAAAATATTAAATAACAGTGAATATCTTTGTTAAATTTTCTTAACAGAATCTCGACATGTGAATTAATGAAAACCTGGATTTTTTCCATCAAAAACCGCAACAAAAAAAAGTTTATAATTTATAAAAATATTTAGCTATTGAAGTAACCAAAGCTTCCAGAAATAAAAAGAATAACCTAATGCTCTTTGTACATAATACTGCCAATAGTATCTAATATCAGCCACCTAATGCTGCCTAATATCAAACAATAAACGGGGTTTAAAACAATATACTGAAGTGAAAAATCCATTTACAGAAATCACATAAATAAAATAATCTTATTTTTCTTTGTTTATAATCATTAATTGAAATTTAATTGATTTATTTTCTTCCCCTCTTACATTTATGCATGTTTCGACGAAAAAATTTCCCATTATACGGAAAACAATTTGTGTGTGTGTGTGTTGGCGCTCTACAGGCCAGACCGTTGGATCTACAGCTACCAAATTTGGTACATGTATACCTTGGAGGTCGGCAATCTGGTTTTGTCACATAAGAAATAGAATGTTTTCCAAAATCCTAAATATATACAGTTACACGTCAAAGAAAATGATCAAATAAAAAAAATTCTGGTAAAAAAAAAAAGGCTTATATAGATATGGAACTAGTTTATTCCCCTTTTTTCGAAAAAGGAACAAGAATGGAAAACAATTAAACATAATTGGCTCCGGTTTTGTTACATTGATGTCCTGTTTTCAAGCAATACAATGACTATTAGGGACATAGTTAAATAATTACGACATCTCCCCACAAAATTTCCAGCGGGAGTATATGTTTTCTTAAATACCATGTTTAGAGGGCAAAAGGCGAATCTTTGAAGGAAGCCTATTTAGCGTTATCCTTCGTTGTACCAGCCGAAATTTTACTATTAAGTCATAGTAGCTTCCAGTATATAATACAACACTTGTGAATAAAATCATTGCAATTTCGAATGCCTTAAATGATTAAATCAAATAATTATATTATGAAATCAAATATATCTGTATACATATAAAAAGATACCATTAAAAAGATTTTTGATGGGAGTGACTAATAACTACAGAAAAACACAATTGTGCAATCTGCGGTTATGGACCCTCCGTCATTCAAGGCATTACTGATCAAATATTGGATGAAGGACTTCTAATCCTACTAAAGATCATACTAAATCCTACTATAATCCTACTAAAGATACAAGGAGTTGTCGATTATCCCCTGCCCCTTTCCAGATGAAAAAGGGGGAAAGAACGGACACATTTCTAAGACAAAGGACACATTCATTTTAGAAGTGCCCATTTGAGTCTTGGGAAAGGGAGGCAGTTGTAAAGCACAGAAATGAAAACCTTCGGAACCGAGTACACCGATGAACAAGAGAGTTTTTTAGACCTTCTGTTGAAAAGAAATCGAATCTTAGGAGTTTAGAATTATAGTAGCGCTCAGACTCGAGTGAAAATCCCTGAGGTGAAAGATTAGACAACATTTCAAACATTACATCAATTTTTTGGCTCATTGTTAGTTCTGCGTCATGGAAGTGGCCGCCAGGCCACTTCCATTAATACTACTGGCGGCCTTTTCTTTTTATCAATACTCGATAAGGAAGTAGAAAGGGAAGAATAATTACGAATTCCATGATCAATCTAGTACTTCTGAGATCTCATAATTCAGAAGTGATACAAAAAATATGCTTATCATGCAGCTGTTCATAAAAGATGTTTTAAACTGTTAATACATTCACAGAAAATATGGTTATGACAGTCAAATATTTATACCGTCCGTAAATGATGGTTACACTCGTCAGTAAATAGAATAATAAAAATATATTTTTGGTAGATTCCTTATAGAAACACTACCTATTACAAAGGTTCATGTGACATGACTTTGGGAAAATTTATGTAGATTTACCGATCAGAGTTCCTAGAACCCAAAACTACCTTTCTTTCAAAAGTTCATGCATAATATATATATAAAGCACTTCCCATGCTATCTTGTTAACAAGATAACAACAGTAATTTTGTCTAAATTTTAACCAGCTTGGAAAATGTTATTTGAAATATAGAAATCTCGGATGAATTCGAAAATGGGCCATCTAGCTCAAAGGGGGGAAATGGTGAGGGGTGTAATTTTCATTTCGCTATAACTTCCTTAATATTGAAGATAGAAAAATAAATCTAAATTAGCGCCTTATTAAGATGAAAACCTTTTGCGTTTAAGTTGTTCCATAACTGCAATATCTTAGATATTAAGGATTAAAAAGTAATTTTCAAGCTCCTAATTTTGCCTGTTTCTAACATCAAAAATTTATGTTGATAGTTTTGAAAAAAAAATGAAATAAAATTTCTACTTTTCTTTTATTTCTTATTATTTAGTTTAGACTCTAGGAAGGCCAGTCCAGTCAGTTCATCCTATTCCAATCATACTAATCCTTATAGCATGATAGGTCGCTTTATCATTCTGAAAACAACAATGATCCAACCCATAAAACTGCCAAAGCGAAGGAAGTCACATTATTGTCTAGAGCAGTGAAGTAGGAGTCGACGTTGAATTGGGATTAAGAGTCCCAGTCCATACAACGAGAAACATCTCCAGACCATAATTCCACCTCCTAAGCATAAAACATTCTGACAAAAGGCGTTCACTATGGATACGACAAACTCAGATTCTGCCTTCTGAACGGCGAACCTTGAACCTTGATTCATCACTCCAAAGAATCTGTCTCCATCTCAACTAAGGTCAAATATCGACGTGTCTTGCACCACCCCAACCGAGTAGCGAGGCTAGATTTTATAATCAAAGACTCGTGGATGGCAGCACAACCATGAAAACCAAACAAATGTGTGGATTGTATTTAATGAAACAATAGTCCCGGATGCTGGTTCGAACTCCTGCAGTACGTGGACCATCAGTTCGGTGCGATTTATCATTTTTTCTGACTAATTATTGTACACTTCAAAAATTAAAGGGTGCACCCTTTTAGTAACAGATTAATGCAACATAAGATAGCCACAAATCATCAATCACTCTTATCTCTCACTCGGTCAAGCCCTTGATCAATCAACTAAATAGTGTGGTTGAATAGAGTCAGAACCAAAAGACCCGGAGGGTTATATTTAGCTTATCTCAGGGAAGTAGGTAAAAGGACCAAGAAAACGGAGTTCCAAACATGAAGATCAAACCTAAGAAACATAAACATCTTAAGACCTTTGAAACAGTGTGTATTTATAAATATGAAGAATTTTATAATAGATTTTGTAAATGAGAATGTATTATTAAAAATAAAATAAAATAATCTTAAATGCTCTCTCCGTAAGCTCTCTACAATGCTAAAATGCATTTCATAATTCATTTATTAAAAAATAACGAGTAAAGCTTTCATAATCCACAGAAGGTCAAGAAATTTTCTTCTCTCAGATTTTTCAGCATTTCAGAACAAATTCATTTTAAAACATCATCTTAAACTAAAATATTTTATTAAATTTCTCTCAAGAACAATTTAAAACGGTTTTTTCTTTTAAACGGAAAAAATTAACTAAATTTATTTTCTCCAAATAAGTAATTAAGATTCAGCTTCCTGTAGAGTCAGAAAAAGATGCATTTACTGCTTTCGTGGATCAATGGTTGTTTCTAAAAATAAAGGGAAAGAGAGTTGAACTGAGATGCGAAAGAGCAACAATTCACAGAGAAAAGAAATTAATGTATTATTTAAAATGTCTCTTTATTTTATAATTTACTCGTTATTACCCGCGACTCTGTTCAGAGAGGAAGTTTTGATGTAAATGTACGAAAAACTATCAAATAATGACAAATAAAAAAAAATAATTAAACCTAACCTAAAAACGATACATTTGAAAGTATAAGCATACACGAAAAATATGTAACATAAATACAGTTTTAAAAACACACACACACAAAACTAACGTAAACACTAACGTAAAAGCAATTTATTTACATTGTAAACCCAAAATAAAACCAAATAAAACCGTATTTCTTTAAAATCAGGTCAAATCCATTTTATTTATTGATTGAGATTGCGATAGCTTCAACAGTATTTTACGCATAATTTTTAAACTTTTAATTTAAACGAAAACACAGTTGTCAACAATCAAGCGCGAACTTTTTACGCCAGTTGGGGTAACGCATTGCAGATAAGAAATTTTTTTATTCCCTTTATTCTGTTTTCTTTTCATTTAAAAGTACTTCAGAATGAATCCGAAAGATTAATTAACAACATTTGATTTTAAATACATCAAACACTAAAAATATTAACACAATCATTTGAAATAATCGGTCGAAATTCTTCTAACCCTAACCTGATATCTGTTGGGAAAAATACCCCGGAGCCTTACTCATCTTTGGCGGGATTTGGCCTCAGCTTTTTGGCGCGAAAGTTAGTTTATAATTAATAAAAAATCAACCACTCAATTAACCGGAATAAAAAGTGGCTTATGTTCTATTCCTGACTCTTATCTATCTTTGTGCTAAATGTCAACAAATTCTGTTCAGCCGTTTTGGCGAGACTGAGTAACAAATATCCATCCATTCATCCAAACTTACGCATTTATAATATTAGTATAGATCTCAGCTCTACCGAGTGCTACTCATGATTTTGGTGACGATGTATCAGAACTTAAGAATGGAAGTTCTGATTCTACGTTCCTTTCAACTCAGAGTAAAAAATATATCCATTTTAAAATAAATGCAGATGCATTTTCTGAGAATGAATGCAAGAAAATATATCCATACGTACAATGAAAACACACACCCTTACCAAGAACACTACATCGGAAGATCACAATCAGAGAAATCAATGCTTGATGACGCCCAAAAACTAAGCCGGAAATCGTCTTCAGAAATAAAGACAGAGAAAAAAGGAGTTCGACTAGAATATATTCAAATATAAGTAACTTTTCAACATTAAACATCACACCACGGAATAACGATTAATATTCAGCTTTTTGATAATTTAGCAATTTTTCAGAAATTAAAAGGGGAAGAGCAAAACTTTTTTGTGGCATAAATGCCGACATCAAGTTGCTATGAAAGACAATAGTGGGAGTGAATTAAAGTCAAGCCACATATTAAAAATAATTTAATCGACTTTCTTTCATTTATTTGCCGATACAGTTTTAAATTATTTAATTGATTCATTAATTGCTTTTTTTTTCACAGTACGCACACTTTCAATCATAGGTTCCCAACGTGGCCGTTTGAAGCTTTCAGGGGGGCGGTAAAAGCCCCAGAGAAAATTAGGGGGCGGTGATATGGCATGAAGGGTCGTTAGAGGATTAACCAAATTTAGTGTACAATAACTTCAAGGAGCGATTCCAGGACATTTTAAGCATGGACAGACCAGACTGGGTTTTAGATCCTTTTTCCAACGTCAACACAGCAGGATCACCTCAGTTAGAAGAAAAAATAATATAACTGACTACAAATGAGGATCTAAAAATGAAATTCAAGAATTTCGGCTACAGAAATAAATTTCGCAACTGCATTCAGGATAAGGGTCGATTGTTATACGACTACTGATAGCATTCCCCTCTTCATATTTAGCAAAGCGTGGATTGAGTGCTGAGGCAACACTGGTTACGAAAAAGAGAAATCGGCTCCATATTACTGAACGCGGTGACTTACGATTGTTTTTAAGTCAAATCGAGCCTGATATTAACAAGTTCTTTAAAATGCATCAAATACAGCCTTCTCATTAGTTAAGTTAGAAATTTGATGTCTTTAAGTTTTAATAAAAATACTTTTTAATGTATTTAAGTATGCGTTTTGATGGGTCTCTGAAACTGTCAGTTTATTTATTTAGAAAGTAATAGTTTATTATGAATTAATTCGTATCCTCAAAATCCCTGCCTGTCCTTATGACAGGTAAGCTAAAATTTTTATTCCTCTTTTTTAAAATAAAGAAGACATTCAGTAGCGTTTCAATTCCAACAATATTCTATCAATTAGAATTTTTTTTAATTCTTGTTTTCACCATGCATAATGTACGCTCGTATTTATTTGGAGTGGGGGGGGGGGTGATATTGAAATATTCATTAGAAAAGGGGATGTCAGTTCAAAAAAGGTTGGGAACCTCTGGTTTAGATCATGTGTACTACGTAAAATTCTAAACCCCCTTTTACTTCAACAAATCCTCTAAAAATATTGTTTCGCTTGAATATATCTTCTTTCGTCAAGCAGTCACTTAAGATTCCAAAACATTTCAATGTTTTCTAATCAATCAAAGAGAACTTAAAACACACGCAGCTAATACCAGGGGAAAGAATTTTTTTTTAAATCATGGAGATAGAATATAGAAATTTTATAGAATGCCCGGCGGTTTTATTCAAAAAATGAAATAGGAGAATTATGATATATTTTCTTTAGGGATTGTATATAATAAATACCTAAGTATTCTGTTCAATGACAAATGCTATTTAGGGAGAGAAAAAAAGCCACGATAAGAATATTATTTAAAAGTTGTTCATTCCTCAAAAATAAAAATGTCATTTTGTAAAAATTATGTAAGAGTACACTAAAATACTATTTTCAAAATATGTAAAAAGGTAGTACAAAGCAAAACCTTTTTTCCCATGGGAACTAAATTAAATAAGAGTTTGTTAATTGTACCAAGAAAACATTTTTTTCTTTGGAATTTCTTCCAAGCCGTCATTGACGCTCACCCTATTCATCGGGATTAATGGTTGCTAAGAATTTCAATTAAATATTTTATGTAACATGGCAACAGGCTTACTCAACAAAATATGTTTAAGTTTGAAACTTTATAGTCACATAACTCATACTACTACATTAGCGCTACAACGCTCTGTTCATTATGTTATATATTCCCCAAATATTTTTTCACTCTCCTAAAATGTGAAAAATGATTAAATTTCAGTTAATACTAAACTTTATTGCAGAAATCAAATAAGCTTTTTAAAATTCAGCACATTGAAGATCTATCTGTTTTACAGAATATTTCTTTGATAATTTCTAAAAATATCATTCCATAAAACATTTTCCAATACATTCAGCTATCAGTTTTAATTTCAAAATGATTTAAATGACGTTGCTTATCTTGTTTCAGTTAATAAACGTTGGCCTGAAAAAATTATGTCATCTGAATTTTATATACTGTTTCGATCCTATGAATCACATTCAGTAAAATATTCTTGACACTCCATTTTAAACATTACACTTAAGTTAAAAAACCATTTCAATTTTCTGAGATCGAGTTATGTAGCTTTGAATATTCTTATTTTAGCACAATCATTATATTAGGCAAACAAGTTTTAGTGAAATTCTAGGAGATCAATGCACGTTTTGACAAAAGAATAATATTAAAATTTTTATAAATCAGTTTAAGAATGAAATTTCCTTTTATTAGAGTTAAAAATATTTATTAAATAAGATTCAAAGAACCAAGGGTCTGTATATAAATTTAAAATTCATCAAAACTTTTATTGAATGAAGCTACATAAGAAATAAATCTTGACTTCATTTAGGCCTCTTTTCTAACTAGATACATATGCTTATTACTAACGGTTTAGAAATTAGGTATTGTTCGCCGATTAAAGTGAATATCTTGAATATATTACACCATATTTCTTAAATAACAGTGAATGGTATATATATTTTAAAAGCACATGAACTTTTTTATCGCATTTCTTTTTCTACAAAACAAAGATTTCCTACTTATTTTATTTCATACAGAGACGTAGTAAAAACTATAATTTTTTAGAGAATTAACTGAATCTTTTAATCTACTTTTGTCAGCGTGATGATAACACATTGAAAAAGGTTTTTTCCACTCTCCCATTTTAGATAACCGAGGTCGTGCAGATTCAGTTTTATTTTAAGTAAAATAATTTCTGGAGAATATATTTCAAATATTTTCTAAAAACTGATTAAAATCGAAATAAATTATACGGCAAAATAAAAATAAAAAATCTTTTAAAATATAATTTTCTGAATCATAACGTAAGATAAAAATCATTTTTCTGCTGCGGTATTTTAATTAATTAAAATATCACATTAAATTTCAAGATGTACATTTCTACCCACCGAAGTATATATGTGCCAAATTTAGCAGCTTTAGGTCAAACGGTCTAGTCTAGAGTACCAGCGCAGAGTTATACACAGAAAACATACACACCTCCATCTTTGTTATAAGTAGAGATAAAAATTGAAACAGGATTATCGAAGATGTACTACATACTTTACCGTTTTATCATTTGTCATTCTATAGAATGCCTAGGAACTGTGTGCAATACTAATCGTTTCATAGTTTGCAGCATTCTATAGAATGCCATATTTCAAACTTTCACGATAACAAGTTGGTTGGTTGAGTAGTTTGCCGATAACAGAGACATCTTTTATGAAATAGTTACAATCATAAATAAGGACCAAAACACAATCAATGTATTTAAATATTAATATAAATAGATAAAAGATTATTAGTTATGACCTTCAGATGATATTCAACGGTAAATCTTAATAACGACCGTTAAAAAAGCAGAACATGTGTTAGCATGGGAACAGAAATAATACAAACGAAGCATTGCTAACACATTCACAATTGTTAATGATTCGAAAACCACTTCGATTCTCCTAAGATCAGCAATTTGGTGGGACTGGTGAAGTTAACGGATAAGGCAGTTTTACTGTCTGACAGGAAAATTCAGCAGCTGACTATATAGCTACCTAGGATCGCTGGGCAGAGAATGCCGCGCACAAGTAATTTAAAGATATCATTAGTATATTTGCCACATAAATAATTTCAAAAAAATACAAACTCTAAAAATTAAACAAATTACCAGAATAATATCAACATTTTGTCAAGTTCATTTGTTCAGGTTCCTATCTGTTTCATCACGTTCACTTTGCACTTACACTATTTCACACCCCGAGCATCTGCTTGACTCCGTATAGTTATCAATCATAATAAATAAATAACGAGTATATTCTCAAGGTTATTAAAATAACTTAAAGAATCTGTTAAAATATGGATTAAGCTAAAAATGTATTGAAGTGTAAAACTAAGTAGACTAGTTTATTTTACAGAATGCACACCATTTAGGGTTATTTCACCGCCATTACAATCACATAATGTGTGAAAATTAAAGAATTGCGAGATTTACAAATGAAAGTAGAAGTACCTTAATAGAGAAGTGGATTTGTCTTTAAAAAACTAACAATATTAAAAAATTTATTATAAAAGGGGATAAAGTCAATTTATTACATAAATATAATAGAAAAAACTCGCAATTAATATAAACATCTAAAAATAAATAACCATTTTCATTTCAATTGAAAAGAATTCACCCTCATTGATTTGTTTTGTCAGCTAAAGCAATCAAAGAGTTTTGACCACCTATAAATTAACAAATCAGGATATCTTATCTTCAAATCGTAAATTTTACACATACACACACGGACAAACAGATAGATATAAAAGAAAGCCTTCCTCTAAACAAAGCAAAATATACTTTTCATATTTTCAATAATTGTTAAAATTTGATGCAGAAAATGGAAGAGAAGAATGTTTGCAATGGGCATTTCTTCTTTTAGACATTCTTGATTCTAAAAGAATTTTTTTCTATTTAATAGATATTTTCCTTTGCTTGAATTGTTTTTTTTTTTAACTAAAAAATCATCTTTCTACAAAATTCTAATCATTCATTGATTGCTTTTTCGGAGAAAAAAAAATTATTATTATTACGAAAAACACGCATTCACCGTTCAACTGGATTTCAGACGTGCATTGGTACGGTTCGAATCGTGATCGCGCAAGAAATCCTACGGGAACAGCAAATTTGCTTACTGCCACTAATCTCCATTTGCAGGTGCAGACAAACACGTGCAGGCAGGTCAACACATGCGTTCACAGCCAAACCTGTCCACCTGTAAATTTTAAGAGTGGGCAGTTGAAGTAAAGCCACTACACAAACAAGAGGAACTATAACTGATTGAGAATAAATATAAATTTGCCAAAAAGAAAAATTTACATCTGCTGTTAGTTCACCTGATTTTTCGCAATATTTCTACGCTGAAATACCAAGACTATAAAAAATAGTAATGAATTGATTATTGAAAAATGATAAACTTTCAAATTTGCACGTATTGAGTTCACATAAAACAAAATTATAATTCAAATTGATATCATTTGTTTCATTTATAATCTGATTTATTATTAAGCAATACGTTTATTAATTCGCAAGCAATTCGGTTTCTTTAAATATTTATCAAAAGAAATTACAATATAAAACCTTTATTTATAGACTTCAAAAAGGATATAAAAAAAAAGAAGCACTTTACGCAAGTTGCCTAACAAGTCGCATGCATAAATCTAATTTACACCAAAATAAATAGATCAAAAACAAAATATTCTAAAATAAACTACATTTTTTAATATTAAAATTATCCAACTAAAGATGAGGAAGTTCATTTGAAAGGTATAAAATAAAACTGTGCATTTTCATTATTACCTTATTTATTTTATTATTATTATTAAAAGGCAATGGATCATTTCTACGCACAATTTCAGTGCATTCACACATTGGATAATATGAATTATCAGGTTGATGTAGAGTAGAGAAAAAAAAGAATTTTAATGAGAGGTTTAAAAACTTGAAAGTAATAATATAATAACTGTTTCCGCTCAAGTGAAAATTATAAACATAAGACTTAAAAAACATAAAACAGCAAAATTTTCACTTAAATCAAAATTAATTACATACATTGAAGAAAATTAATTTTTATGAGTTTTTGAAAGAAATATTTAAAAGAGTCAAAATTAAACTAGCAAAGAGAGAGAGAGGTCCAAAAATGCAAAATTTAGGAATAAAATGCATTTTAACGAACTGTTCAATCAAAATAATCATTAATGAAGAAATCACAGAATATTTTATTACCTTCATATACGTAATTCGTGCCATGATATTATCATTCAAACTTTTTAGCAATGAAAATAAAGATACATTAAGAGTCTTCATTCTAATATGCATAACATTCGTCATGTATTAGCAATCTTACAAATATAAATAAAGTACCAACAAAAAGTACAAAAGAGAGAGAAAAAGTAAAACCGGGAAGAAAAAAAAACTTTCCATTTCCAGTGTTTTCTTGCTCGAGTAAAATCACGGAGGCGCTCCCTCCCCCTGTCAGTGCTGAAACAACACAAAGCATGATTCGTACTTGACAGTACAAGGAGAAAAAAAGTGCCATATCGTTTCAGCAAACCATTTACTTTCCGGTCCATGATAAAATGAAACCAATCGTTACTTTCTTGCTTCCCTTGCCATTTCTTTTATTTTCTCCCCATTTTAATGGTTCAACAAAGATAAATATAAAAAAGCAAATGCAAAACAACCTCATTGGAGTGTTTGAGATCTAAATCAAAAGAAATGTAATACAGAAACAGAGTTTAAATCTTTGAGGAGTTATTTTAAATGCAATACAGAAGCTAAAAAAATCGTAATATTCACCAATTTCCAGGTTGACAACTCGTTGAAAAATCTTAGTCTTCTATACAAAGCAGCTAGAAATATATATATTTTTTTAATAAAAGTTAGGCTAGAATAATAGCTATACCAAAAAGAAAAACCTACTTACACCGCTCTGGATTTTCGTACCAACTTGACACAAAACCTACAAACATCCTCTATATTAAAAAACAAAATGAAGCTGATCCCTCGGATTTCAGTTTGTCAAGTTATATAAATGATTTAGTTATGCTTTTTGTAGGAGGAACACACACAAACCCTACAGAGAGAAAGATGGGCGGTTCGCCCAGCAACCCACAACGAAAGGAAGGGTAAAAGCAAAGGTCATAAGCACCACATGACAAAAAACTTGGGAGGGGATTTCGACACTCAAGTTGCGTTGTATGACACAGATGGCCTCAAGGGAAGATAACTATCCCCCTACTACGGAAGAAGTAGATAACAGTCGCGACATACAGATTCCTCTTTCAACAGATGTCTACAAAAGGGGGATCTGTAAAAATGATCAATCATGCTTCTGGAATTCGGGGCCTAAATTTATGCTAAGCACAGAATATTCTGATCTCTAACAGAAGGGTGGGTTGTTGGGCACCAAAACAATAGTACCTACAATCATAAAATGAAACAGAAGCCGGCACCCATGAGGGATTCAAAGAAATAGAAATTTTTCTTTAGTCTCATATGAGGCACAATAGAAAGTTTTAATGGAAAGAAATAAACGAAAAGAATTAGCAGCCCCGAAAAGCAAATTTTAAAGAAATCTTATTAAAGTTTTTTTTTTAAATCTTTAAATCGACATTTTCCTGTTTAACATCCCTTCTTTATAATACGGATTTTATTCATTTGTATAAACAAAGATTCAAGTAGAGCAACAGTACGGCAACGTTTCATATGTATTCAGTTTCAAAAGGAATTTGATTACACAATCTTTCTTCTTATATGCTGGATTTCCATAACCTTTTCGGAGGGTTGGAAATTCCAAATAGACCGTCGGCCTTGAAGAAAATTCTGCAAATATGTAGAAGGAACGTGTTTTGTAGGATAAACTGCGCATATATAGGCATTCAGTATCTTGTCCTAAGCCATTTGTCAGATGATCAGCTACCAACTCCGCAATAAAATCATTCCTTTTGAGCAGAAGGGAAACTTTTCTAAAAATTAGAAAAAATGCCGCAATCGAAATGGAATTTTGCCTGGAGAAATCTGATTTTTGTGGTTACAACAAATCGAAGAGCTTTCATATAATATCTGAGTAAAATCACATTTGACGGCAAATCGGATGCATATTACAAATTTTCCATTTGAGACAAAAAATATTCAATATGCAATCAAGACATATCACAAACATTATCAAAACGAAACTACAAACAATTTACACTGAAATCATTAATCTGAGTCTGAGACACGGAACAAAATTCAAGATTGTTGTGTTTATTTTTCCCAGAGCATTTTTCTCAGTTTCGCAACATCCTAAGATTCAGCAACCGTGAAGCGAATGAATGTGATATTTTGTAACATCCCATATTTTTGGAAACTGAAAGATCGCAAGATTAATCGATAATGGTTTTCTTTAATTTTCTGCAATGATTATCGCATGAGTTGATATCAAAATATTAAAAAGAAAAATCAAAATATCTCAATCAAATAATACAAAACAAGAATTATTCAAGTGGCTGCTTTTTCACAAATAACATTAGTTATGCTTTCCAATTTACATTTTTCTATTTGATTTCTTTACAATATGTGAAGCGTTTTAGCAACTTCGGAATGTAAAAACAACATACTAGAAATTTTTAAAATAATTTAACATCAAAAAAATTATTAAAACGCTTAGAGTAAAACAAAATCTATAGATGCATCCCAATTCCACTGCACGGAAAATAGCAACTGCAGATGACTTCAAAGCCTTTATTTCGTTTTACTTCTTTCTTTAATACTTTTAAAATAAAATAGTATAGTAAATAATTTTACTTTGAAACATTTCATTAGAAACTTTACTAAATAGCTGAATTTAACAACATTCGTTTTCATCCGTTATTGATCATAGTTAATTTTTTCGTTTCATTTTCTTTTGTAAATATAAAAATGCATTACAATCAATTTAAAAGCAGGTGGGGTGAACTTTTACCATAGGGTATTGCCACGTTTGCAAAAATATTAAACATTTACTCTTTGTGAAAGCATTCGACAATTTACATCATTACAGATAAAATGAACATTTTTCCTATCTTAATTTATAAACGTATATTGCTTGAGACATCAAATGAAAAGAATCCTCCCTCAATAGCGGCTCTATTGTTTTTGTAGATATCTATATCCCAACCTATTGTTTTCGAAAAGAAATTTGTGAGACTCATGAAAAAAAAAAAAGATTAAACTTCGATTCATTTGGCAACTTAATGATGCAATAACAGAAAGCAAAATAGCTCCAATCCCATGTCGACTTTATACGGGGTTTCAGAAAAAAGTTAATCATTATAGCTATATTCTATTCTATATATTCTATTAGTAGCTGACATTATCATGGCATCTGCTACTTAAGAAACGAGAGCTATAATTCCTTATACTTACCATTAAGATTTGATAATAGGACTTTCAAAATGGTCTTCAAAACTGTTTTGGAAAACTTGACGAATTACAAGGAAAAACTAATTAAAAAAGAAAGAAAGAAAACACTGGGAAGAAAGAAACTTCAAACAATAAAATATTCTTCTAAAGTAACACATCACTACGTAATCGAAAAAAGAACCCTCGTGAAATCCTCTTTCAGTCAATATGAAATTTCGAAGAAATAAGAAAACTTCGATGGTTCAGATGATATTGAAAGTGCTTTCAGAAATTCAAATTCTCTTTTGTATTATTTCATTTTTTGACATTCTTACATTCATTATGATTAATAAAGTAAATATTTCTCAACTCTTTTTACGTATGAATTTTTTGCTGTTAAATTTTGACATTTAACTGAAATTTAAAATACCTTATTTCTAAAGTTGGTAGAGAAGAAGAAATTCATTTTCTCGTAAATGAAAATTTTCAACAATTGCAGAATTTTCCGGGTTTTTTTTTTTTTTTTTTGAAAGCCAATAAAAGAGAAGTTTTAAATATTTAAGAGTCCCGAATTAATAATTTAATACCAAGAAAGTCAATACTCAAAGGCTAAGTTGGTTGCCACAAGCGGCTATGTGCGTAAAACAAAGTTGAATAGCAAGTAAATTAATTGCGCAAAACTAATCTATAGAAATAAAAATGAATGTTTGCCTATATGTCTGTTATGCGCTGCCGTATCGCTCATCCGATTCCGATAAAACTTCGACTACTCATTACTTGCACTTAGGATGGTTATAGGCACAATACAATAATCATCTAATGTTTAAAATACATTTTCAGATCTATTAACAATGGATTAACCGCCAAATAACTCGCCTAGGAGACACAACAGATTCGGTAAAGCTGCTAAATTCAAGCCTGACGTTAATATTTCGGAGCTATTGTACGTAAATGCAATGTAAGTCTTTTTCTGAGGTAATAGTTTTAGTAGAAAGAGTGCGTGAATGTTTTAGGGGAACCAATCCTATAGATTTGAAATTTTAACAAAACATTTAATACAATTTTAGCGTTTTTTGCAGTAACTTCCGAACATATTATAGTACAAACAATTTTGCTCCATCTTAGTTTTCAAACAATTATCTTTTCAACTATATTAAAGATTTTATGGTATGAATATATTTTCTATGTTTAATCAATTTTAAAAGAAAATATTTTAATCACATTTTCTAACATTAAAATTCAGAATTCTGAACGAATATTAAATGAATCCCGAGATACAATAGTTCCTTTCATTACCATTCTGAAAGAACATCAAGCTTTACAAATCTAAAAGAATATACAAATGAATACACAAATAATAAAAATAGGATAAATATTATTTATGCTTCTCCTTTATATATCCTTCAATTTCAATGAATGTATTCATTGCCGACAAGAAAATGAATATCATTCTTAATTAAATAAGATAATTTTTTTCGAACTCCCAACGATGTTTAAAATATTATTTTTTCTACGGCAGCAACTCGCCGGTTACCAGCTAGTGCTATATAAAATTATTCTTAGTAACAAAAATGAAATTCATTAAGAAATTAATATCATATATATTAGTAAAGTAGCATTTGCGTAGTAAATAAATAAAAAAAAGGCGTGAGAAAATGAATGGGTTAACAAATTACGCTTTGTTTTGCAGATTCGTTAAAGGTTCACTCAGAACGACGAATTACACACAAACATGAATGACTATCAAAAAAAAAAAAAAAAGAAGAAGAAGAAGAAAGAAAGAAAGAAAATGAGTATTGGGAATTACTTTGTGTTCGTCGAAGCACCGACAGGATTGAAATGAACTTCGCTCACACGAATGAGTCACTGGTCGAGGGCTGGAAATTCTTCAGCTGATAAATGCATCCAAGCTAGCAGACATAATAAACAAAAAAGAACGAAGGAAAATCGAAATCTAGTCTCGAAGCTTCGAAAGAAAAATATTAAGAAATTTAACTTTTCTCACAAATCGAAAAAAGTGTCTTAAAAACAGTAAAAAAGCATATGTATTACCAAACACAGTAACAAGTTGAAATCATTGAATAAAGTCATAATGTTCATCGTTCAATTAAGGAATTCTGTTTTTTGTATTTCAGCACTAATTCTGCGAAAGAAATGCCAATTTCTTCCGGATAATGGAGGAAAACCAAGTTTTTACTGACATTCTAGTCTATTTCGATAACAAAATATTCAAGCTTAGAATATTATAATTCTTACGACACTCTCGTAATATCAGCAAGGTGGTTGAAATGAGTATGCATGTAAGCGGCTGTAAATATTAAAGAACCCCCTGTTTTGTAAGATTTTATGTAATAAAAATTCACCGACGTATTGCAAATGAGTTTACTACCAGACTTTCAAAAGAATAATACAAATAAAAAACTTATTTAAAACTTCAAAAATGCATTACAAATGGGTAGTCACCTTAGGTTTGAATGAAAGAAAAACATGTTTAGGAAAATTTCGTTACAGTTTGAATAATAAACAAATTATATTAATGTGACCTGAAATGGGAAAACATTAAGATAAAATGAACACGCGCGCGCGCAAGTATGCATATATGTGTGTGTGTGTGTGTGTGTGTGTGTGTGTGTGTGTGTGTGTGTGT
>JAPMOQ010020853.1:1842851-1858039 GCA_026543055.1 Argiope trifasciata | reverse complement strand
TGTGTGTGTGTGTGTGTGTGTGTGTGTGTGTGTGTGTGTGTGTGTGTACAGTTGATGAAATCGAAAATAGCAAAAATACTGAACTGAAAAATTAATAACCTATAAAAGTAAAGAAATGGGATAGTAAACATAAAAATTTAGAACCTTAACTTAAAAATTTAGAATAAACTTAATTATCATATACTATTTGCGAAGCAAGAATGCATGTATTTAAAATTTAACAATCGATTCATAAAATCAGAATGTCAATAAGAAAAATTATTTTGTCAAATAAGAATACCAATTCAATCATTTTTATTTATTATTAATTACAGCTTATTTGTGTGTATTTACTTTCCTATGTTAATACACACTTAAAATAGGGGGAATGTTGCCAGGGCTGACAAGAAGACCTGCCATTGAATTCAAATAATGTCACCAATTCGGGAAAAGCAGGACTATCTATGCCAATCGAGACAAAGTTGGGGCCGATGTCCAGTAGCTCACTACACTAACAGAAATCGGTACTCTTTGTATAATCTACGGGTAAATGCCCCTGCTGTGTCCCCAGTACATAGCGAGAGCCGAAAAGAGAGTCAATCATCTGGAGTGGCAGATAAGGGTCGAAGAGGTGAAAGCTCGTCTGGGGAGGAGTGCAGCAAAGTTCAGGCAGATTTTTTCACTCTCCCGCCTCGTTCCCTTGTCTTCAAACCAATAAATTTCGATTTGGCTTACCATTTATCATTCCATTTATAAAAGAAGGTTCAATTTTGCCTTTAAATTTGCAGACTTACAGATTATTCAATGAAAAAAATTATTGAATGACATAAAAGGTGTGGGGGGAGGGGGAATTCCAAAGAGAGAAAAAAGTATGCGAGATTAGTACGCAATTCTTAAATGCCTTATAAAAACAACGAACAAAGGAAAGTAGATGAAGGCCGTGAATCTTCTTCAGTTGATTTCTGCAGACAATGTGTCATATCAAACATCTCAATGAAGCTCAAGAGTATCTTTTAAATTAGATAACCTAAGAACTTTCACAGAATTGTTGGAAACAAAGCCAAGAATATCTGAATGTCAAATAACTGTCGTTCAAAAATGAAAGCTTTGCTGTTTGTCCGTCTTCAACTTCAAACAGTAAAAAAAAAAAAATTAATGTGAATAATTGCTTGCATAATCTCTTGAATTAGTTGAATAAACATAAAGTTGTGAATTCGGATGATTTTCTGAGGTTGAATTGAGAAATACCAATATACACATTTTTGCATCGGAATAGGATTATATCCTTCCACAGCTGAAACGCTTCCATAATAACATTTAAAAATAAAAAAATAACAATCCAACTCACGCATTTGAGAATCGAATTTCAAGAAAGACTCTCAAAACGTGGGTAGAAAGAACTTCACGAACACTGATTGCGCAATTGCAAGTCAACGGTCAATGAAGACGAGAGACACCAGCAATGGTGGAGCAGCACAATGATGGAGTTGCTCTAAACCATTACTTTGTGATTACCAATTACAGACATTTGGAAATTATAACAGAAGATATTTCGGTGAAAATCGAAAATTATAAGAAAAAAATCTCGAATTAGCATGAATGTTGTTTTTATCATTTCAGCAAATGGATTGAACTGGGGCAATAATATAAAAATGATTTGGGCATAATTTTTAAGATTAAGCTCATTACTGAATGAACGATTTACTTGGTAACCTGTAATAAAAGAGCTTCTTCACTAGTAAAAGGCTAATCTTCATTTTATTCGTTTTAAGTAAAAATGTTCACCAAGCATTCTAATGACTGTGAAAAAGAAAATCTAAACTTGGACTTATCATCTACTAAGACGAGATTTTTTAACCTCTTCTCCCCCCCCCTTATTACTGTCACAACTTTGAAGTAACAAATGAACAAATTTGAAAATCGATAAATTAGAGCATTGGCTATTTTTATCTCAAGGTCCAAAATTAATGGGAGAAGTAGAAAGAATGAACATACATGCACTAGAATGTTATATAATCTCAAGTCAATGAGTAAGAAAAGTAATATACAAATCTTTTTTCCATTTAATCTGCATTTTTCATTAACGTTACTGAAAGTATTTTCATTTTTTTTATATCAAACAATACGAAAAGGAAAATGTAGAAGACACATTTCAAATTAATAAATTATACCAGAGATCATTAACATTGATTATTTGTCTTAAAAATGCACTCATTTCATTCTAATTAAATATTGGTCAGACAACAAAATAGCACCCAAGCTAGCACTTCCTTGCCAAGCATCTCGCCACACCAGGGGTCAGGCCGCGGTGGCCTGCTGGTAAAGTCTCGGCTTCGGAGCCGAAGGGCTGCAGGTTCTAGACTCGATTGCACCGAAGAAGGGGGTTCTCTTGCACGGTCAATCTGTCAGGCCAAATGTCCTCCCGCTGGGGAGGTGTGGAGAGAGGGGAGTTCAGGTGCCATCTGACCGTGGTTCAAAATGACGAGGTCCGTCCCAAAATAGCCCTCGTGTTGCTTTAAACGGGAACTACACCAGGACGAAGATATTTCACTTCGATGGATTTAACGTACACTGAAGATTATCCGGTGGTTTTTCGGTATAATCGAAGTTTCCGGCCCAAAAGCTGAAATTTTACCACCAGCCAAAGCAACCTTTTTGATTTTGACTCAAAATAACCAAGTTGCAATTCTGTTCTTGCTTGATTGCCACGTTTTAAATTGAAAAATAGAAAGCCCTTTATAATATCGTAATTTCTACTTTAAGCGATGAACATCCAAAGAAAGAGAGGAAGTAACATGGAAAACACACCCAAAGAAAAATCGAAACAAACAGAAAAAAAGAGGGGGAGAGGGACCAGAAACATAAATTACAAGAGAAATTTAAAATAACGCCTCGTTCTCATCTACAAATTTCCCAAGAAGAAAAGAATGCAGCTACAAAGACATGGATTAACGAAAAGATTAAGGAGTCACTTGACTCAGCTTAAAGGGAAAAAATGCTAATCCTCCAAGCCAGTGGATGCCACAGACATACCATTCCGCCCCAATTACATTTATAACTGTGTGTATGTGAAGACATGTGAACTTAGAAATGGTGAATGTGTTACTTTTATAATGGGATTTGAAATTTATTTTCAATAAATTAAGACAAATGCTCAGTAGATATATGGGACTTAGGATAAATTAAGATTTAAATTCATATGTCTTTGCAAACGGCAATTCAAAGTATATGAATATTTAAAGGAAAACTCAAAATATACACTGAAGTGACAAAAGTCATGGGATAGTAATATGCAAATATACAGATGGCAGTAGTATCGCAGCGAAAAAGTATAAATGCGCAGTTCGTTTTCCAGAGCTTTCATTTGTGTTCAAGTTATTCATGTGAACAGGTTTTTCGTGATTTATGGCGGCACGACGAGAATTAACAGACTTTGAACGTGGAATGTTAGTTGGAGCTAGACGCATGGGTCATTCCATTGCGTATATCATTAGTGAATTCAACATTCCGAGATCCACAGTATCAAGAGTGTGCCGAGAGTATGAAATTTCAGGCATCACATCCCATCATGGACAGCGCAGTGGGCGACCACCTGCACTTAACGACCGAGACCGCCGACGTCTGTGTAGAATGGTCAATGTTAATAGACACGCAACACTTCGTCAAATAACTGCAGGAATCAATGTGGGACGTACGAGGGACGTGTCCGATAGGACTGTGCGGCGAAATTTGTCTTCCTTGGGCTATGACAGCAGAAGACCGACTCGAGTGCCTTTACTGACAGCACGACATCGCCTGCAGCGACTCTCCTGGGCTCGTGAGCATATCGACTGGTCCCTAGACCAGTGGAAAACCGTGGCGTGGTCAGATGAGTCACGATTTCAGTTGTTACGAGCTGATGGTAGAGTTCGAGTGTGGCGCAGACCCCACGAAGCCATGGACCCAAACTGTCAGCAAGGCACTGTTCAAGCTGGTGGTGGCTGCATAATGGTGTGGGCTGTTTTTACATGGCATGGACTCGGTCCTCTGGTGCAACTGAACCGATCATTGACTGGAAATGGTTATGTTCAGCTGCTTGCAGATCACTTGCAGCCATTCATGGACTTCACGTACCCACACAACGATGGGCTTTTTATGGATGACAATGCGCCATGTCACCGGGCCAGAACTGTTCGCGATTGGTTTGAAGAACATTCCGGACAATTCCAGCGCATGATCTGGCCACCTAGATCGCCCGATATGAATCCCATCGAGCATTTATGGGACATCATCGAAAGGTCCGTTCGTGCCCAAACTCCTGCACCATCCACACTTTCACAATTATGGACGTCTATACAGACAGCATGGCTCAATATTCCTGCAGAGGACTTCCAACGACTTGTGGACTCCATGACACGTCGAGTTGTTGCACTTCGCCGGGCAAAAGGAGGACCGACACGATATTAACAGTCATCCCATGACTTTTGTCACTTCAGTGTACGTCACAAATAAGTTATTAATAGATAGCCTTTTTTAACAAATGCAGTTTGAAGATAAAAACCTGTACCACTAAATGTATTTTATGGTACAACTTTCCCAACTAAATGCATTTTATGAACAACAGATAATTAAGAATTTCATTGTAGTTTTGAAAAATCACTGAAATCGAAATACAGGAAACTCACGTTTTTATAGACATTGAATTGATAAGTTCGTGTATTTTTGACGAAGAAGCAGCAAAGATGTATAGCTAATATTAAAATAAAAATCTTTCCTTTAAGAAATTCTTTAATTTTTATATAATGACAAGTTTGAAAAAAAAAAATTGTGTTTATAAATTATAACTAAATTCATTTCGTTGTCATTTGGAATTAAAAGGGGGAAAAATCACGAACCGAATCTTGATAAAACGAGTAGCTGTAAAAGTAAAGTAAAAAGATATTAGTAAAAAAAAAAGAAAAAGAAGCTATCATAGAAGTACAGCTTCCTAGAATGGGAAAATGCGCAACAATCAAACTGTCCGAAAAGAACAGATATTTTCGATAAAGCAGAAGTGATAGTTTGCAACCTTTACTTCTAGAAGAAAAGAGAGTGAGAGACAGAACTTTCCTCATTTTTCACTAATCTATATTATTTGAAAAATTAAACAATAAGTTCAAAAAACAATTTTCAGCTAAATTATTCGTTGTTTGTAAAATTTGCAAGTAACTTAGAATCATCAAAAGAGAATTTCTATTTCATAATTAAATGAGAAAAAACAAATACTTTATTGAGAATTTCGCCTCATATGTAACTGAAAGCCAATCTTTAATATTATTTTGAAATCATTAAATTAAGTTTTATTTTGCCATGTAAGAAAAGTGTAAGCGGTATTTTAATTTGCATTTTATATCCTGACTTCGAATGGATGCTACCATTTACTACTGCAACCATTTTTGAAGGGCCGCGGTGGCCCGGTGGTAAAGTCTCGGTTTCGTAACCAGAGGGCTTCAGGTTCGAGACTCGATTCCATCGAAGAGCCGTCGCGTGAGGGGGTCTCTTACACGTTAAATCTGCCAGGCCAAATGTCCTCCCGCTGGTGTGGCGTGGTGTGGAGAGGGGGGGTGCCAGTTCAGGTGTCGTCCTCGTCATCTGACCGTGGTTCAAAATGACGAGGTCCGTCCCAAAATAGCCCTCGTGTTGCTTTAAACGGGACGTTAATATAACTAAACTAAGCAACCATTTATGACCTGAACTAGTTACTATAAATATAAGCACGATATTTTAAGGTAAATGCTTTTTCCTTCTTATAACCTCACATGATTATCTAGACTACGACTGAATAAATATCTATTAAAACACCACAACAATATGAGGATACTAACCTACTATTTTATACAGGGTCTTTAAAAAAAAAAACGTGAACAAAATGACATGGTAGATCCGTCATACAACAAGGATCAAAAATTGCATAGTAACTGACGGTTGCAACTGTGACCCGCAGGCCGTCATAAAACATAGATGAGAAACGAAACCATGACAGACCATTTTATTGATAATTACGCACTCGCATGCGACTAATGCACGTCAAATGTTGAGCCTACAGGAGATGCTCAAACCTTTTGCCAGATGCATCGAGACATGCCTGGCATCTACGTTGCATTAAATGGCGCACCTTCTCAAAGATACCAGGTGTATTTCGAACACATCCTGTTGCCACGATAATTCGTCTTATAAAGCCTTCCGGTGTTGCAACATGTGCTGCTTCATACGCAAGTCATTTTAAAAATCTTCACAAGAAAAATACAAGGGAAAAAGTTCTGGTGATCGTGGTGGCCAAGCGATTGGTCCACAACGACCAATACAGCTGACATTAAAAGTAACCTGCAAATGTGCTCTGACGTCTATGCTGAAATGTGTCGTGTTGAAATCGAATGTGTCGACGAATAGGCACCGGAGCATCATTCAGCATTTCTAGTAGAACCTCTTGCAAGAATGTTAGATAAACGGAACCGTTGAGTCTCTCTGCGCTAATGTAAGGCCCAAGTAAACAGTCTCTTACAAAGCAAGTGCACACGTTAAAGCGACATTTGCTCAGCTCGTGTTTGTATCGCAACGCCTTCTCTTGTCTCTAGCGCCCTCTCTAGGCGTTTGCAACCTTCTGCTCCTGTGCGATTTTTGAGCCTTGTTGTATGACGGATCTGCCATGTCATTTTGTTCACGTTTTTTTTTAAACACTCTGTATGCACTTACATTGTTGTCTAAGCCATTAAAAGCAGGGATATACTTCCAAATGAAAAAAGCAAGCGTCCAATAAAATTTATCTTATGTTGTTTAGGTAAAAAGAAATAACTGATGAAAAAAATTACAAAAATCTAAATACTTACAAAGCTTCCCGGTACTATTAGCCATTTCCAGTCAAATATTCTTGTCTTCCTAACACATACAAAAAGAAATATTTGTTTCATGATAAAAATTGACTGTGTAATATCAGTTAAACGTAAATGGGATCATAAATAATTTATTTTAGCTTCCGTAAAAGTAAAATGTTTGGAAGAAATTAAAAATACCATATTGCTATTTTATTGGCTCAAATATTCCTCAGAAAGGAATAAAACAGGTACAGTAAAAGCTCCTTATTCGCGCTTCCTTTATTCGCGTTTTCACTATTCGCAGATTTAAAAAATGCGACCCAATTCCTATATTCGCGGCTAAACATTCCTTTATTCGCGGATCTAATAAGTACATACATAATAATAAAAGGCTTCCAATAGGTATCTAACCCAATATCCTTTGTAAATATTGTCAAATGGACTAATAAAGAAGTAAAATAGATCTTATTACAACTTTGTCTAAAGTATGTTGTTAAATGCAAACTGCAAACATAGCCGAAATTGCGAATGGAATAGGACGAGATGGGTTCGAACAGATAGAATCAAGTGACATTCAGGAATTGCTTGAATCGCAAAAAGAAGATCTGACTGAAAACGACTTGGAGGAAATGTTAAATTCACAGCTCATTGAAGAGGAGGCTTCAACAAGCACTGGAAACGTGGCATTTAATCTGAAAAATCTGAGTGAAGGTTTAAGAATGGCAAATGAGATTTGCGATTACGTTATGAACGTCTATGGAACGACGTCTTATTTTTAAGAGGCAAATTGCTAATGCGACTGTTGCGTATCAGTCTGAATTGAAAGAGCTTTTGAAAACTGCCAGGCAAGAGAAAATGACAAAATTCTTCAAAACATTGCCTAAACCTTAAGATAATTAATCAAAATGATCAAAAACTTCAATTAAATTGAATTTTTATATATTTGCTTTTTTTTTATCACCCTTAGAATGCATCACCTATAACCCCATATAAATTACCATTCCGTATTCACGGTTTCTGTATTCGCGGCATATTTATGGAACATATACCCCGCGAATAAAGAGCTTTTACTGTACTCATAAAGTACAGATTAATAAATATTATAAGGGGTTGATTAAGATATCGAAACAATAAAAAATATTAAACTACTAAAAATAAATAATTAAAGGTAAAGTTTTTTTCACGACAATAGTTACTTCCTAATTCAAGTAATTGAAAAAGAAATCTAAATCTAATTCCATAAAATAGCAATGAAAGATTTTCTATTCTTCTTTAAGAGCGTTCTCGAAACAACGGAATTGAGTTGTTGAGATTATCTAAAATAGTGATACTCCATAACTCGATCGATTTGTATTATAGAAAAGTGAAAATTTACTTACTTAAAATACTATTTGCGTTAAGAATATGTTAGTAAATATGTTTAACAGGATCGGGAAACTGTATCAAAATCTAGATATCGTTATTTTTTCGGCATTACATATAAGGAGACAAACAATAACTTCTTTGAAGCATTTTTCTAACTGCAAATATATGCATATTTCTATTGTTTTAGAAATTAGTATTAGAGTGAGCACTCTATATAACGGAGATAAAGCTAAGTCGTTTAACTTATAGAAACTTATTTATACGTTTCACTTCCATAAATAAATCGAACTCATTTCATTGTTTCAGAAACCAATATGTTCACTCTAATTCCTAAACAAAATCGCAATACCATTTATTAACTGGATTTTGAAGTCAAAGCTTCGTCATACTGAATTTTTATTAATGCATTTATTTTTGGGTAATAGCAGAATATTTATGTCTTGATATGTTACTACATTTTCTTTCAATTATCAATTAAAAATACATTTTTACCCGTTTTTACAAAGTTCCCCTAAAAATACCAATTTTTAAAAATTTAAAGAAATTTATTGTAATCGATGCTTTAAATAAAGTTAGATGTTGATGTGTTAAATGGCAAGATTCAAACTAAAGACTGTCATCAAGTTACAATGGTTCCCCCTCATTGCAACTAAGCAAAATCCATCTAATCTTTTCAACATCATTATTTGCTAAATTTGATCCCCCTCTCCTATTTCTATCATTAAAGATAACCATTACTAAATTCTTAAAAAATATCTGTTAGATAGATTTAATGTAGTGAAATAATTAGCTATATATTTACAAAACGAATGCATTATCAAATTCATTATTCGAACAAATCAACACAATGCATATGAAGGGAATTTTTCTGTCCCACTGTTCGATTATCAGCGATAAATCGTTCCGTTCTGGTTACGCATGAGAGGTAGAAAAATAACAAATTGAGTCTGGTAGCAAATTTTGCCTTTAAGATTCCAGTGATACTTCAAATATGCAATAATCTAACATTTTACTTAAGATGCGAAGTCAGCAGTAAAGTGATTCGAATAGAAAAAACGTACAAGGCACAGAGATTTTCACATTACACAACAGCACCAATTTACCGCGCAATCAACTGAAAGCTCATTATTCCTTCATTTCATTAAATTTCACGTTAGCATCAAGTCCATCATTAGTGATTCATTTTTGTCAAGATAAAATGCCTGTTTTACATTCAATATACGTTCATTGAATAATTTTACTATAAACAATGGCAATTTCAAAGTAGGATCCCTTTTGAAGATTAAGAAAATAAAAAGATTTCAGGATTATTATTCTCATCTGAAAATAAGCACAGTCATAAAATTCGAAGATAAATATACAAGGTAAACATTTCTTAATGATTAATAAAAAAAATGAGTTATTCAGTAAATCTTAAAGAAATTATTGAAGGGAAGATAAATTTTTTTTCTTACAAATATTTAAATTTCTAGCTGTTTCTCTTCAAAATGTTCTCATTTGCTCGACCGTTCTCAATTTTCCGCCTCCAATTTATTTTAAATTAACCATTTAAATTTAAGATCACTAACAAAACCTGGACATATTATGAGAATATTTTTTTTGATTTTTCTATAGAAATACGTTCTTTTCAGATAAAAACTGATTTGAAGAACAAAAAACCTTCACGATAGCCTTGTATTGAACTAATTTAAATTTCCTTAATTTTTACTAAAACTAGGTCCAATTAATCTAATTTTTTCTTAAGCTAGGTCCTAGTAAAAATAGTAAACTAGCAATCCAAAGAGATTCGGCGGCCACATTCATGGTCCACATAGTCCCACGGTCATTCATAGGTGCGTGTTTATTAGTTATGTAATAGGTTGGACAAGCACTCAACCTGCTCCTTATGAATTATTACTTCAAATTTTCTATTCATAAGCGGTATAGCTAAGTATAGTAATAGCATGGAATTCATAAAACGCCTGAAATGTTCTAATGAGTCTTAGATATATACAAATAGCAGCGCAATCCTAATTGGATGGCAGCAAAATTGTACAGTCAGAGATAAACCATCACCATCAGAGATGAATCAAGAAACCGTTAGTGTTGAGTACACTATCTTATTTATAATTTCTGTGGCTTTGGTCACCGAATCTGAGTAACATAACTCATTTAAAAATACAAATGACAACAGATAATAAAATCAACTTGAATCGAGATTATTAATAACAGGAAATAAAAATAGGCGTATCTCTTAGTGAAAACAACTTACATCATACGAATAAGAAAAACGTGTATTGACTGTTGACGTCTCAAGAACTGTTGTGAAATCATAGCATCCTTTATTGCGCGGGTTACAGTAATGACGAAACAATGAAAAACGATTTTTTGCTATCTCTTAAGATTTACGGATAAAAAAAAGTTGTACGTCTTCCAAAATTTTAATATCTGGCTCATATTTTCAATGGGGAATTGGGACATCTACTTCTAATCGTTCATAAACAAGCTCTAGAGCTAACTTGGTACCCTTCATCACTTAATCATTCTAGAATTCTCCCTGCCCTGTGGACTTTTAAACAAAAAATAAATTTAAATAGAACTTCAAATTAGGAAGAACAATTCAATTTTTACTTCTGAAAAGAAAAGAGAAAGCGCTTAATTTTCACTAAGCACGCAGCGTTATCGGCGTCGCGAATGTGAATGGCGGTTTTATGCGAATTCATAAAACCGCCATTTTCAATCACTTCATACCAGGCCAGTTGAATGGTGACACTTAGTATTATTTTATTTTATCGATCAGCAATTTAAAATGGAATAGTCATGATCGCACCTTTCCAGTTTTATTCCAAACCCAACGGTGAATGCCTTGCTATATAGTCCACTGCTAAACCCTTCTCACCCGACACGCGAGATGGCTAACTACCTCCATTTAGGCTGAGCGGAAAATTAGCAAGCGTTAAACATTGAGCCTTTCAGAGTGTATCGCCGATTCTGACGGTTTTTCACAGATTTATCATCACCAGTGAATGTGGAGTGGAGTGATCGTGAGTATCCAACTTAACTGTTCATTGAAGACGACACAGCACCATAGAAAAGACAAAAATAGCGAAAAATTGGCGTTTTTCGAGGACTCCTACAATTGAGGTTTGACATCAAATACAAGAGGGTTGAATTTTATATTAATACAGTTCCAAAAATATATAAAATTTCTAGGTATTTACAATTTAAAATGAAGGCGCGTGAATAGTTTTGTTTTCATTTTAAAGCAAATTTCGATTCCTGCAGTAAGAGAATTAAAAATATTTTGGAATATGAATCAATTCATTCGGTGAAATGGTTATCTTTCACTAGTCTTCACTTATCATCTTTCACCAGCTTTCTGTTTCAATTTTGGTGACCATCAAATATCAGAAGATTTTTAAAACCAATATTCATTTTTACAATAAGCTTTTTTTTAAAACTTAGAATTTTTTTTTAATCAGAAGCTTTGAATTTTTATTTTTATTTCTTATTCATTGCACTGCTAAGAAAACAACATGTTTTCCAATTGCTAAGACATATAATGTCTTGAAGAGTTGGCACAGTAGTGAAAATATGAACTCTGAAACCAGACACTAATGCGAGACTTCACAATACAAGTGGGTTGAATGCAGGTACCGTGGATAAAATAGAAAACATCTCTTTTTGCGTAAAATATACTACTGTGGATATTAAAAATAAAATCAGAGATGTGTAAAGTCGTGCAAAAAATTAAATTGATTGCACTTATTAGAAGATTTTACGTATAAATATGGTTATATTTGGTTTTAATTCGCATTATTAGAATTATTATTTTATAAAACAATTGTAATGAAACTTTTATTAGAGTATTACGTTTCTATCAAATAAGAAATCAGCTGTTATCGTAATTAATTTTATTGATAATGTTCAAAGACAAAATAATTTAAATAACAAAAAAAAAATATTAAACCATTTGAGTTTTTGTGCATATTTAAGTTTGGAAAGAATATATATTAAAAAGTTAAGAGATCTACAAGTCATATGGCTTTTGTTACAAACTTTAAATGTATTTTTTCAGACTTCTATTTTTGTTGATGTTTTCTTTTCTCTAAGGTTTTTTTTCCCATCCAAGATATAATGTGGAATTATTTCTTTTTTGTAGATACTTTAATATATACGCACTATAAAAACTAGTACGGATTTAGGTCTGAGAATTCTAATTATTCTTTTAGACACCAAAATTGATATTTTTGTAATTTTTAAGGGTTTTTTCCCGTAAACATTATTAAAATATAAAGTTCTGAAAAAATATCACAATTTTGCTAAAAATCAGAACTTTAATCTTATACAAACTTTTGATAGCAATAATCAAACAAATAAAATTTCTTGAAAGTTCAGAAATTTCATGAAAATGAAACTGCTTTTGAATCGTTTGGCTCATTTGAAATTCCTGATGTAAACTAACAGTACATTCACCATATTTCTAAATCCATTCCACGTCAATCGGGATAATCAATCGAGAAAAGAAACATTTTATCAAAAAGAGAAACAACTTTTTTTGAGCAACGAATGCAACATCATTACTTTTATATCCTGTCAAAGAAAAGAAAAGCTCTTGATTTTTTCCACATTAAAAGTTATTGAAGCATTACCAATGTTTTTTTCCACATTAAAAATTATTGAACCATTACTGCATGATGCGACATGAGATTAAAAAAATATGTTTCTCACATTAGTGAATTTTTTTTATCTTTTTTAACTGACAACAAAATCATAACATTTCGACATACACAATGGCAAAGGTATTACATTCTTTTGCGAAACATTGCTACAACCGCAGAAAAGATAAATGTGTTATACAGTTCATGCATCTAAACTCAGATAACTGAAAAATATTTGAAAAGTATATAATGTAGTATATATGTATAAAGAATACTTTAAAAAATTTTTATATATTGAGACCATTTGTTAATGGTATAGAATATTCCACGAATATATGTCTTTTCAAAGTTTAGGAATGTTTTGATAAGTTTCACAGTAATAATAGTAGAATAAGTAATGATGATTCATTAAGTAATTGATCTGGTGTTAATAATGCAGGAGCCAATTTAGCAAAGCAAAAACAATACATGAGACAAAAATTAGATATATACTAAAAAAGTAGAAGTGTATTTAAAAAGAATGGTAAAATCTTATGTTTTTTTTAACTTAATATGATGAAAGCAAGGCAAGAATAAAATCAGTTTTCCTCGGCATATAATAAATATCTTTAAAAATTGAAGGCGAATTATACGTTTAAAGGTACAAAAGTATATTCCTTCCAGTTAGAAGTCCCTGAACATTCGAACGAGACCAGAAAAAATAAAGATTATATTTTCGGCTAAATTTTGTAGCTTAGTTGTATGAATGCTCTGTTTTGAAGTATCACTCGATTTATTTTTGACAGGCCTCGTTATTTCAAACCGCGGTTAGTTGGCTATAGACGATCTGAGCAGGAACTTCCTTTTCCAATTCAACATCGAGACAACAGGCACCATCGGATCTAAGATAAAATCAGGTCTCGAACCTGGAATCACAGAACCGCATTTATTTTTATGACAAGAATTTCTCCATAGTCATTTATTAATGAATATGCAAGTCTCTTTTGTCTGAGAATTTTTTAGGGGTAGCGGAAGAGCAGTTAAAAAAATTCTCCTTTTTTTTAAAAAAAAAAAAAACAACGCAACAGTCTATTTATATTAATGGTTATGATAAAACCTCCGAATAAAAAAGTACAAAGAAAGTTTGATTACAAAAGAATCACACGATACTCTTTTAGTGAAAATATAAGAAGTAGCATTATGATTGAAAAAGTTGTGGCAGTGAGACTGCTTATTAGAGTTTCTTCATTACTAAAACAAACAATTTTTCAAAAGCTCACCTTGATATGAAACCGTTCATTAAAATCTTATTATACAGAAAAATAGAACTACATTTTTTTTCAGTGAACTCTCATTTATAAAGCCTTTTTTAGCCCTCATTTCTAAAGCATTTTTTTTAAATACCCTCATTTATAAAGCATTTTTTTAAATACCCTCATTTATAAAGCATTTTTTAGCAAAACAGAGAGCATGGGTGCAGAGAATGTCATTTTTTCCCTCCTGAAAAAAACATTTTGAGTCACAGTGGAATGAAAAAGAAAGTAAATGAATAATGGTAAATGAATAAGAAAATGAATAATCATTAATTCAAGCTTTATGCAACTCTTATTAAGAAATTCCATCTATCCTATTAACAGCCACTTCCTCGGTATACGTCATAAAAAGTCTCTAAACCTCAAAATGAAAGTGAACGCAATAAAAGAAATTCATCAAAGCTACTGCTCCTAAGTTCAGAAAATCATCGTTTGATCACTCAACGCACATGACAAACATTAGACTGACGAAGTTTAAAGAAAACCACAACCCAAGTCAGGCAGACAATAATGCACCGTTTATTCGTCTTTCAAGGGACGGACATAAAACAACGTGTAAATAAAAATACACAACTCAAAATTTTAAGAAAAAATTATTCTTTCATTACAAATTCAATTTTACTATCCCAAATTAATTTAAAGGTACTAATTTGTTTTAAAGATATTACTAATGCATTACAGGTAATGTTGAAAAGAATAATAAAGCATAAAAGTTAAAAATACCATCATAAATATGCAAAAAAACAAATCATACTTCTACAACATAGATTGAATACTTAAACATTTCTTCTTTATACGATTTAGTTACGTGAATAAAGGCGCTAATTTTAAAAAGTAAAGTCATTAATCATCCTCTGACGAACTTTCTGTCTAAGAATAATAACTGCAGCATTAGAAGCCAAATTAAATCCATTGAATGCCTATTTTACTTCCTTATCATATTAATTGGCATCAAATAACTTATCTTCCATTAATAGATGAACTGAGAATTCTTTCGAAGTCTTCATATCTATATCTATACTTATAATAAAGCTCAGTGTGTGTGTGTGTGTGTGTGTGTGTGTGTGTGTGTGTGTGTGTGT
>JAPMOQ010020853.1:1696456-1840795 GCA_026543055.1 Argiope trifasciata | reverse complement strand
GTGTGTGTTTGTGTGTGTGTGTGTGTGTGTGTGTGTGTGTGTGTGTGTGTGTGTGTGTGTTGGCGCTCTACAGGCCAGACTCTTGGACCTACAGTTACCGAATTTGGTACATGTATACCTTGAAGGTCGGGAATGTGCACCTCGGAGCCCTTTTTTCGAATTTTTAATTAGAATTTGAATTAATTAAAATTTAACCGAAATTTCGACATTTTTCCGCTATAACTTCCAAAAATATTATAGGACAAACATGATTTTTACATCCATTTAAAGATAAAAAAATTAGCTTTCTAATGATATCAGTGTTTTAATGTATAACATAAGCCTCTATTTTTAGCGAATTTTTAAAGAAATATTTAAACCATGTTTTTTTTGAGCACGTGACTGGATAAAATAAAATAAAACAATGCCGGAAGTTCAAATAAATAACAACTATCACCGCAAATCAAATCTAAAGCTATGCAACTTTTAGCACGTGACCGGATAAAATAAAAAAAAACATAAAATGTGATATTTTCATAAAAAATAAATGCAAAGCAAAGGTTTCTATGATTGTTTGCAATATCTATATCATTAATTCCCTAAATTATTTTATTTGCAGTAAACCTGATTGAATTTAGACAGGATATGCATTGAAATCCCGACTTAATGGCATATTTCTATAATCGTTTGCAATATTTGTATCATTAATTCAATAGTTTTTTCCCTTTTTCACTTTCTTTAAAAAACATATTTAACATTTTGGCAATATCACCGAAAACAACATTTTTAATATTTGGTAAGAAAAATAGATAAATTATTTGAGCATTTAACTCAAAAAGGTTTTCCGATTAAAGTTACCGACTCTTTAACTACTAATAACTGAATCTTTTAACTTTAACCATTTCTTAAATTTTGGCAAATGAATATATGATTTAATTGAAAATTTTAGAACGCATTCCTCATGGCGAACCAGCTGGTCGCCAAAGGCGGCTAGTTTAAAATAAAGCTCAATGTGTGTGTGTGTGTGTGCTGGCGCTCTACATGTCAGACCGTTGGATCTACAGCTACCAAATTTGGTACATGTATACCTTGGAGGTCGGGAATATGCACCTCGGAGCCCTTTTTTCGAATTTTTAATTAGAATTTGAAATAATTAAAATTTAAGCGAAATTTCAACGTTTTCCTCTATAACTTCCGAAAATATTATCGCACAAACATGATTTTAAAATCAATTTAAAGATTAAAAAATTAGCTTTCTAATGGAATCAGTGTTTTAAATGTATAACTTAAACTTCTATTTTTAACGAATGTTTAAAGAAATATTTTGACCATGCTTTTTTGAGCACGTGACAGAATAAAATAAAAGAAAACAATGACGGAAGTTCAAATAAGAATAAAAGAAAAACCATCATGGTAAATCAAGTCTAAAAAAATGATACTTTTAGCACGTGGCTGGATAAAATAAAAGAAACATAAAATGGGATATTTTCTAAAAAAATAAATGAAAGCAAAGGTTTCTATAACCGTTTGCAATATCTAAGTAATTAATTCAATAAATCTTCTTTACGGTAAACCTGATTGAATTTAGACAGGATATGCATTAAAATCCCGACTTAATGGCATATTTCTATAATCGTTTGCAATATCTGTATCATTAATTCAATTTTTTTCATTATAAAATGAGAGAGTTTCTAAAAAAATAAATGCAAAGCCAAGGTTTCTATAATCGTTTGCAACATCTAAATCATTTATTCAATACTTTTTTCCCTTTTTCGCTTTCTTTAAAAAAACATATTTAATATTTTGGCAACATCACCGAAAAAAACATTTTTAATATTTTAGAAGCATAACCGATAAATTATTAGAGTATTAAACTCGAAAAGTTTTTCCAAATAAAGTTATCGACTCTTTAACTACTAATAACTGAATCTTTTAACTTTAACTATTTCTTAAATTTTGTACTGATTTTAAAGAAAAAACAACATATATTTTTTATCTATACTTATAATAAAGCTCAATGTGTGTTTGTTGTCGCTCTACAGGCCAGACAGTGGGATCCACAGCTACCAAATTTGGGGGTCGTATACTTTGGGGGTCGGAAATGTGCACCTCGGAGCCCTTTTTCGAATTTTTAAATTAATTAAAAATTAAGCGAAATTTCAACATTTTTCAGCTATAACTTCCGAAAATATTATCGCACAAACATGATTTTTACATCAAGTTAAAGATTTAAAAAGCAAGCTTTCTAATGGTATCAGTGTTTTAACATATGACTTAAACTTCTATTTTAAACGAATTGTTAAAGCAATGTTTTAACCATATTTTCAACAATATATTTTGGATAAAACAATAAAATTTAATCTGCAAGAGCACGTCAAAGGGAAAAAATTAGGTTTTATCACCGTGTTGCCATCATTTTGACGGAAGTTCAAATTTAAAAAAAAATCAACTATTACTGCAAACTAAATCTAAAGAAATGGAACTTTCAGCACGTGACTGGATAAAATAAAATAAATATAAAATGTGATATTTTCTTTTAAAAATGCAAGGCAAAGGATTCTATGATCGTTTGCAATATTTAACTCATCAATTCAATAAATTATCTTTATTTATACAGGATATGCATTGAAATTCCGGTCCAATGGCCAGTTTGTAAAATATTATTAATAGGCATATATATTGTTTAATACTATTAATTTGATCTAAATGAAGTAAATAATTACATTTTATGTAGCTTGAGTCAAACAATGCATTTATGAATAATGAGTTTTAGATTTCTTCATATTTTGCTCTGTGAGCCATATTTTACTAAATATTTTTATTAATATTTCAAATAAAAGTTGTTACATTAATCAGTCTTCTAAATCAATAATTAAAACTGACGGATTTATAAAATTAAAGAATATTATTAGGAAAACGTGTTCTTTTAGAACGTTCCATCCATTATCTTAAAGAAAATATTAATTTCAGAGCAATCAATGCCCGGAATTATTTCAAAGCTAATGGATATGTAATTTAATTGAAAATTTTAGAACGCATTACTCACGGCGAACCAGCTGGTCGCCAAAGGCGGCTAGTTGGAAATATGCCCTCATAAATGTTCTCAGGATATTTCACACAAAGCCGAAACATTAAATCCTTTGAGCCGTATAAATGAAGTGCTTTTTATATTGAGACAAACAGGACTGTGACGAGCAATCGAATTGACATATAAAAAAGAAATATATGAAAGGTGCTATGTTATACTTCGCAATCTACGGATAATATATAACAGCATTGCGAGACACAAGAAATATATAATCACTTTCCGATAATTCTTTGTATTACAAACTATTTAACCTGTTTTCACATTTATCATATGAATATACATAAAAATTCACGTTTTTTAGCTTCTAGACAAAATAAGAACATCAGGAATGTAACGAACGTTTTATGAAGAAGTGAGAAAGCATTTCAATTCAATAAGTTTTCCCACCAGAAAGTACCAACAACAACTCAAATATTTGCACTCGATCTTATCTAATCTAATTCTAATACTCGATTTCACTCTTCAATATTATACTCGATCCTATCTAATTTATAAATGCACCGACTCTTAGCAATAAAGGATATTTACATAATTTGTTTCCCTTTATTAAAATGCATTTAGAACCCAATAATCAATTATTTTACTCACTAGATTTCGGACTTAAAGTAGACTTACTAAGAAAGCTCAATTTTTTAAAAATGAAATTCACGGTAAAATTTAAATATTTTGATTCACTATCGTCAAGTCAATTCATTTTTCGATAAAAATGAAACTGCACACGCTTCTTAATATTTACTATGGCGCAAGAGGTTGAGAAAGAATGTAGTTGATGAGAGTTTACAGGGAATGCTTCACGGGCTTAGGTGAATAAACAGTCAAAGTAAGCAGGTAGAAAACACTTTTCAACCCCTAACTTTTAATAAATTGAAACTATTGCAAACCTTTCAACCCCAAAGTTGGTCCTTATGATGAGGCGATAATTTGAAACATTTTTTTTATCTACAACCGTAGGAAAAAAGAAATTTTCAATCGTCGTTATTTTCACATCCTTTGAATTGCAGAATCTGTCTACGAACTCGGGTCAGGATTTTCTTACTCTCTAGAAGATATACCAGTCCAATTTCAATCAAAATTACTCTTCATCATGTTTAATATATACCATAGATACGTTATGCATAAGTATTGTAATACCTGGATCAAGACCCAACAAATAATAGAATAGCGTAATAAAATTTTTCTTTTTTTACAACCGTATACAATTACAAGGAACAACTTATTTCCATCCAGGTTAATATTATTTACTAACAATACTAGTTCAATCATGAAGTAATTTCTCGATAAAATCGAAGAAGTCACCAATAAAACTGCTACTTGGCCGTGAGCTCCAAACGGCTATTCCAGGAATTCATCCATCTTTATCGGGTGGGCACTAACACCAAAGACCGAACCACACGGAACTTATTAAATAAAAACAAGAACAACTTCTCTACACACCGACGTTCGATGCTTTCGTTGAATATTTCCTGAACTAAGATACTTAGTGCAAACCTCATAAGGGGAATATTAAAGGCGAGTAAATCTATTATACACATAATGCAACAAGCTGTTTCTCAGAAAAATATTTCGAAATATATAGTCATTCAAGGAAAGAGTTTAAAAAACAATCAACACATGCATAGCTTATATTTCATTTATTTTCCAATTTACACTTATTATCATTGCAACTTATAATTTCCACATTATACAACAATAGAAGTTTAAAAATATCACGTAAAATATGTACAATTTATTTAAATAGTCACATTTTGGAGAGTAGTTATAGTCATAACCATGATGACGGTATTTATAGTTTTTATTCCTTGACAGACCTTTTTAAGTTGAGCCTGATATTTCTTATCTACTTCCAAAAATAAGGACCGCGTATCTTTGTTTACAAATTCATTTATGGATAATAGCCCGATGTCTTCTCGTCAAACTGAGTAATGCCTCTCACGGGAAGAGCAGATAAGATCTGCTTTCTGATAGCTACCGAACTCTTTGTAGCAAAGATTTCTTTTTAAGAAGGATCTAGAAACTACATATTTTTGCATGTTGCGGAGAGAAAAGAAGTGTTATAAGCAGAGGATATTTCTCAGATCCTAGCCATAGATGCACCTGAAGGTGAATCTTAATGCATGAAATTATGCAGTGTATACGCGTAGAGGTAAAAGTGCTGTACTGAACCTTCCTTTTACAGCTGATTTAGTAAATTCTTATTAGCACAATGCTGTTCAATATTGTGCATGCAAAATAATATCGTGAAGTTATTGTAGCAGGAACAGCAAAAATCACTGAAATCACATGCTGATGGAATCGAAGAAATTTCGACCGCTTAAGCCGCTTGATCAATAGTGACTACAGGGTTGTATTTTTTTCCAAGTGCCGTCTCTCATCCAAGATCAAACAATGTATATTCTTTCCATGACCGAAAATATAATTGTCGTGTCACACCTGCTGAAAGAACAATTTTTTAAAAGCTAGAAATCGCACTTACATTTAGAGCAACAGAAATGATTTTGTACTCAAAATGTTAAACGCTTTTGTTCAAATGTATAATTTAAATATGTTCTGAAAAATTAATTTTTCAAAAATACCTTAAAAAATCATAGAAAAAGGGAGAAGGAATGTTGTTTTTTGTTTTCATCAGTTTGAGATGCTTCAAGGTCGGAAGCATGGGCACCAACAACATATTTAAAAAAATCAAAACTGACTTACTTTTTACACAGCAAAACTTTTTTTTCTGCCGTTTTTTAGTTTAAAATGGAACGATAATTTAAGAAATACTTTATATGTATCAAACAGAACTATAGAAAATTTGAATTTCAAAAGCCTGTTGGACTGTTAAAGACAAGTCCACACAAGATTTTGGAAGATCTAAGAAAATATCATGCAGAGAAAAATGTAATTTTTTTAAAAAAACTAAAAATTAAAAAAACTGCCTGGAAATGCTAAAAAAAATTTCAATTGCTCTTTTAAAATAATTAAAGCTAGCAAACAAATTTTAAAAAAATGTTTTAGCCAAGAATCGAAAATGTTTTGTCCGACAAAAGTAACATAAAGCTAAAAATAGTGTAGTCAATACGGACGTATATTAAACAACTGTCTGTGTCACGGCGCCAAGACACAAAATTACAACTACAACGGATGAAGACTTTTTTTATTATTAACATGAAACCAATACTCAAAAGGAAGCCAAGGACACACAAATCAAAAAACAGAGAGCGTTACAAAGAAGAAAAAGATGACAGTTCGATAATGAAAACTTCGATCACATTTCACTTTTGAAAACAATGTGTGAAAAATACAGCAAACTTGATTGGATTTCATTTAAACATTTCAGTTTTTATTTGCATAGAGTCGTGATAGAATTGCCAACAGATGCAAGGACAACAAGAAATTAATAGAGCATAACGGATATTAATATATGTGATAAAGAAATACTAAAACATGTAATCAAATCCCAGTCAAAGGCTAGACTTAAATCAAAATACCGGGTTAAATAAATCTAAAAATTATCATTCTTGCGCCTTTTTTTCAAATCTCATAAACTCGCCTATTAAAAGCGTCAATTGAATGAACAACGATGTCAAAAATTATTTTTAGGATTTACTCCAACTTGAGAGTAATCAATTAAACTAATCAGAATTGATTAAACATTGGGAAACAAAAAAAAAAATTCCATCGATTGTGTTCGTAATTCATCAATTTTTGCTAAAAAAGAAATTTTTTTTAAAGTCCTTCAACCAAATAGATCCTGGTAAAAGAAAAAAGCAATGAAATCAATGTTGAGGTCAAAATTAAATTCTTGAATTTCAAGATGTCATATAATTCTTCAATAATTATTTTTTAATCTCAAACCTTTTAACGCCTTTTAAAATAACGTATTTCTATTTAATCAATAGATTTCCAACTTCATAAATACTGTCATAGACGTTTTGACGGAAAATTTGAAATAATGTAACAGCAAGTTTTAAAAATTTCAGTAACTTTCAAGCAGGTAAATTCCTAACTCAAAAAAATTTTTAGAAGTGTTTTTCAAGTAAGATGATTCCCATTCTTATTAATAAGATCTTACAATATTAAAGAAAAATTGCCAGCATTTATCAGTTATATAGGACACCTAGATTTTCTTTTTTTGCATTTAACATTTATAAAATTTGTTGGTTCAATTCATTAATCAGTGATATAATGGAATGTGATTTGTTCCAATTCATTCGTACTAGTTTTAGAAGAACTTTTAATTAAATGAATAATATATTTAATGAAATATTTCATACAACTATATTTATTGATATAATGTTTCAGATTTTAAAAGCAAACTCTTTCGAAGAGATGTGAGTGAGTACTATATCAGGCAACTGCCTACATTTATTGACAGGATTTTAATTCCTCCAAAGATTCATAAAATTAGAAATTTGCTCGCAATTTCTATGATATTTATATTCTATTTCGTTAGTTTCCACATAATGATAATGAATACACGGATATAAGACGTTTCAAATTTCTTTTCTTTTTTTGTATATATATAATTCTACCCAAAAAGTTTTGGGCAGAATGATAACCGAATTCCAATTGAATCAATCTATCAACTTTCAGAAGTATTTTTTTTTTCGTCAATTTAAAATTAATGCATTAATTCATGTGATTTTGTTGTTCTTGTTATTTTTTTACAAATATACTACCTATGCAATTTTAGTGAAACTGAATAACTATTCGTTTTAAATAATGGGTTTAAAATATTAGAAAGGATGACACAGTAGATTGCCACAATGACTCACACTAATCCAAAGTTTATATTCAGTTGTACAAATACAATGCAAATAAAAAAAATAAAAACACTTGAAGCAAGACGCCTAATCAAATCCACTTTTGAAGCTGAACAAGCAGAAGAGAATGGAAGGGGGTAGAGAATCCTAACAATCTTAATCTTATTAACGAAAGCAACAAACATTTTTATTCCCAATCTATGTATGGTTTTCTTTCATCAAAAATTGCAGATACTTTATGAATAGGTTCCACTTCGTTGGCTATTAAAGACAAAAAAAGAATCTGGTTCAAATAAAACTACACGGCAAGGGCAATTATTAGCTCGACATTTGTTAGCCGTTTACTGCCTTTGATGTCTAGTGATCTGAACCAATCTAAAGATAATTTGCGAGGGAAAATGAAGAAATAAATGTATACAAAAGTTGAAAATAATAAAAGACTAGAGTGATTATGGTCAAGAATAGAGGAAATAATAGTAAAATCATTTCTTTATTTCGAAGATAATAAGCACAGAATTCTTCTGTTCTTTCATTCAGTCTTGTTCTTTCAAGTGATTTATTTGTGTTTGGTTAGAGTGTTGAAGTTGTTCAATGAATGGAGATAAAATGGCATGAGTTTCCTGTTTAGATCACAGATACAAAAAGTGCATTAAGTACATTATGGCAAATGTCAGTCGAAACTGAAATAAATGTTTATTTCCTTTATTCTAATAATTATGGTTTTTCCTTTTTCAACTTTGGTATGGTGCAGCCGCGGCGAAAACAGAGACAGCTTAAAAAAATCATAATTTATAAAGATGAGGAAATCTTTTCGACTGCAAGTGTTATTTTAATTCAAAAAATTGCCACTACTAAGTTTTATAATTTCCGTTCAACTAAAAATTCTGAAGATATGTACAGGATGTTTAAAAAAAAATATCAACATAATTTTGACTGAAAAAGAAGGTATCACCTGTAAAATATTTTATTGCTGTAATATAAAACTTTACGCAAATGAAAGTTAATTGTTCAATTTTAAATTATTTCCTACTTTATTATACAACGGTCTTGTCTCAAAAGATATGCTTTTCCTACAACTTTTAATTTCTACTAAAATAACAATAATAATAATAATCAATTCATATATATACTAGGAATGAGGTAAATTTTGAATTCAGAGCTTCTTGTGCATGATTAGAATATGTGGCGCAGCTTGAACTAAATTTGGATGAGGCTCGATTTATGTTTAAATATTGGCTAAAAACGTTTCGGAAAGTAAACAAAGCCATTGAAATTTATTTTCGAATAACAACTAAAAGATTGATACATTTATACTAAAATAAATAAAAGGTTTACTTCACTTTCGTGCTTAAACAAATACAGAAATATTTTGAAACATTATTTACAGATTTGTCCAACTTTTTAAGTTTTTGTCAAAACATTTTGAGTCGTTAACCACTTTTACCACGACTGTTTGACTGACTAATTACAAGCAACAGCTATTTCTTTCCATCAAAAAAATTCGACCAGTCATTACCTCTCAACACATGTAGCCAAAAAGTTGCGTTTTAAAGCAAAAAAATCCAAAATAATAAAAATCAATACAGCAAATGTAGCGTATTAAATTATCGGATACAAGACCAGCAATATTGCCTTCGGGAATTATTTAAAACTCATTATCAGAGCTAGTGCCAAAACATTCTTTTTTCAAAAAAAAAAAAAAAAAGAAAAGAAACAAGTCGTAACGTAAGTAAATTTAAAAATCTCATTAAGCGTTAAAATTTATAGAGTTCCTCAATCAGGGAATGTTTACAAGAAAGGGAAAAAAAGAAACTTAATTATCCTCACACAGTTAATCCAAAAGTAATAAGGAATATATATTGATTCAACTACAGACTATGATTTAGTGGGCCATTTGAAGACATACTCGCTTTATTATACTGAAAATTAAGAAAAATAATTTGAAGTGAAATAATGAAAATGTTTTTGAAAAAAAGCAATAAAAACGTCCGTAAAGTACTTATATAAAACCTAATTGCATAACAATGGAAATCACATAAGAAAGCATGAAAAAGTTTTGAAAATGAAAGCAAGAATTTTATTTCGGGTTACGCTTTAATAATTGTTCATTCTTACAACATAAAACGTATTTATTTCAATAAGATATAGAACAGAAGTTAAACAATAAAACTTTTTCATTTCGCAAACTAACTATAGTAATACAACAGTCGCGCGCACTATTATAAATAGGTTGAAAATAGTGCAGCTTCTTCTAGACATAAGAAAATATTCAAATGATAAAAATTATGATGTTAACAATAAGAATGCCTACTGAATTAAAAATAACAAAAAAAAAATTATTCAAAAGAGAAGTCACTCACAAAAATAACCTTTATGCCAGAATTGAAAGATTCTCCATTGTGAAGCGAATATAATAAAATCTATTAGAAGAGAATAAAGAAGGAAAAAAAATCGGCTTTGTAAAGCAATTTCCGGAATGTGTAAGAAAATGTTTAGACTAGTGTCTATTACAATTATTATTGTGTATTAGGTTAATATTTGAAAAACAAAAGAAGGAATCTCTTCAAAGCAGAAACGGAAAAGACAGGAAGAACAAAAAATATGAATTTCATGTTGATTAAATAAGCAAGTTCACAGAGACTTTAACGTAATACAATATACGTATTTTGAGTTATGCTTTCTTGCCATTTACAATTCACAAAAGGAAAGAACAAAAGAATGCTCTACTTGTTCCTCAAAATAATCAAGAAATACGAACACAAATCTCTTTTCCAGGAATAATAATTCAACATATATGAACGAAGAATTAACAGAACAGGATAGAGTTGTTAAAAGAATGGCATTTTTTAGTTCGAACACATAGCCTCTTAGGCAACGAATGTTTACAAACATTTTATAGAAACTATGGATAGAAGCACTTTTATATGAACTAGTGCAAGGCATCTTAAAGGCCACTCTTACGGCACGTCCATCCTTCAGACGAGCCACGCGCTCCCCTTTCAACCCCTCTTGCGGTTTTTTGGGCTTCTTTGATGCCTATCGAGTTTACCGACTAAAGCGCGGCTTGTCTCCAGGTGGGTGCAGGTCGTGTAACCACTGCTTTAAAAAGGGCAGGCATTTAAGAAGCCCATAAAATCGCAAGAGGGGTTGAAAAAGGAATTCATGCCTCGTCTGCAGACGGGCGCAGGTCGTGTAGCCACCGCTTTACCGACAAATTGTCGGCAGAATCAACAGGCATCAAAGAAGCCCAGAAAACTGTAAGAGGGGTCTGAAGGAGAAGCGTGAAGCTCGTCTGAAGTTCTTCCGGTCGTGTAACCGCCGCTTTAGCCCCAACATAAGTATAAGTGGCCTTCTTTAAACTGCCGGTTTCGGGATCACGGGGTTTCAGGTTCGAAACTCACTTCCTTCAATGATTTGGCTCTGGCGTGGATTTACAGCATATCAAATATGGTGCAGAAGTTTATAGAATGGATTGCCGATCTCATCATCTGATATCTGATCATCATCTTAAATTTTGAGATCCATTTTCAAGACCTTATATTGCTTCAAAACGAAAAATTCAAGCTCAACTGAACTCCCCACCCAAGGGGTGTTGAGTGTTTGAATTTTTGTATCACAACGTTTTTATATGAGATATTTTAAAGTGTCAGGAAGCAAATATATTCTACTATCTTAATCTATATCTATACTTATAATAAAGCTCAATGTGTGTGTGTGTGTGTGTGTTGGCGCTCTACAGGCCAGACCGTTGGACCTACAGCTACCAAATTTGGTACATGTATACCTTGGTGGTCGGGAATGTGCACCTCGGGGCCCTTTTTTCGAATTTTTCATTAGAATTTGAATTAATTAAAATTTAAGCGAAATTTCGACGATTTTCCGTTATAACTTCCGAAAATATTATTGCACAAACATGATTTTTATATCAATTTAAAGATTAAAAAATTAGCTTTCTAACGGTATCAGTTTTTTTAAATTTATAACGTAAGATTCTATTTTTAACGAATTTTTAAAGAAATATTTTAACCATGTTTTTATCACGTGACGGGATAAAATAAAAGAATGCCGGAAGTTCGAATAAAAAAACTATCATCGCAAAATAAATCTAAAGAAATGCAACTTTTAACACGTGACTGGATAAAATAAAATAAATATAAAATGTGATATTTTCTAAAAAAAATAAATGCAAAGCTAAGGTTTCTATAAAATCTGCAAAAGCACGTCAAATTGAAAAAATTAGTTTTTTTCACCGTGTTGCCATCATTTTGATGGAAGTTCAAATAAAAAAAATAATAAAGCTATAATCGCAAATTAAATTGGAAGAAATGCAACTTTTATCACGTGACTAGATAAAATAAAATAAATATAAAATGTGATATTTTCTTTAAAAAATGCAAGGCAAAGGATTCTATGATCGTTTGCAATATTTAAATCATTAAATGAATAAATTATCTTTATTTATACAGGATTGAATTTATACAGGATATGCATTCAAATTCCTTTCCAATGGCCAATTTGTAAAATATTATTAATCGGCATACATATTGTTTAATACTATTAATTTCATCTAAATGAAGTAAATAATGACATTTTATTAAGTTTGAGTTAAACAATGCATTTATGAATAATGATTTTTAGATTTCTTCATACTTTGCTCTGTCACCCATATTTTACAAAATATTTTTATTAATATTTTAAATAAAAGTTGCTACATCAATCAGTCTACTAAATCAATCATTAAAACTGAATGATTTATAAAATTAAAGAATATTATTAGGAAAACGTTTTCTTTTAGAACTTTCCGTCCATCATCTCAAAGAAAATATTAATTTCAGGCCAATCAATGCTCGGAGTTACTTCAAGGCTAATGAATATGTGATTTAATTGAAAATGTTAGAACCCATTACTCATGGCGAACCAGCTGGTCGCCAAAGGCGGCTAGTAACAAATATATTCAACCACCTTTCATTTTACTTTAATGATATTGTATTCTCTTTTATAGCATATATGTCCATTTGGGATAGCGAAAATGTTTTTATTCTATAAATGTAGTAGCAAAATACATTTTGAGGCGAAATGTGGATAGAAGTGAAGCATTTTTTCAATGTCTTAAAACAGAGCATTAAAAAATAATCGCTCGTTATGTAAAAATGATGAATATGACATTTCCTCTTCATGGAAATATTCTTAGAATATCCAAAGAGATTGACCGAAAAAATTATCCCACGTGTAGAGTTAAAAAGTGTTCAAATTTGCGTCACTACTCATGAGTAACTCTTTTATACGCTTCTTCGACCTGGTGAAATTCACGCTACCTTTCATTCATCAAAAGTGATTACACTCAGATAGGTAATTTGTTGCCGCCCTGAAGGAACATCAGTAGTTCATCGTTTTCCATCAGGTACTAGAGGTCAATAAAAATTGAAAGAGGCGCAATGAATAAATAATGAAGAACAATAAATTTTGGGCAAACAAAAGTCTCGACATGATCACTTGATCTATCGCCACTTAGGCCGAATTCCTTTGCCATTAACAGTTTTCCTTTAAAATCCAAGTAGAGTATTGTTTCGTTCTGCCAGAAAGGATTGGAATGATTGCCAGGATAACGATTATTAGTTTTCTTTTAACGATCAAGTCCAAGTAGAATATTGTTTCTTTCTACTAGAAAAAAAGAAAAAAAAAAGAAAGTGGATTAGAATGATTGCCAGCAGAACTTTGCCATTAGCATATACACTTACGGTTTCAAGGATTAGAAGTAAACTGACTTCAACAAATTCTGTGCAAACAAACGTCTAGTCACGATCACTTGACCTCTCGCCACTGAGGACGAATTTCTCACACATTATTAGTTTTCTTGTAACGGTCAAGTCCAAGTAGAATATTGTTTCTTTCTGCCAGAAAGAAGAAAGTAGACGAATGATTACTAGCAAATCTTTTTTATTCACTTACGGTTTCAAGGATTAGAAGAGATTTCAATGATTACTTATCCCTAAAGGGAAATATCTATCCCTAAAGGGAAAAATAGCAACAAATATGTTCCACATCAATCACAAAAGCATTCCAGATCATATTTAAACAGAACAACATTTAAAAAGTAGTTTAACGAAAATTAATTGTTTATAAATTCAGAAATTAATATTTTCAAAATAATATTCATACAGCATTAAAATATTAAAGTTACAATATTCAATAAAATTTCAACAACGTTTTAAATGGTTTAACATGGTTTCTGATTAATCTCAGCATAAGAAGGAAAGAGCACGAAAGCAACATATTTATTAACAATAAAATTATACAAATAAATTTCAACTTTTCAGATATAAAATTAAATTCATTCGCCTTTTTTTTTTCAACGAATTTTTGTGTCAGAAGAGTCACAGCAAAAAATATATTTCCAAAACATAACTATATTTTGATACTATATATTATTTAATAATTTCTATCATAAATAACCGTTATAAATTTCAAGACTCTTTTTCGTATTCGGATATACCAATCCAATTATGTTAAAAGCATTTTATTCTACAAACCAATCTTTGAGTGGGAAATTGTAGTTCCGTAAGAGAAATATTAATGCGTATAATCATTTTACTTTCCGGCATTATTGCACGTATGAACAAGAAATAATTTGAGATGCGTTGCAACACACAATAAAAATTCGATATATTTTAACAAGAGCTCAAGTGTCTTCGATTATTAAAACAAAATGAAAAACTGTGCGAAAAAATTTTCTTTTTATGAAATTTGTTCAAATTCAAGTGTTCAAACTCAAAAAGGTTGTTTCTCCTCCTCTCTAAAAGCAAGGCAAAAACTGAAAAAGTCGTTGAAAAATCCTGCATTCAGCTTCCTAGAAAGCATAAACGGGGTTCTAATTGCACCGAAAATATCAATCAAGAATTTCCTGATCACCTGCATTACTATGTCAGCAGAGAAACATGATACAAGAAGGAAGAATCACATATGGAACATTTCAATGCCCAAGTCAGTTATTCGTCACTTAAAATTTCAATCAATCTTATTAATACGAATTATTCAAATAAGATTCATTATTAAATTCCCGATACAAAACAGGAGGGGAGGAATATCAAACAGGCAATGCTTTGGGGTTCTGAATCGCCGATTTTTTTTTCTAATTAATTTTGTGTTTTTATTTAAACTTACTCAAAATCAAATCAAGCAATTAGTATCATTTTAAATTAAGTTTGAAACATTATTCTAGAAGCAAGCCGAATCAATTAGCATTTACCAAGATTTATGTTGATATTTTATAATTCTAAAAAAATGCAGAACATAATATCTTATTATAATGTGCTATTAATTTATTTTTTAATGTCTAGTCCTTTTATTTAATATTATTTAGATTATAATACGGAAAGTTTTGTCATATTCTTTTTTTACAATTTCTTAAAACTAATTTAAAATTTCAATCGTACATTTTTTAATGAGATGTACTAAAAAAATTTTTTTATAGTTAACTTTTTAAAAATTATTATTATTATTATTATTATTTTATTTTTTTTTTGCTATTTCAGTTAGTCAAATTATTTATATAAAAATATCTATATGAAGATAAAATAGAAATCGATTAAAAAACACTTAGTTTTGAAAATTTGGACTGGGAAAGGAAATTATCATTGTCTAATGCACAGGTTCCCAACCTTTTTTGAACTGGCGCCCCCTTTTCAAATGAATATTTCAATATCGCCCCCCTCCCACTCTTGATAAATAATAGCTTATATAATACATGGGGAAAATAAGAATTAAAAAAAATTCTAATAGATGGAATGTTGTTGGAATTGAAACACTACTAAATTTCTTCTTTATTTAAAAAAGTTCTAGCTTACCTGTTATAAGGACAGACAGGGGTTTTGATGATACGAAGTAATCCATAATAAACTATTGCTTTTTAAGTAAATAAATTGACAGTTTCAAAGAACAATCAAAATACATACGTAATTTTATTAAAATGCAAAGACATCAAATTTCCAACTTAACTAACAAAAAGGCTGAATTCGATGCATTTTAAGGAGTTTGCTAATATCAGGCTCGATTTGACTTAAAAACAGTCGTAAGTCGCCGCGTTCAGTAATATGGAGCCGATTTCTCTTTTCGTAACCAGTGTTGCCTCAGCACTCAATCCACGCTTTGCTAAATATGAAGAGGGGAATGCTATCAGAAGTCGTTGAGCAATCAACCATAATCCTGAATGCGGTTGCGAAATAGACTTCTGCAGCCAAAATTCTTGGTAGTCATTCTTGAATTTAATTTTTAGATCCTCATTTGTTGTCAGTTTTATTAGTTCTTCTTCCAACTGAGGTTATCCTGCTGTGTTGACATATGAAAAAGAGCCAAAACCTAGTCTGGTATGTCCACGTTTAAAATGTCCTGGAATCATTTCTTGAAGTTATTGTACACTAGATATGGGTAATCCTCTAACGCCCCTCCGTGCCATATCAACGCCCCCTAATTTTCTCAGCGTCTTTTACCGCCCCCTGAAAGCTTCAAACGCCCACAAGGGGGCGTTATAGCCCACGTTGGGAACCTATGGTCTAATGTAAAGACTTAGTCTGGTCTGGAGAGTAAAGTTTACATTTGTTCACAAACTTCTATCGCATTAAAATATAAAAATATGGCGAAAGAACACGAAAAATGCAACTGCATTTATTTGATACATTTCAATCATAAATGCTTCAATTTAATTATATTCATACAAAGCGATTATTTTATCTGATTGTCAGAAATAATTGAAATCCCCCCCCTAAAAAAAGTCAAACCAAAAATGCGTGTATATTTAATTCATAGTCAAATTTTATGCAGCATTGGCCATTTGATATGTACTTGATTCGTCCATCAAATTCGGGAATCGAATAAGAGACAGTGTGGTAATCCCAGCCCATTTTAGAGATAAAAAGGGGGAGACAAACATGCTGATAGATATTTTTAAATGACGGCTATTCGTAATCTGCCCATTTATTGTTTATAAAAATTGAACTTTTTGTGTTCAGAACATCAAAAGTTAATATAGTAAACACAGAAGAGAGTTTTAAAACTATTTAAATGCAAGCAATTTCAGTTCTTCACGAACGAGCTAAGCTACCCGACTGTACAGAAACTCATTCGCGATCATTGGATAACACAAATTAAAGATGAACTTCAATTCATTTCAGATTTAAAAAAAGACACTTAAAAATGCTTCCTTTTTTCTCATCATATTTAGATTTCGAAAAAATAAATGAACTAACATTTACTCATTTATTCCATTACACCAAGAAAAGGAGGGGAGGGGGGAAGTAAACTATGAACTGAACGATATTTCAAATTGGAAACTCTAGCATATTGTAACTGCAAAATACAGAAGTTGAAGAGCATTAATCATATTTTGCTCGTCAAATCGAGATCCATTAAATTGAGGGTTCCTGGTTCTCTCTTTAAGGCTTTGTTAACCCATTTATGCCTGAGGTTAAAAAATGGGAGTTTTTGCATAAAATTTCTATAATGAAATTTCTATATAACTTTTATGTGAGGGAATGTGGAACAGTAGGCATGAATGGATTAAAATAATGTTCCGTTCTTTTTTTCCTTTTTCTCATACAAAAGTTATATTTTGTAACTATTTTTTAACGTCGGAGTTCAAATGATGTTTAATGCAAAATTTTTTATAAGTGCACAGTACTTAAGTAGTTCTAAAGACAATAAGTAGTTCTAAATTTTGGGAGAAGTTGAAAAATTCAGAAGTTCAGAAACATTAACGTAAAATACCACTGTATGACCAAATAATAATCAGTACAATCATACATAACTCTAGCTCATTAACTAAATTTTAAAATACTGCTGACAGGAGACGTTTGTCTTAGACTTGTTTTAAACTTCTGAGAGGGGAGGAGTAACGTCTTCACTGAGATCTTAATGTGAGTAGATAGATTAATTATTAATTTTGGTCAAGGTGGCAAGTTTCGCGTTTCATAGAGTTAATAAACATTAGTTGGAATGTTGTTAAAATAACGTTTTTTATTCATTCCGAACAAACGAAGGAACTTAAAAAATATATCAATGTAACATCTAAGAGTATGTCACAGTTCTTTTAAACTGTGGCAATTAAATTTCATTGTCGGTACCTTAAGTTCGAATCGTTATCGTCATGAATTTCATTACTAACGTATGAAACTAATATTTTCGAAACAAATTTTAGCTATAATATTAGAAATGCTGAGACTTCAATTATACATTAAAAACACTGAGTTTCAAGTTTATTTTTTTTAAATGTCGATTTTGGTTGATATAATTGTCTTCCTGATCAAGCAATTTCCAGAAACAATTGGGACGTCTTTGCGTTTTTGTTGCTTCATCTCTATTTCTGTAATATATTTATTTCTTACATTGCGCGAAGAAACTGCTATAAAAATATTTGTTATGAAATAACTTGACGTCAATATATTATAACGATAGATCTATGTAAATTTATCCGATACAATCTTTAGAAATTTAGCAATCCAATTTACTAGAAAAGCAGAATTAATTTTGAACAATTAATGTAATAAGTATCAAATACCTAAAAAAATTACAACGTTTTCTTATTCTAATAATGAACAAAACAACTCATTTCTTTTTCTTTTGCAGAATGAATAAAAAATTTCGTATTCGTTTCCAAAATTTTATTCGAAATCATTTCACTGTAATGCACTTAATATTATATATTTTTTTACAATTGTTTAAAATTAACCTAAAATTTATAATAAAACAAAGAACTAACTCAAAAGAAGATTATTGAAAGAAAGAAAAGGTTAGAAAAAATTGCAATAAAAATATCAAGCGATAAAACTGCTAGGCTAAGTAAATTCTTTTAAAAGATTTCTACAGTTCCCTTTTGTAAATCAAGACGTGCGAAGAAATCCCTATCAGAAACTCATAGTTTGAAACACTGAGGAAAATATTTCGCTCTCTTTGACTCGTTTCGTGTTGCAGATTGATGTATTTCATTGCTTCTTGCTTGTACATAAATTATGCCACCCAGGATGGAGTAAAAACGAAGTTTTAAAATTGACAAAAGTGTCCTCCTCTCTATTCGACCATGAAACTGCTTCAAAAATATGTTTACTTTACACATACACATGCTTTAAAAATATGTGTTTACATTACACACACGTGAGCATATTTTTTCAATAGCAACAAAATACTTCCTCACCATTTATTTCCAGCAAAATAAAAGTAAAAAATTCGATAGTTCTATCAAATATTTACCCTTGCATCACATGAATCAGAAGATAATAATAAAAGAAAAATAGAGTAAACATCTTACCGATTCAGCAAGACGATCAAACGTAGTCAAACATTCTCAAGCCACGTGAGCTCAGCATGCAAGAATCTAGCAGGGGGGTGGAATCGAAACAGATGATAAAACAATTTTTGTTTCCAAAACAAAAATTTATGCAGGTAGAAAAAAGAAAGAATCAAAAACCCGTATCATTTCCGACGGTAAAAGACAACGGAGAAGTGATGTCACCCGTGTGTCAATCGCGTGTTAATCCTTATTACGGGAAGTTGAAGAACAGTTTCACCACTCACGAAAGTCAGCGAAGAACTACATGCACTTTGAAGCTGCTGGCAGTAGTGAGAATACGCGCCATCGGTTCTAGCCAATCACCAGCCAATGCGACTTCGGAACAAGACGAGTCCACTGAGTGCGAAGGTGGAAAGGAGATTTTTTTCCTTCTCTTCATTCATCAAAGGAGAGAACAATAACTTTCTCTCTTTTTTTTTTAGGAATTATTTATTGTGCAATTAAGCGGAAGTAAATGCTGCATTGAACAGTCGAACTAAAGCCATGTTCGCGAAATTTTCAATCATGATCAATCTAATCTGAATCTAAAATAATATTTACCTTAAAAGGAGATTTGTTGTAATGTTTTTTAAAGATATACAATTTAAAGTCTGCCAGGGACTCGAAAAATATTTATTTGCAAAGTTATAGATTCATGCTTTACAGCGAAATCTATCTTTTTAGGGAATTTGCTTAACGCAATCCATTTTCGAAAAGTTTTCATTTGCTGTGTTTATAATATGGATAATTTTATTTTACTATTAAAGAGTAATTTGAATTTATTATCATGTGAGAGCGTGATGTGGTTTTCGCTTGAGGTTTTTGAAGAGATTTGAAGACAACAAATTGTTGGAGCCTCAAAATGCATAGGCAATAAATTGACGATTTATCCCTTTCTTATTTTATTTTGGAGTCGGCTTTTACAATATGGCTTTTGAAATATCTATCGTCTGCTAATGTAACTTTATTTTGGAGACGGCTTTCATTGTATAGCATTTTAATGATCTATCGTCTGCTGTTGTAGTTTTCCCCTTGGAAATCACAGTGCTATTGCCTATCTTTCGCCACGTTTTTAAAAAATAAGTCAAACAAGTTAACATATTGTTTGTTTAGTCGTTAAGATTGTTATTAAAGGGCTAATTTAATCGAATTAAAATAAGATTATTAGAAAATAATGCAGATGGTTGTCACATATGGAAGTTTATGGTCAACTAAAGTTACAACTTGATTTCCAAATTATACATTCACTGAATTCTTACGAATTGTTTCAATGAATTTAAGTCATTAACCAGTTTAAACCGGTTTGAAACAGTCACGAGACTATCAGATTACATACGAGTCGATATTTTAAGAAACGATGAGTTTTTTTCCTTTTAAATCGGTCGAGCTCCAAGACTTTGTTTGCCCAGCTAGAAAAATTGAAGTTTAAAAAAAGATATATATAATTAGAGAGAGAGTGAGAGGGGTGATAGAGACATGTAGAGAAGTCTCGTGACTATTTCAAACCGGTTTAAACTGGTTAATGGCTTAATTTAACTAAGACAAATAATAAAAAATAATAATGTTCCCACATGATAAATTGAAATTTGCCATAGTAGATTTCATTTTTTAAAATTTGAATTTTTATTTTTATTATTTTTAATTAATCTTACTCTACAGCACTTGATTGTTTAATATTTTATTTTCTCTAATTAGAAGCTACTCTATAGCTGATCTGATTTACAAATGTGGAAAACACAGATATCGCGATTCTTTTTATTCATTCATTATTTCTATGCTTCATTAACCATGCAATTGGAGTTGGCATCATTTTTTTTAGAATAAAAATTCTAAACGCCGAATAAAATTGTTGGATTTATATATTGTTCAGTATTAGGGAATTTTGCTCTGAAATAATGGCAATAAGAAATGTTGGTAGCTAACATATTTTCTGATGTATTAAATAACATTTCTTTCTATTTATGACTGATACAATTTTTTTTTTAATTTCATTTTTGTAACTATGTAAGATTTTATCCTGGAGTAACAAAAATTAATACAAATAAACAAAAAGAATAGAGGTAATAATTAAAAGGCAAAAAAAAAAAATCCATATTTTACCATTTTTTAGATAAAAGTGTTCATGAAGACTATTTTGATAGAAATTATAGACACAAAAGTTGATAAAAAATAAGATTTTTTTATAAGTTAAAATGAATTTTAATTTATCCAATAAGTATTTTGAATGTAATTGCAAAAGTTTTATAATACTTATTTCAAATACAATATGTATGTAGTTTTTTTTAATGTGTAAAAGGAAATAAGTTTTTTTATGTAGTTGGTATACTTTTTTAAAAATTCAGAATATGCTTCAGAGAAGTGTTTTATCTGTAGTTCTACCTACTTTAAAGATACACAAGTATAAAAATATTTAGTATTCTAATCTAGAACTTCGAACTAAACACATTTTTGTGACATGCTTATAAAATGTGGTGATGAAATTAACAAGCAGTGGCGCTCTTTTGTGTTTTATCACTAAATTCATTTTTTTCCCTTTTATTGCGACGAGAAAAGAAAAACTGTCGATTTTACATTAGAAACATTTTAAGTCAAAATTCCGTGTGTCATTGCACAGCTTTGAAAATTTCCATTCAAATTTTGAACCATCTTAATTTCATAATTTTATTCAAAGTGCTGAGGGAAGAAACAATATAGTTATCCATAGGCAGGCGAATCGATGTAATGTTTTGTTTTTGAATTTTTTCAAGATTTGTTAGATACATAACATTTTTAAACAATTGTTAAAAACAGGGTTTTTAAAAAACGGCTGTCTTTCACTTGTCTGTGAAAAAAAGAACGTAAGTATTAAAATATTAATAACGAAAAAAAATCAATTAATTCAAAGGGGCAGATAAATTTCATATATAACGGTAGCGCTATGTTAAAATGTTATTCAAACACAAGCTGTTACCCGTGACTCTGATCGCGTGGAAATTTTGATGTATATGTAAGAAAAACTATCAAATAATGACAAATAAAAAAAATTAAACCTAACCTAAAAACGATACATTTAAAAGCAAAAGCATATATGAAAAATATATAACATAAATACAATTTAATAACAAAAGCACACAACTAAGGTTAAAAAAATTTATATACGTTGTAAACCCAAAATAAAACAAAACAGTAAAACAAGTCCGTACTTCTTTAAAATCAGGTCTAATCCATTTTTTTATTGATCGAGATTGAGATAGCTACAATAGTATTATACACATTATTTTTAAATTTTTAATTTAAATGAAAACACAGTTGTCAACAATCATGCGCGAACTTTCAACGCCAGTTGGCGTGACGCACATGTCTGACTTTCTTAAGCCAGATGGGGTAACGCAATGCAGATTAGAAATTTTATGTTTCGCTCATTTTGTTTTCTTTTAATTAAAAAAATTATCCGAAAGACTGATTCATTAACAGCATTTGATTTTAGATATATCAAAAACAAAGAAAATAAATAGAAGCGTTTGAAATAATCGGTCGAAATTCTGCTAAGCCTAACCTCAACTCTGTTGGAAAGAAAAACTGGAGCCTTTCTTATCTTTGGCGGGATTTGGAATCAACTTTATGAAGCGAAAGTTGATTCCAAAAGTTGATTTGAGCACTCTATGTTCTGTTCCTGATTATAGTCTATAATCTATCTTTCTGCTAAATTTCATCGAATTCCGCTCAGCCGTTCTCGTGTGATTGAGTAACAAACATCCCTTCATTCAAATTTTCACATTTATAATATTAGTATAGGTAGTTGTATTATATAACATAATTGTTTATTAAATAAAATTGTATTCATTGAGCCCCTTCTCTACATAAATAATGATTCAAGAGTTTTTTCGAATTGATTAGTGTCGTTTTAGAATTAGATTCATGGAACTCGCTTAGTTGTCACTCTATTTCGGTAAGAAACGAAAGTTATCTGCATTTTAATTAATTAAAGAATGTTTAATTCTACAGCAGGCAGTGTTTCATATTTGCATTGCCCATGATTTTGAATAATTTCATTATGAAATAAAATATTTAAATTACTATATGTTTATTCTAAATAAGAAGCTTTTTGGGCATTAGCAAATTTTTCAATCATTTAATTTTAATTAAAAATCTAGTTCAACTAACTTTGTTACTTTTTATTTACTCTTAAAAATTATTTATAAAACTAGAATTTAAAAAAAAATTTAAAAATGCACATTAAATTAATTTTAACATTATTACGATTGAATATAAAACCTTGTTTTTGAGATTATGTAATTACAACACTTTATTATTAATTATCGGCTAGTGTTTTGTTAAATCTCACCGATTTAAACGAAAAGTTTAGCATTCAATTTTAAAATATTTCTAAAAGATTATCATTATTGTTGTGAGAGTTCACAATTTCTAAAACTGGGAATAGAAACCTCAACTCTAGTCGTAAAGAAAATAATTATAGAGGTCTGATTTCTTATTTTTGAAAGATAGTTGAGAAATATATAGCTTTTGAATTTGAAGCATTTCATCCCTGTTCTCTAAGCAGCAATTTGAAATTGAATTTATTTTATTTTATTTATCACTATCTGCTACCACCAAAAAGAATAATATTAAGTACAAACAATCAATGATTCGGAACCACTCTATCGAAATAGGATGAATGGTACGACAGCTAATAAAATACGAACAAATATTCATTTTTATGCATTAGATTTGTGTATTCTTTTAGAATTGGAAACTTGGTATTCTTTCAGAATGGTAATGAAAGGAACTATTTATTGTACCTCGGGATTCGTTTAATATTCGTTCAGAATTCCCAAATTTAATTTTTAAAAATATGATAAAAATATTTTCTATTAAAATTGATTAAACATAGAAAATCTATTTATACCATAAAATTGTAAATATAGTAGAAAAGATAATTTTTGAAAATTAAGATTGTGCGAATTTATTTGTACAACAATATTTTTGGTGGTTACTGCGAAAAACGCTAACATTTAATTAAAATATTAAACCCCTGTGTTGGTCTCCACAAAACTTTATCGCATAAACTGTAATTGAGTTGTTACCTCTGAGAATGAATTGCATGGCCTTTGTGTATTATAGCTACAAAATATTAACCGTTAATTTGGATTTAGCATTTCTACAGAATCTATTGTCTCCTCGACGAGTTATTTAGAGATTAATCCTTGGTAAATAGATGCGGTTGAAATTCGAATATATATATATTTTAAATTTTAGATAATTGTACTATCCCTATAACCATCCCGTAGGTGTAAGCAATAAGCTGACCAAATTTCGTTGCAATCGGATAAACGGTTTAGAAAGGCATAAGAGACAAACATTCATTCTCATTTATATAGATTAAATAATACTTCATTCCTTATTTATTTTTGTAATTTTGGAGTCATCCTCAAATTTTTCTAGTGTAAATAGAATCGTGCTATCCCCCCTTATTTCAAAGCTTTACATGTCTTTCAAGCTTATATTCTGTATTATCGTTCATTTCATTTTATCCACTTTAAATCAACCGTTTTGTTGCAATCCAGAAGACATATGTAAATATTCAAATATGCTTTCAATGGCTTGCTTTCGTCCGAACAAATATCCCAGCTTTGAACGCACATAAATGAAATATTAACTTTAAAAAATTTTAGTTTGCTGTTGTCGTCAATAGTTTGCTATTGCTTAATATTAGTATTCTGAGCTCATGAGTCAAGCAATTTAGCCCTTGTTAATCTTTAAGAGCAACCGAAACTTTAACTATTTCTTAACAGAATGCTCTATTTTTGAGACATGAAAAAGTACAAATTGTGGAAAAGATATGCGCTTCGAAAGTATGAACCTTACTAGGCAAATGAATTTTGCTGTTAAAATAAACTTAAGTTGGTTTGGCATGCTATTGTTATCGTTTGTCATTCAGGAGAGTCAAAGGAAAAAGTCGAATCTTATTTACTTCCTCAGAATTTAATTGCCAATCCTGAACATTTTGTAGAATATTCCGTTACACAAATCTTACACAGAAGCTATATATCATATCAATACTGAATTTACTGATATTACATTCTGAAAAACTCTTTTTGAATTATAAGTTTCATCTGAACTGTGTACGATTTTCTGAAATGCATTTTAGACGGAATATAAATTTTCCCCAAACACTATGGATGCCAGTTTTATTATTTCACTTTGTACGCTTTTGCTTGTCGATGTACTTAGGTAGGTTCATCTGGGCATTTTTGAGTCATTTGCTTTCAGTAGGAAGCATGCCTGATCATTGAACACGAATATGATTTAATGAAAATAAGTTTTCTTACAGGTATGATGACAAAAAATACATTAATGCCTGCTGAAGGTCTATAAACAAACAATGAAGGGAATATTTTTTGTGAAGCCATTCAATAAGAATATGGAAGTTGTTGCCAAATATATTGATCAAAAAGTACAGTACTTTGAACACTCGATCGAATGGACAGAATTTGATTATTGCAGTTAAAATAATAATTGGAAGAAACATCAGAAATAAATTGTGCACTGTTCTAACAACTTTTGCTGCTATGACATATGTTCTCATCATAATTCTGTTTTTAAAATTTAATTCTATTTTAAATCCTGTTTTAAGTTATAAAAAGTATTTAAAGTAGAATTACTAATGATATACTTCCGATTTTAGCGATCTGACCGTTGGTTAATGAGAGGTTCAGAGTACTGGATTTGGGTTGTTTTCTTAAAAAATGAAATCTTCAAGAAAGGGGGCAAACAGGGTAATGCTAGAAATGTGTAACATCAAATAATTGAGGATAAGAAATCAATGCTGAATAATGTTGAAAAAACCACAAATGATCAATTATTTCTCAATTTTGCATTTAGAACAAATTAAATAACTCTAAAACTGTACAATTTGTTTGACACTTTCTAGGCAAGAAACTGGAGAATTATGATCCTGCAAAAATTCAATAATAGGACTAATAAACTTAGAAGATTGAATAATAAGAATTTAAATGGAGACATAGTTGCATTTTCTGTTATTACTAACAAATCACACATCTAAACTTAATCTCATTTTTTTTTTCCAACAATAAGAAATTTAAACATTTTAGAATGTTTGTAGATACACATTTTAAAGCAATTCTGAAAAGCTTCTTGACGTAATCCGAAATTTTTCCCTCAATTGAAAATTTAATAAATTTAAAGTGGCTTTTTTTTCCGAAAATCGAAATCATGTAACATTCCGATTAAAAACTCTCGCAAGAGCAACGCTGAAAGAAAAATGTATTTTCAAGAGGATCGTATCTAATACGAGCTATTTCTCTTGCGAAAATGATAAGACAACTCGAAAAAATGGCTCTTAATAGATTTCCCACGTTGCAAAACACTTGAGTTTCTAAAAGACTATTTCCTGCCGATAATACGAATAACACTGAAAATAATTTTTTTTTTTAAATAATTTCATTTCATATTATTTAGGTACGGAGTAGAATTTGCTGCCATTTACTTATGTTTTCAAACTAATAATGTTGATACGTACACCATTCGGCAATATTTCGCTCTTTGTCGTTTCTCAAAATTGAATATATTCAGTGTTGTCTTCCAGGTTTACATGAAATTTTTTCTGAAAGAAATTCAAGAAAGTCTTTATATCTCAAACAGAGTAAAATTAATATTAAACTTTTTTGTGAAAAAAGTTCAGATATTTCATTTCGCCATCTGCACCTTTTGTAGTTGGGTGGTACGCGCATTCAAGACAAAGCTAACAATCGTGTGATTGCGTTCTCGGAATTGCTGTAATTCTTATCACTTGATAGTTTAGTTATATTAACGTCCCGTTTTAAAGCAACACGAGGGCTATTTTGGGACGGACCTCGTCATTTTGAACCATGGTCAGATGACGAGGACGACACTTAACTGGCACCCCCCTCTCCACACCACGCCACGCCTCGCCACAACAGCGGGAGGACGTTTGGCCTGACAGATTTAACGTGCAAGAGACGCCCCTCACATGACGGTTCTTCGATGGAATAGAGTCTCGAACCTGGAGCACTCCGGTCCGAGACCTTACCACTAGGCCACCGCGGCCCTCCTTATCACTTGATAATAAGTAGGTATATATTTCAACGAATGGCTGCCTGCGGACATTAGCATCATTAATGGGAGCTTTCTGCAGGGAGACTCGTCTATATGCCCTCAGATATTTCTTTTTAAAAATTTGGCATGTTCATTAGTTGTTTGTTTTCTTTTGTTTTTAAATAAAAGATGACATATGGAGGAAAAAACGTTTCAAATAACATGAGCCTAAATGAAATATTTAAAAATATTAGTTAAAAAATTGAAATAATTCAACTACCTGCTGAAATTTATTGTCTACACTTTTGACTAACATGCACTTAATAAAATATTTACATAATTAAATATTCAGTTATTTCCTCCTCCTGGCGAGGTACAATCATTTGCGCTGCTTAAGGTGATCCGATAAAATGGCAAAAAAGGAAAACAGAACAAGACTGAAGGAATAATCTGTGAGCCCTTTGGAAGAAGGTTATGAAATATTGAGAAATATTTGTTATCTCCAAATATTAGAAAATAATTGACTTAAAAAATTCTTTTTTCAGTTTTTAAGCCTATCGATTTAGCTTAACTAGCTACAAAGTAAAATTTTAATACAAATAGAAAAAAAATTCTTTCAGAAACGGCTCATCGAGCAGAATATCATACATACGAAACATTTATTTAAATGAAATATTCTATCAAATTGTAGCCTTACTAAATTTTTCAGCGCATTGACCTCCGCCCCCTTTTGCTTTCCTCTTTGAGTTCGAAATGGGGCAAATTCATGTAAACAAAATGTTTCTAGGATAAGAAAGGTGCTATTCGTATGAATTTCTTTTAACTTCATTGCAATAAAATTAACTCATGATGAAATCATTTAAGTAATTTTCTGAAAAAAACTAGAGCCACAATTATTATTATTATTTTGCTGCACTATAGTTTTATGTACATTCTATGCATATTGCGAAAGAACAAATTTGACTCAAAACAATTCAGCTCTAAAAGCAGTGAACGAGCAATTATTTTCACTCTTTTAGTTTTATGAAATAAAAGGAAAAATATTTATGTAAAGATTCACAGCCGTTCCTTGATAACTGGAATGCAAAGGATTTCTTTGTTTTTATTCATTTAAAACAATGAAATTTACACTGTTCAATAGGATATCGATCAAAATATTTTTATATCAACTCCTATTTTAATTTATACGAAGGGATTTTATTTTTATTCCAGTAGCTTATTTTCACTAGGTACAAGAGGATTGAATGAAGGAAGGAGAAAAACCAGGATTGAATTCGTTTAAATTTTTTGAAGGTTAAAAAATTTACTCTGTTAAGTGCCAATTTAAAGTTATTTGAATTTAAAACCTTTAAACTTGGTAAATACTTGCGATTTTATCCAATTCTCGTATACAACTATTATTTTCCAATTCTCGTCTACAGTAAATCCTTGCGATTTTATCCAAATCTAAAACTACAAAACCTGTCGCGTTGGATAGAGTATGTATTCCGTCGTACTAAGTAAAAGTCAATGAAAGGAAAAATCGGTTGTTCTCTGAAACGAAACATCTTTAGCTAATATTTTAAAAGAGCGAGAATCAAAATGGACGAAATCTATACTTACAATAAAGCTCTCTCTCTCTCTCTCTCTCTATATTATATATATATATATATATATATATATATATATATATATATATATATATATAGTGTGCGTGCGTGCGCGTGTGTGTGCGCTCTACAGGCCAGACTGTGGGATCTACAGCTACCAAATTTGGTACATGTATACCTTGGAGGTCGAGAATGTGCACCTTGGAGCCCTTTTTTCGAATTTTTAATTAGAATTTGAATTAATTAAAATTTAAGCAAAATGTCGACTTTTTTCCGCTATAACTTCCGAAAATATTATCGCACAAATATGATTTTTACATCAAAATTAAAATTACTTTACATTTAAAGATTAAAAAATTAGCTTTCTAGTAGTATCAGTGTTTTAATGCATAACTTAAGCTTCTATTTTTAACGAATTTTTAAAGAAATATTTTAACCATGTTTTTTTTTATCACGTGACTGGATAAAATAAAAGAAAATGACGGAAGTTCAAATAAAAAAACCATCATCGCAAAATAAATCTAAAGAAATGCAACTTTTAGCACGTGAGTGGATAAAATATAAAATGTGATATTTTCTAAAAAAATAAATGCAAAGCAAAGGTTTCTATGATCTTTTGCAATATCTAAATAATTCAATAAATTATCTTTATTCAGGATTGAATTTATACAGGATATGCATTCAAATTCCGGTCCAATGGCCAATTTGTAAAATATTAATAGGCATATATATTGTTTAATACTATTAGTTTGATCTAAATAAAGTAAATAATTACATTTTATGTAACTTGAGTGAAACAATGCATTTATGAATAATGAGTTTTAGATTTCTTCATACTTTGCTCTCTGAGCCATATTTTACAAAATATTTTTATTAATATTTTAAATAAAAGTTGCTACATCAATCAGTCTTCTAAAGCAATAATTAAAACTGACGGATTTATAAAATTAAAAATATTATAAGGAAAACATGTTCTTTTAGAACTTTCCGCCCATCATCTTAAGGAAAATATTAATTTCAGGCTAATCAATGCCCGGAATTACTTCAAGGCTAATAAATGTGATTTAATTGAAAATTTTAGAACGCATTACTCATGGCGACCCAGCTGGTCGCCAAAGACGGCTAGTATGAAATAAGATACAAATACGTATACGTCATGCACACATACTTTGTTCATAGACAGACGAGTAATCGGAAATAAATCCATTTCAGTTTTATTGATTATGTTTCAAATACGTTATTTATTAATATTTCAGGTTTATTTAACGAGGTGTAATGATCTAGCATGCAACTTTACTTGTATTATAGACTTGAACGATTTCTGTTTACATTTCCCGCCCTTTCAAAACAATGTAAAATTACAAATCAAAGGATTATAAATATACAAAATCGCCAAATTACTGAAAATGTGTAATTAAAAATGTTAAGATACAAGAAGCATAAAATCATATGAATGTTATCAATTAAGATGTTATAAAAGTAGTTATTTTTAGTTTATACCATCTTTGTTGTCACGAAGCATTCGCAATATAAGTAATATAATTTTTTCATAAAGATTAAATTAAAAAAAAGTAATTTTTTTATTTATGCTACATTTAATCGCAGAGAATAAAACGCAAAGTAGGATAAAGGAATTTTAGGTAGAATTTGGCATTTAAAAATAGAAAGATAATGTTTGGTTTATTTCAAAAAATAAACATGTAAAGCATAAATTTTCAGAAATTCGTTCAGTTAAATATTACACAACTGATCTCATCAAGAAAGGTGAAACTTAATTTCACTTAACAATAAATACAGCGCAATATTTCACCGACTACATATAAAACCAGTCTAAGTAAAGCCTTTTTACGCAACCGTTTAATATGAGCAAAGGTCGTCTTCATTTAGCGGGTATTGACATTAAAGTAAATGAGAAATTAAATTTGAAGTAAAATGTCTTTTCAAAAACAAAACCCTTCCATCGAATTCCCAGAAGTGCCGTTCAAGCTCGGAATTAAAATGTAGGAGTGCTTTATTTGCCAGCAGCCATATAAGGAGGCTTTGATCTGTTGGGTGTGGGTACGTAGGCGAGATTAGAACACGACGCCTCTCAGTGTTGCCATCGAACAACTGTTAGAAATGCGAACATTCTAGGTGAAGAGAACCATTTGGGAATTTTCAAGGAATTGTAGATCCTAAATTTAACACTATGTTTCTTCAAATGAATAAAATTTATTGACGAACTTTAAATTTCAATTATAATCAATTAATGAGGATAGCCATATTAATACAATTAAATTGAGGTCGACAGGAGTAAACGTATTTCACATTTAAATCTGAGGAAAAGAAAAAGCGCACTGTCTTTGTACTTTTAGCTAGATTAGCATTTAAATGTTAAAGAGTATAATTGAAGATTCCTCTTCCTGCAATGAAAAAAATCAAACTTAAAATATGCTAAAAATAACCCTTTTCAGAAGTGTTTGCATTGTTTCAACTAATTTTGGTATAAAACATTCTGTACGCCAGAAATAATTAACGTTATTAATAATAAATAACGTTTTTTTCCGGACATTTAAGATCTAATCTCAAGCGGGTGGGAAGTGAACATTAGTATGATAACTTTTTTTTAATACAGCCTTGTGTCTTCCGAATCCATCGCCTGCAGTCTAGTATAAGCCGTCACTTGCGCTGACGTAGAAAACTTGCTTTAATTATTTTACACAAATTCGCAGGCAACGCTGTTATCGTACTGCACATGCAACAGTATACGAATCTGAGGAAACGTTTTAGAAATGGATCATTCTTGAGATTTGATCTCATATATTCTCATATTGATATCAATTTAAAGTGAAAGAAATCTGGTCAGAAAATCTGCTCAAAAAATATTGGAATACTATGCAATAAATTAACAGATATGAACTTGGTAATTGGTTAATTAGTAATTGGATGAATTGGTTGCCCCCACCCCCATATTTAACAGTAGACTGGATTGTTTCACTTAATTGGGTGTTATTGAATCGCTTTAGTGGAGCAAATTTCTGTAGTGACTTCTCAAATGTTAAGTTGCATTTTGATGTCGAAATATGATCTTGCGGTCAGTTTTTGCATACAGTGACAACATGACATGGAACTGAATCTTGTTAAAAAATTAGGGAAAGGAATTCATTTACTTATTTTTGGGCATTTATGTTATCACAGATTCTGCACACTTCTATTGGGGCTATATGACCTCGGAACTTGGCGTATACGGGGTATTTAACATGATTCAATCAAGATGGAAATTCATTCTTGCATATTTTATGCCGCTGTTACCCAATAGTTTGGTTTCGTCACTCCAAATCGCATAGTTTTGTTATCCAGTTAACAGGGGGTTCGATTAGCTTAATTTTTTCAACCCTTGCTTCAGATTTTAAAATTGCCTTTTACCAGTCATTCGAGATTCAGACACCATTCCCGCAATCTGCATCGAATGGTCTTCGCACTCAACGTCACATTGTATTATGTCATTTAACAATGTATACTTCCATGATTTTCTTCTAGAATGTAGATAAACCTTTCACTTTATTGCCAGTTACACACCTTTTCATGCCTTTGAGAATTAAGCTTTGTAATCTGTTGGAATTTCGAGATACCCTGCCGGATATCGTTAGTATTTATACTATAGCCATATTATCTATAGAGTTGCAACATTAATGTTGTACACGATTTCTTTTTCTCGTGTCAAGATTAGAGATGTACAAGTAATTCTTCTCCTTTTTAAAATTTCGAGTCCATCTTTCATCCCTTTAAAATTTCGAATGATAAAAGCGACGCCTCATTCAAAATGGAGAAAGCAAGATGAGCACAAATGCGATACACGTCTCTTTGCCCTTAAATTAGAATTTCCCAAAAGGGAGGAATTTTTCGCATCAAGGTATATGCAATGGCAAGTTACCAATTACAGGAAGATCCAGCTGAATGGATCGTTCTACAGCTCGCTGTTTTCGAACGACGATTAAAACGGGGATTTATCTTTCTCGACTGCTTTAATGGTAAATGAAAAGCGTTTTTAGTATAACCGAACAAAAGTCTCCAAAAAATAATGCGAAAGAAAGCTAAAGCATCTGACAAAGTATAGAGGATTTCTCTAATAAACACATTCCTCGTCTATTTGCTGCAAATATTCGACTGCCACCGATAGCCCTCACATTTCCTAAATTCACCCCCCCCCCTCTCCCCGATTCTTTCCTTATTGCTTTAAGTATATACTTCCCATATTATATATAATATGGTCGCAGAAGCAGTTCCACCACGAAACCACTCTCCGTATTTTCAGAATTTTAAATATTGGTAGATTTTACAATATCAATGCCTCATTATAATGAAATTTCATCAGCTGGCCTGCTTTTTTGGACTGTCAGAAAGTCGCATCCAAATATTATCACACGTTTAATCTGGATAACCTTGTAGATTACCATACGATACCGAGCTAAAGCGAATTCGTATTAATTGATGAATGACAAGATTAAGTTATTTTGAAGATGAGAAAAAATGGTATTAATAAAAAAGGTTCACTTCTATGCCAGAGATAATGAGCAGTCTCGCGACTTTTGGTGCTTAAAATCTCCCAAAGGACTGCCTTATTTAACACGTATTAACAAAGTATAAATGTTAAGAATTAAAAAACCGATAGAATTCTATTGATCACTGGAGTGCATCTATCATTTTTCATGTTTAATATCAATATTTTTCCTAAAAGTACACTTTCGTTAGTTAACACATGGTGAATTTTGTTAAATTTTAACAAAATTCACCTTTCATTAAAACTGCAATCACTTCGGAAGTTCAGAATTTTCATCACATTAGAAACGGTCCCCCCCCCCCCCCCAATAGTAACTACAGAAAAATATTTAACACCAAATCTGGAATAGGTTAAGTGTATTTTCACCGATTCAATACACACATTTGCAATAATTTAGGAACATCTCGTTTATATTTTCGATCCAAGTTAAAATTTTTTTTATTAAAAAGATCTTGAATTCACACGAAAGTTATTTCTCAACATTCGGGATTTATCCTACAGCCATTTTATTTCGATTTTTCGGCTACAATTGCTTACTTTTCCTGCAGTTTCTGAAATATTGAAAAACCTATTGAAAATTGCCAAGAATTCAAGTATAAAACATGCGACACTTTCCAATATACAATGTTCCAATATTCACGATACAATTGGATTAAGCATCCTAATCTTGGATCATGTGCCGTGTTTGAGGAACGGGTAAGTCTCTGTCAACTCATACACAAATTTCCGCAAAATCCACGCAGTGTCTTTAATGGGTTACAAATACCCAAATCTAAGCGTTCATGCTTACGCTATAGTTTGCTTTATCTGAGAAAAATTAAGACGTTTCGTAATTTTTTTTCGGTACGTAAATTCAAGCTATAAGTAATGCTTAAACGAAAGAAAAAGATGCCAGATTGGGTGAAGGTAAAGTTTATTGTTAAAACTTAACAGTGTAAACATAAAGTGATTAATGGTTAATAAAATTGATTTCCTTTAACTTTCGACTTTAAAAGTTTTGCGTAATCCGTTCCTTGGGAAGGATGGGCCATTAAAGCTCTAGGACCAGCTAGAGCAACATAATGATGCAAACCATTTATATCCACATCTCGGATGAATGCATGGATATTCACGGATCCTGCAAATATACAACAGATTGTATTTTTGAACATAAAAAGAAAACTATTATTTCTGTAGATGTTTTTTTTTTTTTTTTACAGACAACAAGCATTATTCATATAAAAAAGTGCATCATACATTCGAACACTTAAATTTACAAAAAGATAAAAATTCGATTTGAGCGAATACGATCAGAAGGATAATAGATTTAAGTATAAAAAGGGATTTCAAAAGCAATCAAATGAAAGTGTCCACACACCATATCGAGACGTTTTATCGAAAACACGATAATGTAGGGACATTTATTCCTCTCAATTCTTGGAGCATCCATCAGCCATCCTTACATAGGGGTGAGAGTTTTCTACAACACCTGTGAATCCACAATTAGTGCACAGAAAAAGTTCCACATGAGAAAGGGCTTAAAGCACACAAGATTGTTTTATTATGAATGGAAGACGGAGTTAACTCAACGCTTTAAAGAAATTAGAGGACCAATCGAGTGGCAGACCATTCCTGCTCTTGGACCAAGATCATGCAAGAAAACTTCAAAAAAAATCAGCAACCAAGATATAAATAAGAAGTAGCATTGCTCGTGAAGCCGTTAATTCAGCGCATTCTGCTTCTACTCCATACAAGCTCTTGACCAGTCATTACCGATAGATCAAAGTTGAAAGAAACTGTGGCCCAAATCCTATGGGTTGACCTTCATAGGGATGGGCGCGAATAAAAGTGGAAAAATCCTAATAAGCTAGACAAGTCCGATTTTGTCACGAAACTGTACATCAGATTTTCAATCACACCTATAAGAGAACAAGCCCAAAATACATAATACTTTCTTTATAACAAAGCATAAAAACATGCCATGTTAATTTCATGAGACTGGGAAACAATATTCCCCCCCCCCCATCAATTTAATTCTTAGTTTCAACTTTTTCCACAGAGACCGAGACGAAACCAACTTATAAAAGGCATCCTGTTGAAGAACGAGTAAATTTATCACGGCGTTAAAAATTCATTTTAAACTAGTTCATAGGGAGAAAAGCATCTGTAATTATTCCCTATTTGACAAGTTCCATGTTTTTTCAAGTCCTTAGCAAAGTCTGAAAAATCGACTTGACTTGAAATAATTCCGATTGGCTGGAAAGCGGATGATATTTTGAATCCTCAGACTTTCACGTTAAGTAGCAGCATAGATATAAGATTAGCGAACATTCAATTGAAGTTGCAAAAATGATACACGATAGTATCCTCATGTATACCGTAAAGCTATGGCTTCTAGATATGTGGCGTGAAATAAGAAATTTAAGGAATTACATTAACTTCGCAAGCATTAATCCTATGCCATTCAAGTTCATAGTTTTGAAATTCGACGTAGCCTGTTAGTTTGGCTTCTAAAGACCGGATACAAAAACGCATTACAATTTCGCGAGTTTAATATAAAAAATATCCAATGTTTTAGCTAGAGAAATTTTCAACTTACCAAGACTGTTAATGGTGTCGATGATCACAAATCCAGAGGCTCCTTTGTGTTGATACATTTTTAATTTGCCCATTTGAGAATCCAAAACAAACAGAGTGAGCTCTCCTGATTGCAAAACAAGCCAGTCCAATTCCCCAAAATCTTTGATTACCTGATATTTTTGGAACAGCCCATTTGAGACATCGTACCTATTTTGAAGATGAAGACGTGAAATGAATCAAGAGCTTATGCGTGAAAGTTTTATAAAGGAATAAAAAAAATTAAGGAAATATAATTTTGGGGCAGGTCAATTTCTTGCCTTTTAGTAGACTCCTGTTGTCATTCATTGCCTTAAAATGGGACAGTTTTATAAAGCATTGTATCCACAATTATGGATGCGAGAAGAAAAAGATTTAAAGCGCAATTTAAAAGCTTGTTCTGAATTTCAGAAAAGATTAACGTATTAATTTCTTTTGTATTTCCAAGCATCATAACTTATTACAGAATTCAAAATAAACAGAAAGCTGAAAGTCAGATTTCCATGATTTATTGGTTAAGCTACATTTTTCTAAGTCAACGTACCTGTAAATCACAAGCCGAGGCTCATTTTGCACTTGAGGTATTTTGCCTTCAGCTATTACTAGAAATGTGTAGGACGAATATTCCTTTGGGTAGCTCATCAAGAGAACAGACTGGGCATAAGTAGAAGTAATAACTTGTCCAGGACCGGCAAATGTAAATTCTTCAAAATTCCAGAAGTAGATGTCCACTGCCATTTCGCCGTCGACAAAGATTTCTCTCATACTCAAGTTTTCGGTCACAATTGCTAGTATAATACCCTCATCGGCCTTAAGCACGGATGCCTGAAAATAGAATTTGAAGTATGCGTCTCAATACAATTAATTCAGTATTTCATTTAGACATGAACTGAAATAAGCATTTATTTTTCAAACTATTCACTAAATTTAACATTTGTTATACTCGCAGTTGGGGTAATTAAATGAATAAAGTACTCGTATACAGGGCTGATGATTTTGAGAACATTTTTCAGAGGAAAAAAAAATTTCAAAAAGAACAATCTCGAGATTGACGATGCTTTTCGTTTCATGCCTCCCAGAATCTGAAATATTTTGTCTGCTTGATTTGAACAAAATAGGAGATCATCAGTTGGAAATTTAGTTACGAGATTTCACGATGGTATATTCCAGAGAACTCAACAGCCAGCCATTCCCGATGGGAAAACTTTGAAAGTTTTGGCAAAATTTATATACGAGTAACTTGTCACTATTCAGAAGATCGACAGAATGATTGTCAAAGCGATCCTCTCGTCAGGTGACAAAGCTCTCCTTCCTCATTTTAATTCTCAAACATTCAAATTCAACTCACAATTTTTGTTCAATTAATAAAAGTTAAATGTTTCAGATTTAGGCAAAAATAAATTTAACCTTATTCTCCTCGAACGCGAATTATAAATTATATGCATTTTTCTAAAAAATTCAAATTGACATTAATATTTTTTATGCAACGATGTTCATTCACTTAAGCGCTCAAATTATAAATTTTTAAACAGAAGTATGGGTTTAAACATCGATTATTAAAAAAAATTGTATTAAATACTTTTAGAAAAATTTGTGTCGTTAATAAATTTTGAAAGTGATTGTTCAAGTGAGAACATTGGAAACTAAATACTTTTACACCTTGCATGACTGAAAGAAATTGCTTCTGTGACCAATCGGGATTTAAGAAAGCCACTGGAAGACAACATTTAGAATTTTTCCAACTGAAATCGAAATAAATTGGAACTAAATATTGGCTTTAGAAAGATGGTAATTTAAAGCCATTAAAGTTTCCTTTATAACCATTTAAAAAAAATAAATAATTCGAGTACAAGAATGAAAATTTATTTTGCGATAAAAATCGGGATTGAAACCATCTGCATACTTCGTTTGAATAATTGAAAAAAAGACATCGAGGGCAGAGCTCGGTATCGCCGCTTACCAAATTGCCTTGACAACTGTCGCATCAAAAGCATGTGCCGCTAATTATTGCAAGGACTAATACTTACGAGAAAATTTAGTTAGATGTGTATAGCACGTCATATATCGCCACTTACGTACATTACGCTAGTCATTTAACGATCTCAGAGAAGATTGAAAATAAGTTGATCTACTGTAAACTCACCATATAGACGAGTCGATTCTGAAATATTCTGAAAGAATAGTGCTTAAGAAACGTGAATGATCGACATGTTTAGTATTAAAAAAGACGCAAACAAGGTTTCATGTTATTTCCGACTGTGTTTCATAGAAATTCCAAATATTCTGCATTTTACAAATTATTAAATTGAATTGTTCTAATGCATCGAAAGTTTTGTCTATGAATCCACGAATAGGATGCGAAAGGGATCAAACATATGCATTAAATCATAGAAGAATCGATACATTGCAATGGAATTGGGCGGTGAATTCTGAAGTTTCTTTTTCTAATTTACATCCGGAAGTGGATAATAAGTGAATTTAAGTTGAGCATTGCGATTGAATATAATTCTCAAAAAAAGAATAAAATATTACATGTGTATATACATTTACACACTAAAAAGCAGAAGCTGCAATTTATATTTGGTAATTCAGCATGGAGCCCCATTTTTTAAAATATGTTCGGATTAGATTACCGATCTGATTTCTCACTGCTATTCCAAAATATTTGCAGTGGGTACATTGAATTCAAGCAAAATTTTAATCCAAAGTTTATTTCTGAAAGAAAAAAAAATTGTTTTGCATGAAGACTAATGCATGAACTGCTTTGACACCTGATGTTTATATCTACCTTTCTGCCACCTTTGGTCGGCAAAATTTCGAGGAGTTCAAATAATTGGTCACTGCCTTTGGAGCAGTAAACTGTGCATTCAGAAATATGAATATAAACTGCACAACACATTTTTCCCTCTCGAAATACCACCATGTCTATAGCTGGAGGAATTTCCAATCTTTGATACATTTCAAAAGACTCGGCTTTCCAGAAGTATATGTCGCTTGTTGTATTCCCAATACCTAAAGAAAAATGCATGTTATTCAGACTTCAATTTTCTACCAGTTATTTAAACACTCAAATATTCTTAAAATAATTCACTTTATAACTGGCAACAGTCATTTATAAGACAGCAAAGAACTCGAGACGCATAGATTAGATTTAGTGATAACAGTACGTAGAAGCCTCATCCTCTCCTCAATAGCCTTAGTTTTTAATGTAAATTCAAAAGCTATTAATATACATGATATAATTTAGCTCAAAACATTAGTCATAGTTTTATACAAACAATAAAAATGGAGATTTTAAGTTCCAATTCCATTTAGATCTCGCCTTTACTATAGCTTGTTTCGACTAGTTTTACATCTAAAATAATCGCAACACTCGAAAATAAGAACCATGGGTTTTCGCCACTGAACTAATTTTGCACTATGACTTGACAGCAAAACAAATCACTTGACAGATACGCTCATTTTGAAAAATACAGAAAAATTATTTTCTGCATCAGATTGTAAACAATAAATTAAATTGAAATCTTTTCGAAATTTATGAAACAAATTCCATTTAGTTTTATTTGCTTTAAATCATTTGTCTTCTTTGGCGTTCTTAACTGGGAAGTCTTGGATTCATCTTAAAGAGCAAATCGTATTTCCACAAGCCTGTGAAAATAAGATTTGAATTCAGCTGGAATGGCCTCGATTTCTTTGAGTTTAGAAGAATTAAGATAAATTGAATGAACAATAAAATTATCCAAGAACTTTTTCCCTCTCCTAATTAAGATGCATAATTTACGCTTCCCATTCAATTCGAAGAAGCCTCTAACAATGAAATCAGATAAACGTTTCCGAAGAATTGCGCGAATTCAATTTCCACATAAAGTTTTTCCGGAGTGAATTTGTACGAATTAAATTATTGAAATTTAAGGTCGATTTTTTTTATAAATATTGTTTTAAAGACGGGATTATTGAGCAGGCAGTTGAAAGAGGGCCTTGAAACTTTGGGGAGTCCTTTAAACCAAATTTCTTTTCTGCTAACTCAAGTAGTGATTTGGGAAAACTCGTTTCTAATTAATTTCCTTTTGAAAATTGATATTTAGATGTCCAATCCCATAATTAAGATTATACATTTTAGTGTCTGGTTAAGATTGACGTTTGAAAACGAGTTTTTATAATGCGGAATTGAAGCTTTTGTAAGTGAATTGTAATTAAATCTTGCAGTGTTGAACGAACGAAGTTGCCACTTCAAGCAGTTTTAAGATTAAATTAAAAAAGGTTCTGTAAGTTAGAAAAATACCAAAAATTTGCATTGTTCAACTTCCCTTAGAATGTTACGCATTCAAAGTTAAGAGTACGGAAGAGTTTTAATAATATCCGATATAGATATATGGGCGGATCTAGGAATCCATTTAATAAATTAACTTGAAAGCAACTACTGAATTAAAAGTTATGACCATTTTACGAAGTAGTCCAACCCCTTTGACTTCCTAGACCTGGCCTTGTCGCTATTCAATATTCGAGAATGTGCCCTGTAAAATTATCGTGTTTTCATCGGTGCTACTTTAGATTGTAAATAGATCGAGATTTGGAAAAGATACTTTAAAGTTAGACTTTCCAATGTTCGTAAATAGAATCCAATGACTAAGAAAATTTGTTCAGTTGTCCTCGATTCTTTTTTAATAATTAAGATTATGCAGCTTTAAACACATCAGAACATTTGAAAGTCATTCCTTTTACCGAGTGCTGCACCTGCTGAAGTACTTCTCAGTTAAATAGCTTTCTGAGAAAAATATTGCATGGTAAATATCGAAGCTGGAGCAACTAAGAAGAATGAAATTCTCCATTTTGAAATAAGACTTCATCTGCTGAGAAATCTGCTAAATAGGCTATATTTTAAGTAACTTATTTCTTCTGCTTTTAAGGTATATTAGGCTTTAGGTTAGACAGTAAAATTTGGGTATAATCATTTACCTAGAACTGCAATGAAAGGTACGCTGATAATGCGGAATACTGCAGTTCAATCTATACAATTCATTGTTTACAAATGTCATACAATTCTTTTGAGCCATTTGAGTTATTGATTAACCTTGTAATGATTAGCAGCTGGTCACTATTCATATACTTGTGAGTGGGTCTGGGTGAGCGATTTGATTTTGTGCAGAAACACGAGAATTAGAAGAGAACATGAGTCGCAAGTCTAAATATATAGAATAGCTTACCGGTGATTTGTCCCCTTGAACAATGATTAGGATTCTGATTGGCAATAAACAGATATGTAGTTTCCCAAGTAAATATAGTTTTAATGGATACTGCATACGAAGTTGTTATTTCCTATTGAAAATAAAATGCATACAAAAACTTGTAGCTAAATTTTCATGCAAAGCTTAACTGATATTCACCGACACAGACTAGAAACATACTTCAGAAATAAAGATGTAAAATCCTTTGAAGTTAGTTACTTAGTTAAAATTTACGAACTTACTTGCGGAAATGCTAAAAATAATTGTTGCTCCGGGTAGAACTCAAAGAACCGTATTTTGGAGCAATAATCCTGCGAGCTTGAATTTACTGAAAGTAGTAATAATTCGCCACAATCTTTACCAAATAAATATAACCATCTATGAGCAGAAGGGATATTGAATTCTTGGAGTAATTCATAGTACTGGAATACGATAGCCTGACCTGAAAGGGGTAAAAAGGGAACTTTATTTCTGTGTATTGATTTTTTTAATCTATCGAATTTTGTTTAATTCAATACTTACTTTTAATCGCATCGCTCATTTTGTCAACAACTGCACTAATTTCTTGAAGTCTATTTCGTAGCTGCCCAAAATCTAAATGATTGTTGATTTTCCTTTCTAGTTCCTTCAGATTAACACCAGCTACAGTAGGTGCTTCAAGATTTTGTATAGTTAAAAGCGTGCTGAAATATTTTGTGCCAGTAATTATGTTGGTTCGACCTCTCTGAAGTGTAGCAGTGTATAAGTAATCCAAATCTATTCCATTGATAGTTTTATCTATTGTTAAAGAACCTCCAATATCTACTTGGTCTTTAAAAGTTTTTTTGCCAGTAACAATTTGATCGCCATACACCATCAAAAGATTTTCTTCCGACACTTTCAGCCCATCAAGCAATCCACCGACCCTGAAATGATACCCCGGTTACTTCAAACTGAAATCAATTATTTAACTACAAAAAGGTATACCAAGATAGAAATTAAACATTTCCTTTAATTATTTGAATCATTCTTATTACACTACAGCGAAAATAAGAAACAGCAAGATTGCAAGCTAACGAGGTTTGATCGATTAAGACTAGATAAAATAAATATGATTGTTCCAAAGTTCAAATGAACTGATTGAAAGTATCCAAAATAGAAATTTTATTACCAATTGTGATCTCTGCTTCATCTACATTGGATAGACTCAAATTATTTCAATTTTCTACCGGTATTTGTGCATGCAAATGGTCGACACATTTTAGACTACTCCTTGCGATGGTTATACAGTGACCGAAACTTATAATTTCCACCTTCCTGGATTTTTTTCCTTGATACTACAGTAATACATTAATAAAAAATATACATTTTTAATACAAATATCGCGCATCATTGGAGCATATCTAACACCATAAGTATCAAGAAAAATTGCATGGTCCGAGATTAGTTGCTCTGCAGTTATCTGTAACGTTATGTTATTTACAATTCGATTTATTACGTTGGAAAATTCGATTTATTACGTTGGAAAATGCTTGGATTCTGTTTATAATGCAACAAACCAAGATGTACTAGTTCATAAACTGGAATATTCTACCCGTTTTGCACCCAGTTTTGATGGTTTTCCATTAATTGTAGATGAAACCTCTAGCATTAATTACAGAAAACAGTCGAGCCATGGAGTATCCAGATATACAGAATATATCCAGAAAGATATTTAGGACGCTAATTAAAATAGTCATCTTTATTTAAAAAAGATCAGTGGATCAAAACGATTTTATAGGCTAGATTATATTTTGAAGATGATTTTTCGGTAACTCATGCTGATAATTTTAGATATTTTGTAAGAAAGTACAGGAAAAACTCTTCCCTAAACAAAAGAGTACACAAAACTCGCGTCAAGAATTTAAAAATAAGAATATTAAAAATTTGTTCCTTTCACTTACCACGCATTAATAACAGTCAGATTATGGAAGGTTTTGTAATTATCGATCATAAAAGAGCCATTATTTAAAACGGCAGTTTTAAACCATTTCGCTACGTCGACACCTTGAATCAGTTTTCCCTCTCCAATTACAAGGTTACCAACATGTAGAGACTTTTCAAACACTTTCGGACTTTCTACTATGTTAGCGTGGTTGTGTCTCATCACTCCTTCTGGGATGTCCAAACCATTGATTTTACCAGCAACAAAAACATCACCTGAAAGAACGAATAAAGCTTATACAGGATTTCCAAGTACGAACGAGTACGCCTTGATTTTCGGTATTCATAGCCTTATTAAATTCAGATTAGTCGTGCATATTTACAATCTAGCAAGATAATTTTTTTGATTGATTTATATCTTGTGATAATGAAATGCATGTTACTTCCCCCATTAATAATCGGAGTAATTGCGTAATATTTTCAGTTGCTATCGAATGGAAGCTGACAAGTCAAACTCGTGATTTGTTGGAGATAGACCTAATACTTTAGAACTTTGACAGAAAGGCCACAGCAGCAAGATTACGGTTCAGATTTTAATCCAATGAGTTTAAAAAGAAAATTAACAATTCTCAACCTGGAAGTATGAATTTTTTTTTAAAGATCGCATGAAACTGGCATTTTATCCCAATTGGGAAGTTTAAAGACTCTTTATTCCAAGAATACGAAGGATTTTTTAGCATAATCTTTAGTTATGGTTCCTGTAATTTCAGAATACTTTTCTAAGCCAAATGTGCAATGCTGTGGAGGAACTGCCTCACATTAAGCTGCAGAAGGCATGCACTACAAAGGTCGTTTCCTGTTTAATGCCACATCCGAGATTCCATTCCAAAAATTTTCGTGCGGCATTTAAGAACGCTATAATTATTTTACGACTAGATAAACAGAATATATACTCAAGGATTTAAGAAATCAAAAGTTACGATTAATTTCATTTTTTGTTGATTACATTAGATTCCTCTCATGATCAGCAGGCTTACAATTTTAATTTTATGACTTTATACTTGCAATAAGTCGCAAAAATTGCTATCCTCTTTGAACAGTACAAATCAATTTGATCATACTCATTTTACAGGCTATGGTTTGAAGCTGTAATGCAAAAAAACATGAATATTTTATCAGTGTATTAAAAGTATGGGGGAAAAATCTCAACTTGAAGCACAGATATAAAGTCTGAAGAAAATGGTTGTCACATTTTTTGTTTACTTTTTTTACTAATGTCTTGCGACCTTTCTCTGCACATGCTTATTCCTAATAGCAGTTTTAGTTTTAATCTAGTTTTGATAAATTTTTTTATTTGCCGATAAAAATGCCATTTTAAAAGTCTAGTCTTTCCCACTCTTTAATAAATTTCTTGCTGAATTCCTTGTAATTTAACGACTTGTAAAACTCCATTTCCGAGTACGGTTTGAATTTAGCGACATGCGCAATCCAATATTCCAGTTATTTTATGCAGTCGAAAGTTAATTTTCCCATTAACTACGATATTTACAAGTCTTTAAACTCTTAAAAAAACTACCCTTCAAGTTCAATACAAATGGTTGCCGATAAGCCAAGATTTCGAATGACGTGTATACGCGTAATTGCACTTGACAGTTATATCTACATTCTAAGTAAACATTCCAATTTGTATATTTACATTTCTAATATTTTTGTAGAATGGAAGAAAAATGTCCAGAATGAAATGAGGAATTAAAGTAAAAATATCTTCTAATCATTGTTGCTCGACTTCTCGGTTTCTTTTATATAACCATACTCATATCAAAAAAATTAAAATCTTTCAATACAATGTTATAACTTGTATATTCATTGAAGTTATAAAAAAAATTATTGGAATATTTGTACGATAACATTGTTTTCATTTTTAAATTACTGCTTTATTTCGAGAATTTTTTTACAACCCTAACGAAATGATAATGAGAACCTTTGAAAAGTAAAAATGGTTGCATACATTGCAGAACTTGAGAATGAATATTTCTGAAGTTTCTAGATTGTGCCACTTACGAGAAATAAATTTTAATGCATTGGTTGATAATTAAGGGTTCTAAAATTATTACAATTCTGTTATTGGTATCAAATAACTGTACAAGATTTCAGAAGCAGTACACGAGGAAGAATCCCCAAGTTTTACCTTTACAAACATTAAATATACCACGTTTATAGAGCAGAAGCATTCATAAAAATGCTTAGAGAGTAAACGAGTCAATTATGAAAAGTATATCCAACTCACCGTGGAAAGTTATTTTATCGAAGAAATGTTCAGCAATTACGGCTTGAGACGCATCTGTTCTGAGTACTCGAGTCAAGGTGCTGACATTGAAATCGTTCACCATTTGAAATGCTGTATTGAATTTCTTTGATGAAACCGTTTCTGTAAAAAAAAAAGCCTTGATCATATATTCAATTCTACTAAATGCTCAGAACCGATACTCGTTTCAAGCTACATACCTTCAAAAAACAATTCGGCGAATTTCATTTCCGCTTTTATAATCTGATCTTTAGTAAGACTCATGTATGTTTGAGCAAGGGTTTGGAGGCTTATTCCACCTAGTGTACCTTCCAAAATTATAGGCTGAAAATAAACTCGTTAGAATTACAAAGGCAAATACAGTAATTAAAGTTTTCATCTTCTGAATTGAGTTGGTGTTCCTTTCCCATTCCGGGAATCGAGCCCGAGCCCTTCTGAATTGAAGTTTAGAAGGATTAAAAATAGGGAAGAAATATAAAATGTAAAGGAAATACCTTGCAAACAATTTCGTTACATCGATAATTTGCCATTTTGTTAATTCGGGTAACTATATAATTAGGTATTTTATTAGAATCGAACACTTAAAGCCTGCCCAAAATTAAAAAGCACCAAACCAATATTCACCCATTGCAATTTTTCAGTCGGCACTTCAAGTGGTTAACGCTTTTTATATCTAGTGCATAATATCAATGTTGCTTCTCATTCTGCAGCCTAGGCCTTCCGTCGCTCCACTAGATTTGCATCAGATTTGTTAATCGAGAGTTTTAATGAGGAACGGTTATATAATGTCAGATTTTAATTCAAAGGATGAATCAGTAGCTGCTTGCCAATTTATAAGAAGCAATATCAGAAAATATAGACTGGAATGAGGTTGCTTGTAGTTAAAGCAGTTTTCCCTAAAATTTAATTTAAAACTCCCATACGAAGTTGTTGCATTTCAAACCTTTGAAATAAGCAGTTTGATGCATATGCCTTGAGGCTACTCAAATAGAAAATAATGTGATTGATAAAATGGGAAAAATCAACAGATGACATTATCAAAGCCACCCTCCACAATCGTTTATATTCGCTTGGTTACCTCCAATGCCCGTTTAAAGGATTATTACTAAAGATTAACACTGTAGATAATTTGTTGCACTCGTTATTATTTTATTGCTTTTTTACGGGAGTTTTTATAGTCGATTCCTTACTATAATTTTCCTCTAAATAGCGATTTAGGTATGAGCCCATGTACTGTTTTCGAAGAGTAACCTCAAAAGAAAATCAATCTATATGAATAAAAATTAATGTTATGTATATCTCGTATGCCTTCCTAAACCGTTCATCCGATTGGTCAGCTTGTTTATACCCAAGAGATAATTATAGAGATAGTACAGTTATCTAAAATTTAAGAAATTCGAATCGTAACCGCTTCTATTTACGAAAGACTAATCTTCAAGTAACTCGCCGAGGAGACAGTGAAAAGCTAAATCCAATTTAAAGGTCAATACTTTGTAGCTATAAAATGCAAATGTCATGCAAATTACTCTCTGAAGTAATAACCTTAGAGAGTATGCGATAAAGTGTTGGGGAGACCAACCCAGGTTTTTTTAAAAAATTTTAATTAAATTTTAGCATTTTTCGTTGTAACTACCAAAAATATTGAAGTACAAGTAATTTTGACCCCATCTTAATTTTCAAAAAAATTTCAACTATATTAACGATTTTATTGTATAAATATATTTTCCATGTTTAAAATATTTTCTTTCAAAATTCGGTAATCACATTCTCCAAAATTAAACTTGAGAATTCCGAATTCATTACCATTCTGAAAGAACACCAAGTTTTACAATTCTAAAAGAATACACAAATGCAATACATAAAAAAATATTTGTTCGTATTTTATATATTGTTGTACCGTTTATCCTATTGTGATAAAACATTGCCAAATTGATTGCACTTGATATCAATTTTTTCGGCGGCAGCAACGCGCTGGGTACCTGCTAGTATTCAATAACACACATTTAGATCAAGGGAAAAAAATTAGAACCAAAATTCCTCAATATGCAATGAGAAAAATACCAAGATAACGAAAGCGAATTCGGAATGGGAGTGAAGAAAAGGATCAGCGTTCTAAACCGGGTCTGTCCTGCTCGACAACAGATTGTAAAACCCTATGCACCTTTGCGCATACGTTAGGATGGACTTCATCCGTCAATGTAAGGAAAGATGAAAGGAGATGTTTGCATTTAACAATGAAGATTCGCGGTTTTACGAGCCAAACATTCCAGATAATTAAGACAGAAGGAAAGGTATTAATTTACAGTAAAATATTTCGGAGAATTTTTTTAATGTAAAGGGTATAAATCTTAATTTATAAGTGAAAATTCTGTCCTTAAAATTTGATGGGTTAGTTTACAAAATTATATTTATATTCAAATGCTTCTTTATATACGTTATTTAATGTTTTTCGACAATATTCCAAAATTAGCATATTTTTTAGTTCAACTTTTTCCAAGTGTATCTAAATGGGGAAAATCCTAGAGCAAAGCTGAATACCGGAAATGCTCTCAGCGTTCCGCCCTTTCATGAGATGTAATGGTCAAAATATGGTTGTCTCAGAAGACGCTGACGAACAGTAGTTTGGGCGTCTTGAATTCAAAAGGGTTGAACCGAGTTAAAAATTAAAGCAATGTATTCTGCCAGTATTATTTATTCCCAGTCAATTCCTACTCTATTTTTTACATTGTCCTGAAAGTATTTACTTCATTTAAAACTAACAATTCACGCACATTTGTTCTAAAATCGGATTAGTACAAATGTTTTAGAAACTTTTCAACTACTAAATTTCATATCTACAAAATCTCGATGGAATGCCAGAATAATTGGATTGAAATTCAACATTTGAATGTAGTGTAGCTTAAAAGTTTCTGAAGATCAGGATCAAGGAGTCGTATTTTTAGAGCATTTCCGTATTGCGGGAGACTAAAAATGATTTGCGTTGCCAAATTCAGTTTATAGAATTTGACGGTTTGAATTGGGAATTTTAGACAAATTCGATTGCCATGTAAAATAAAAATACAAGAGAATCCAACTTACTCCTTCTATTGTAAGGTTTTGAAATGTCTTCTGTCCAGAAAACGTCAATTCATCGTCAAGAGAAACGGCTGTGTCATGAAGCTTTACTATGTCAATACCAGAAACTTTTCCTTCAACCGTTCCTCCTCCCAGGAAAGTAACATCTCCCCTAATTGTCATACGAGTAATGTTTTGCTTCTGGTTCACCAAGAGAGCATTTTCACATAATTCTTCAACTAGAATTCCCTCTACTAAACCATCAACGGTTGCATCCCCTAGAATAGTTAGGTCCTGCTTAAATGTTTTGACACCGGTCATCATTTTGTCTCCTGTTCTCGTTACAGCTTCAACCGAGAGATCGATTCCCTGAATTCGTCCCGATAAGATTATATCGCCTTTCGACGTTACAAGATTATCAAACATAATGGGTCCCTCTACAATGTTACGCTCATTAATTTTCACAATTGATGCATCAAGTTCAGTTATGTTTATGCCATTTATGTAGCCTTCGACGTAAATATTTTTAATTGAAATTCCGTCAAGGAAAATCGCATTCCCCTCGACAGTTTGAGGAACATTTTTCAGCATCCAGTTCTTCAAGTCTTGTTCAGACACTCCATCAATACTTGTAAATCTTACGTTGTTGAAAATTACTGAAGATTTAAACGACTTAGGCCCCACAATTTCTTGAGTAGCATTTAGAAAAACTGCATCTTCCCACAGGTCATTGATATTAATACCATCGATATTGACAATGCTCACATCATCTTTGCCATCTATGTGTATTGTACCTTTTACTATTTTCTTGTTGACAACTTCATGACCTGCAGCAAAAACGAATAAGTTTAATATATTTTGCATTGCATAAAATACAATTCAATAGTCGAATGATAAATATAAATTTATGTTACCTGTGAAAGTCATCGTATCCCGCATCATTTCATCTATGTTAATGCCATTCACTGCCCCCTCGATCTGAACATCTTTCGCATCGACTTCTCTAAACGTAACATTGATTAGTTCCCGAGAATGCAGAAATTGTTGATTGCTATTCAGAGTTACGAATTCATAAACGGGTACATTATTAATTGAGCCTCTGACAGTCAGTTTGTCAATTTTTACATTTCCATTGAAAGTTTTAGATTCCAAATCTTGATTACCAATTCTCAAAATGGTTTCTGTCAAGAAAGTCATATTCACGTTGTTAAAAGTTTCAACAATGATGGCATTTTCTTCTAAAACAACGTCTTGGAACTCTTTTCTTCCAGTTATAATTTGAGGTTTATTTATTAAAATCAAGTCTTTTTCAATATCGATTTCATTAATATTACGACTAATTAGTTCTTCAATCTGCAAGAATAAAAGAACTTTGTTAGACAACAGGTTAAGTAGTTACAAGTAGGTTTTTTTATAATGGAAATTCGACAATTGTATTTAAGTTACTTAAACTTTGAATTAGAAAAATTCATTACCCCAAAGAAAATACATTTTATTTTAGAAATTTATAGTCGCACTATACGTCAGTTATTCAAAGATTAGAAGCTCATTGGAGGGGAGAATGATCTTAAAAATTTCCAAAATACCATCTGGGACAGTGGCGGTTTTTGGTGATACGAGACTACAGGCACTGAAATATTTTGAGGCCCCTACGCGGTAAATTCTACGGTTGACAAAAAAAGCAGCAAGATAAACGTGGTTTAAACTTTATCTTAATATTTATTTTGAGATACCGTTATAAATGCATTAGGAATTGCCTTTCAATGCATAACTATTGTACAGATATTATGCTTTTTATCGACCCCTTTTTTTATATGTACTTAAGATTCACTGGTCTAGAAACAATAACTCAAAGCAATAGTCATTGAGTTCTTTAGCAATTTTAATTCATGATTTCGAAGAAATAGTTCGATTTTAATATCAAGATTATCTATCCAAATCTTGTCAAACATGCTACAGTGTGCGAATAGTAAAGAGAGTGATGAGGAAGTATTCTGAATTTATGAAGTTTGAAGAAAAGAATTTACAGACGCCGTGTTTTGATTCAGCAAGAATTTTACTTCATTCATCGATTTAAGTGTTAAATGGAAAGTCGAGTATGAACACTTGTCTTTAAGGAAGGTAAAAGGCGAAAGTTCAGTGAATCATGCCAAAAGGGAGACTTGAACAATTAAATTTACCTTTGGTTTAGTACTACGATACACACCCAAGATTGAGGCCCCTATACACCTCAAGACACGAGGCGATCGACTCCACCTGTGCGGAAATCCGCCACCGATCAGGGAGCGCATACCATAAAAACCCACAAATTGCTTCTCTCTGCGACTGTCATCGTTATAAAACCTACAAACATGGCGAATACAATTAAAACGTGCACTCCGCACTCGCAATGGTTTTGAGCTCAACGGATCATGGTACCAGTTGATATGTAGATTCCTCATCAGTTTCTGAAGATAATATCGGATTTTGGCAGTGATTGGATGTATTCGAAATTCCTTTCATAGAATTCCAAATTAAAAATTAAAGAAATTAAGTCACTCGAAGAGAGGAAAGTCGCTTTTGCAGAGGTATTAGACGAGGTTGTCTTTAAGGAGAGCTTCGAACTAACAGACCGGCATCAGGTTCCGAAAGAAGTCCCTCTAATGTTAGTAAATAAAATGTTGTGTAGTTGGTTTTCCTGCAAGATAAAAAATACTTTGGGGGGGGGGAGTCTTTAGATTATTCACGAGGTTTCAGTTTTATGCAACTTCGAACTGGAGTAATTGACATCGTTTCTGACATCGGAGTAATTGAAACTTTTTATAGAAAGAGCCCATGCCAGAAACTACATTTATTTTGAGTAAGCAGAGAAAATGTCTTAGTCTTACTAGTTTAGTAGAGTAGTTTCGGCACTTTAATTTGGTTCTGGGCTATAATCGGGAAATTGAACCAACAGCTTTTGTACAAAAAAATTCCACCGTTACCTTTTAAAAATACTTGGTAAAGCTATTTGTCAGAATTGTGCAACATACAAAAACCATTGCTCTACCACAATACTATTAATTCCTCAAATGACTGCTATGGACGCATATATGCACCCAGCAAAAATCAGAATGGCTTATAGGCGCATATGCGAGTTTGGTTGTTTACCGCTGTCTCATTTCTTTGTCCAGGAATTATTTCTATCGTATATGTAGCAGAATAGAAGTGGAGGTGGAGCGATAAGTATAACCTCGTATTAAATGTCGATGCTTGTTTTGCGATTTACCATACGCAACTGAAGTATTTTTTTAAATTCTTTCTTAAAAGGATATATCTATACATAGAGATCTATAGAATTAATGCATCTAACAAATTTTTTGAACAAAACTTTGAATTTAAAGACATCTTTGTTTGGCGAAAAACATTGGCATGGAATTGAAGATCTGACGTTTCATAAAATTCCCTTCTCCAATTAAACCAGATTCACACGAGAATTCTGAAAATTGGTTTTGACATTCAAAAGAAATAACAAAATCAGACTTAAATCCATATCAATTCTTATAGTGAACATATAAAAGTAAAATATTTCAAGGCTTTATCTTTCACTAAAAAAAAACTAGTGAAAAGCAAACTTTTGCAACAACAAAAATAAGCTAGTAAAGTAAATTTCATTTTAAATTAAGTGATTAAACAACTAAGATTAGTAGAGATCCAGCTTTGTAAAATGTTTTTTTAATGAAAAGAACATGCGAAAATTTAAACTTAATTGGATTACCCCTTAACTGGCGAGGTGACCGCATTTCATTTATACTTAAATTTGTATACATTAGCATTAAATACTGCCAATATGTTTTACAAATATTTGATACGTTTTAGAAATTTTTCAATACATGATTGAAAGTAAATGCGTTGGTGCATTTACTTCTCAAATAACACGTTACAATATTCTTGGAAAAACACTGCTTACTTTTTTAATCATTTATTTTCCAGTATATAATATTACTTTATAATGTAAAATGCAACAATTATATGAAAAAGACAATGGGTAAAATTGGGCCTATTTATCGGTTTGTGCGACTTTCATAGCATGGTTTTCTAGGGCATTTTAAACACGCAGGTTAAGAACTGGGATGAAAATCAGCCTATGAATTTTGTAAGCGTTTTTCTTTGTATATTAATATATTAGAATTTTTTCGAGATACATTACTAGAAAAATTATGTTTGATCATGTCGGAATCCGTTGAATGCGAACTGTCATTGAAACTCTGTCCAATTATCCTTATCACTAAAATCGCTTTCTGCGTCACTTAAGTGTTTGAAGCACTGCTTCATAATAGGATAAGTAAACTGGATTATATTTCGAGGCCTAAATTTTAGTGCCATGTGCTAAGCCTTGTTTATCAAATGGGACACTAACAGGGAGTGTGGTCTTAGACCGCGTTGAAAGAAATATCCGAATTATTTTAAATAGCATCTGTTGAAAAAGTGCGAGTGTATTGAAGATCACAAGGCGGGAAGCTACAGGGTCAATCCATTCCATTGCGCTACGAATAGTATAGGAGGACCCATTGCTAGCAGTCTCGCAGACCGCACGTTCCCATTTAAATGCATTTTAATTATGTGTTTGCATAGAATCAATATTAGTTGCAGCAACACTGATTTTAAGAATGGAAGATTGTTTAAAAATGAACTAATCGCATCCCTAAATTCGACTGATTATGCTTAAATTTTGGGTATTTTTAATATTCAAGAAATCCAAAATTTAGAGTGAAACTTCCAAATCGCATAGAACAATGAAAAATGTATTTGTACTCGCCATTTTTAGCGCATGTTCAAGCCTTACACAATCGAAACATTCTAAAGTCGAAATCTAATATTAAAATACCGTGTCATATTTAGGATAAAATAGCATAAGGGTGCATTTATCTCCGTCATTTATCTCCAAACTGGCGACAGAGGCATCGATGGCGTTTTGTTACCTTCATATACTAGTACTAATGTGGTTTACTTTTAAGGTAACGTTTACTTACGTATACAGTATCCTTGAATATTATCTCTGGAATATCTGTATCATTCAATTTTAATGCATTCGCATAGATGAAATCCAGATCATAATCGGATATTTTATTCACAATGAGAGGTCCTTCTATCTTCAAGTTATTGAAAGTCCATGTACCTAAAAATTTGATACATATTACTTAAGTTGCCAAATTTTTATTGAAGCGTAAACCAACTAGCTCCAACTATTCGGATCTGAAATCAATCGGAAGCTATCGCTTAAAGTTAATTTTTGATGGAAGACGCAAGATTTTGTTCCCTTCTTATGAGAAAAAATGATTTGAATTTCATTTTTAGAAAAGAGTTAACTAATGCTTGTCAGTGACAAAAAGATTCATATCACTTACGCTTGGGTTGTGTCAACGGATCCCTATGTAGAACCATGTCATTCAGCTCGGAAATATCAACCCCATTTACAGTTCCCTTCACAAAACTATTGGCATCCAGATGAATAGTTTGGAAAGATTTCCTGCCTGAAAGAGAATTCCTGTAATAGCTGGAAACTAAGGTCCACAATAAATACGTTACATTGGATATCGTTACCTGTTACTTCTTGATTTCCATTCATTAACAGTATATCAAGCCGAGGAAGTTGTCCTGGAAAATGAATGCGTCATATCAGTTACAAATTATAGAATACCGTCAAATAAATGCACAGCATTCGACATACCTGGAATATTAAATGCATGAATTCCATTCAAGGAATTCAGTACATTCAGTTGGGAAATTGTCGTCGAAGTCGTGAAAACATGATGAGCTGTCACATTCGCAAATCCACTCAGAGTGACAACTCGAGGTCCAGGAATCTGTACTCCATTTATGCCGGATGGGGCGAAGAGATTCTTGTGAAGAGCCACTGACTGAAATGTCATTGGAGCTGCAAAAGAAATCTTAGTGATATGTCCACACATACAATTGAGAGCATGCTGAAAATTTAGTTACCTTTTATCTCTTTATTATCACCAGCCCATAATGTATTCTCCCACAAGTCGGGAATATCGACGCCGTTTATTGTAGCCCCATCATTCATAGTCAAGTCGCTAACAATTATATCTTGGAATATCTTCTTCCCTGTGATAACGGAAGGTATATCTGATCGCAATGCGTCCACGTAGAAATTTTGCAAGTTAATTCCATTTACCGATTCTTCCACTCTCAACCAAGTAGAATCTACGTCTCTGAAGACCAAATCCCCAGTAATAGACTGATGTCCGCTTGTCAATAGAATGTTAGATGGAGATATTTTCATTCCATCCATCAATCCCCCAACTTCTAGATCTTCTGCTGAGAAAAAATTAACGAAGGTTTTTGTACTAGTAATGTTATGATTTCCAGATATAGTTACTAAAGTCCTGCTGTCAACTCCATCTATTGTATCGGGCACATTTATGTTATTGGCAATAATATTTTCAGTGAATAGACTGCCATCAATGACTTGTTCATTGTCAAGGAAAACTAGATTATCTCTCCAGTCCTCGATACCTTCTTCATTTAATATATTTGTATTAATATTATTGAAATTGCACGACTTCTTTTTGCAGTTAAATGACACGTCTTTAAACTGTAATTGACCTGAAAAATTGAAAACATCTTAAGTTTCAAAGTATTTACACCAATTATATAGTGAAAATTTTGAATAAGCAAGTCAATTCTACTACGATTTTTTTAATTGCTATTTACCTAAGCTGCAGTAAAAATGGAGATCTTTAAATGCCATTTCAAGGATATTCATTGAACATAGTTTGGAGAAAAACGGCCTTTGAAAACGCCCAAGTTCGAAAATGGTATACTAAATACACAGCTTAATTTTCAAAATAGCACCGGATGAAGATTTTTTAAAAGGTAAGGAATGTTTTATATAAGAATTTCTTTTCACGATCAAAGATTATCAGTTTTTTTGTATTCAACATTTACTCGTAAATTTTAATGCACATACAGTTACTCACCGACTTAAAAATTCAAGTTATAAAAATTTGGAATATTAAAATATGTATACTTTGAAGTCATAGAATAAGAGCTTATCACTGCATTAGAGCTACGCCTTTCATTATGTCTAGCTTGAAATAATTTTAAAAATTATGAAAAACTTAGCACAAGATGAAACTGCATATCGATTTGGTTACCTCGTGGTATATTTAAGGCGTATGCAGTTTTTAAAATTGATTCATTGTACTGAACACTTCTACGAATATAGCTTTAATCTGCCACGATAGAAACTTCCCAATGCAAATTGTAGTTTTAAAAATCTAAATGAGACGTGTAAAAACAAATCTGAATAAACTTGATGTTAAACGAATGCGAACATTAAAAGCGCCTATCAAAAAATTCGATTTTGACCCGTCTCAATTCCAATCATTGATGGCCACGGAGTTATAAAAATGTTAATGCCACCATCCATTTCGTAGAGCTTCAAAAAAAAAAAAATCCGAGAATCGGTAGGAAAAAAAATTAAACCCGTATTTTTGCTGAATATTTGGTTGCTAGCTGAATTAAAACACTGAATTTTTGGTTAATAAAGGAAAGCGAAAGTCGTTAAACTGCCAATAGAGACGCTTAAGAATAGTGGTATTTTAACCGCATTCGCAACACGCACTGTAAAAAAACCAAGCCTTGAAAAATTCTTTAAAAATTTTTCAGTGCCGCACATTTACACGATTTCCACTTTTGCGATAATTCTCTTTATATTTTTCTAAGAATCTTAATTTTGTCCAAGGTCACTCTTAGTTGGACTCCAAGTATGGTATCAAAAGCATAAAATGCGTTGAATTCCTAAATTATAAAAATATTAAAACATAGAATTAAGATGGAAAGGCCACAACTGTACAGAACTTCAGAATTCTAGCACATTAGGAAGAGTAAAAAATTACATACGTGATTAAAGAAAAAAAGCTACGGTTGATTTAAATCTTACCATAAACAGTTTGATTTCCTTCAATTTGAAGCGAATTTCTAAGCACTTCTTCAAAATGACCAATCTTTACTCTTACTGCGTCAAGTCGCTTTTGTAAATCTTGCAAATTAAGTAGCATTTCGCTGTCGTATGTCTCTTGAGTTACCATTTTCTTTAACTGAAAACAATGAATATTATTAGAAAAAATTTGTGAAATAAATTCAAAATGAGCGCCTATGTACCTGCTCACTTGGCTTATAATGGCAAGATACAAGTTAATTTTCAAAGTATATAGTTTTATAAGCATTTGTTGTTTAAGCTGATCAAAGACAAAATTTATCCGAGAGGTATTTCTTCCAAAATTAAGAGTTAATAAATGTTCGTAGACATTAAAGTATCCGACTACTCACTGGTATTCGACCACATTGGCGATTTTTAAAAAAAGCGTCATTTCTTGTAATTCAGACTTCTTTCCAGAACAGTTGGTTTTTTTCTTAGAAAAGGTTTAACCAATTATACAGAGGAATTTTAAGCAAAATGTTTCGGCTAAAATTTGTCTTTAATTTTAATTTTCATGAAGCGTGAGTTTTAAATACAGGCATTGAAATGAGCCAAACGTTTTGTGGGCGAAATACTTTCATTTATAGGTGTTTAGAAAAATTGAGTTGAGAATTTATAGGAAAAATGCATATATGCGTATATTTTAACCCATAACTTTGCATCTCAGCACTTTTCTTGGGTTTTGGCTCATTTCATTAATTGTATTCTTTAACTTGTGTACAAAGAGAAGTAGGATTGCTGCATTCCAACTTTGTGTAGAATGTTAACCGTCTGGGTTAAATTTCCTTAAAATTTACTATACATTTTCCCATTTCTCAAAATGATATTTTCAAATAATGTATGTATTTATAATTGACAATACATATAAAAACCATAGTTTTTAAAACCCAATTTTTCAAAAAACTACCTCGAATGTAGTCGGAATGCCGTAGTTTAAAAACTCATTAATTCAATGTACTAGTTGAATAAAACAATCTTTCAAGGGATTAAATAACTTAACAAAATGAAGTTAAATTGCATCACGTTTTTGGAGTTAGAGAAATTAAATACTAAAATGTTGTACTAAAAGTACATACACAAATTTTGTACCAATTATTACGATTATCTGCAAATACAGATCAAGATTCCTCTCCATAAAAATAACAAACATTCACTAAAACCACGCATACAGTTACTCAAAAGAGTATTGGGACATTTGGCTTGAATAACTGCGAAGCTATTTTATAAAAACTATCATATTTAAATAAAAACCTGAATCAAGAAATGTTTTAAGATACAATTTGTAAGGAAAATTAATTGGAATTTCAGAATTAAAATTTGATCTAGTTTTTAAGATAATTCAAGGGCAAATAAGTCAACGGGAAACTTGAAATGAGACATTCAACAATATGTAGAACATTAATTTTAAATTCTTATTGATCTAAAAATGAGGTGGTAAAAAATTTCAATAGAAAATATTAGTCAATAGGAAAAAATGGCAAGAGAAAGATGGCAAGAATTTGTCTCAGCTGATACAAGTCATTGGGGGAAAAATCAGTTCGCTGTATAGGAAAATCTTGAAATGGAATAAGTACCGTTTCTAACATTAGTCAGATGCAAGAAAACAAAGGGTTGGGGGAAAAAACCCAGATCAGGAGGTCTAAGAAGATTTAGTGAATATGGAGAGGTAAATTGCGAAATAAGTTCACTTTAATTGAAAACTGGTGCAGTAAAATCGACTGAAATGTAAAAGTATGTTCGGAAGATCTGTAAATTAGAATGTCAAAAAATGGCACAGTAAGTCAAAAAAGCCGAACATTAACAAAGAAAATAGTAAATACTAGCCTAGCTTATCCAAAATGTGTAGGAACCAGAAGAATTTTGGAAATTGCAACTGTTGATAAAAGCAAACGTAACGTTTTCGAATCAAATGGCAAACAAAACGGCATGTCAAAAATTAACGGATTGCTGTCAAATGTGGAGGTGGAAATCAAATAGTCAGGTTGTATGGCAAGCACTGGTGTTCAGTGAGCACAAGTTCCGGACCATCAATAAAACGTGACACTGTCTTGACATTATCAAGCGAAATTCAAAGCAAAATGCGAGGACGCAGGGAATCTAGACATTTTGGATTGTAGTAAGATAATGATTCGAAGCAAAGACTCGTTGATATTTGCAAGTAATTGGTCCTCTACCACTATCCTAGTGTTATTGAAATTCCTGCACGAAGTCTAGATTTTAATCCCAATGAACACGTCGTAAGATCACTTGCAACAAAAACTGCAAGAAAAAATTTCTAACAAGCAGGAACTAAAAACATCTGATCAGTGTAGGCCAAATTCTATGGATCAGTTTCCAAACAAATTTGACCAAGCCTTGCCAAAATAGACTACGGGAGATAAAAAACTATGGCGGTTCATTAACTTATACGTTTGCATTGTTTTTACTATTGGGAAGCGTCTCAATATTTGAGCACGTATATAGCACTCAATATTTATTCGATTTTTTTTTATTTTGAGCTTTATCCTTAATTACATTAATGAGGGTTGTTTGAATTACGATTTGTATCAGAATTTCTCTTTCGGCTCCATTGAAATATTTGTGAAATATGTTACAAATTGAAACTTATGGGGTGTAACAATTGACAGACTGTATGTTAATAGGAACGACTGGAATAGAATTAAAGGCTATTGGTAAATCATTTCTAAACATCCAATACTTTTCAGCAAAGATTGAGATATTAGTTTAGCATGACTAAAAATTCATTTTTAATACGTTGATAGCCATGTCATCGTATTCAAGTGACAGCTGAAAATGCTGGTAGAATTTGAAGCGAGTTGAACACGCTTATGTACAGTTTATATCTCATTGTTTAAACACGTTGCTCATCGAGGGAATCGCCTGCCTTTCACAACTACTATCCAATTATATTCTTTACTATAATTATAACAGACGAGCTAGTACGCTACTACTAATAGATAGTGGCCCAAGTCGCAGGCAAGAATCGCGACAGCAAGCGTGTTCAAGTGGGGCAACAAATTTCGAAGAAAATGCCATAGTCTGATCAGCACATACTCCGTTACTTCAATAGATTATCTTTGCATTCATAATTTACCAATATTCTGCTAAAAGTACAGTGTCAATTTTGGATTGCTTATCCATCATGTGCAATTATAGCTACAAAATAGTTTCGTATTGATACGCAGAAAGGACAAGCAAATGTGAAATTACAGTGCATAAAATTACTATGGATACCTAAATTTATTATTGTTAAGACTGCACTATTAACAGGTTTTAATTTTCAAAAGGAACTGCAAAACATTCATTGAGATATCGTTTCCTTTATAAGCGAAAATAAGTCGATTGAAAGTTTTAAATCGATACAAGGCGAGAATTAGGAAGATATTTCTCTCCAACAGTTTTGCAAACATAACGCGTCTATTAACAAATTAACCGTTATTTGGAGGATTTTTGAATTTTACATACACAACTCGGCGCTGAAAATGCATATGGCAAGTCAAGAATCTATTTAGCTATATATTTATAATTTGTCCATATTGTGTGTAGGTGTATTCTGCGCTTTGTGTCCTTACAAGAAAAGTTTTTAAGTTGATCTGCAAGTTTAAAGGAGTAGAATTTTCATTTCAAGCATCCCAAATTTGGGATTTCGTTTTTATATTAATGAAATATTATACATGAATATGTAATTTAGAGGTTATAGTAACGATATATTACTTTTCTTGCTTTTTAGAGACGATTTTATTGATTTTATAGCAATATATTCTTGAAAAATATCGCTGTAAGATATTTTTAACACAAAATTTGAATTACACCTTACACTACTTTGTATGAATACAAACAACTTATCAGCCCAAAAATTTCCAATATTTGGCAGTTAACGAGTTAAAATGAATGACTGAAGATGAAAGGAAACTATATAGATCAGAAATTCCATTTTTCACTGAAGCCTTCAAAATTCTTTGATTTTAAGATTAGGAAAGCTAATTTACATAACTTGAAACAATTTGCACGTTTTACCTGAGGAGTTTTGAGTTTATTCGTTCCAAAGCCATTTTCGAAGTACAAGCTACCATTTATGGTAATTGGTTGAGGGCTATTAATAAATACAACATCATTCAATAAAGGGAGATCGGAGTTGGAGGCCACTAAGTTACTCTGGGCATCCATGCACCATCTTAGACCAGCTTTATTCCAATCATCCAATGAATTTTCTTTAATGAATTGAACTTCAAATATTGAAAGTTCATTCTGCTGTCGAGGATTGCTCACACCTGAAATAAAGTCCAGCAATTAAGTAAAGATCTATAAAATTTAAAAATCAAATTCTGACCAAATGGATTTTCTCATAATTTTCCTAAATTAGTGAATCTTGATAAGTCTTAATTTAGAATAAATGTGTCAAATTAGGCTGGATAATGACATCTTAAGTCATGCATGCAAACTGTGCAATTAAAGTTTAAATAACAATAAGAAATATTCAGAAGAGGAAGTATAGGTCTTCCATTTACAGTTGCTTGAGCTCTGACAATTTTTGGAGAGAAGTCGACTCTACTTTAGGTATATTTCTGCGTTCATTGGAAAACGTGTATTAGACATTAAATGCCGCTTTTTAAATACAGAATGCATGATAAACACTTGATAATGAGCATAAGAGATTTCCTTAAGTTTGAAATTAATTGTTTCTTCTCATTTCTGAATTTGCAAGCTGCCATTGAGTGCAAATTTAAGTGCAGAATTTCTAGAAAATTACTTACTCAAAATGATAACTTCATGATAATCTCTCGCTACATTATTAAATTTCAAATGTGTCACGCCAGATGACATCGATCCTTGAGTATATTGTATACCACTCATCACAAACTGCCACCCATCATATTGGTAAAAATAAACAGCATCAACATTGGCAATGGCAAGTAAAAATATTGATCCAGACGACCAAGAGGCAATGGAGACCGCACCTGGGGTTGGTAGACACTGGAATGGAACAAACCGATCTTTCACGAACTTGTAGATAACGCTCTGAATATTTGAAGCATCTGGAACAAAGTTTAAAAGTTTATTTTTAGGTTTATTGCACCTGCATGGCAAAGTAGTACCTCAATTTAAGAGAAATAAAGTTTAAATCGCCAGCGTTACTTTCAAACAAGACGATCTCAGCATTATAGGCGCTTCTTTAATGAAGTGAAGTTCCACAGGCGAGGAATAATCCTTCAATAACCAAAAGGATTCTCAGTACATCTATTTTCGAATTTTGCTTCAAGATTATGTCATCTGTTTGCTTATCGAGACAGAGTCAAGATTAAAGAGCATTTAAAATTTTTAACGCCATTAGGTTAACAAATCGGCTGGTTGAGAGAAAAACCGTCTCGTGATATCGAAAGAAAATTACAGTAATTCTCTCAAGCATTTTTTTTCCCTCGAGTTAAAAGCGCAAGTTCGTCAAATACAGTGTAAAGTAATCGGATTTAATTTGCAATTCGATTTATTCTGCAATTCACCGCCAAGATTCGTTTACAATTAAAGTAAAATTAAGATTTGATACAGAAAAGTAAAAACCATTTACCATTGCCCCAAGTTTAATTTTGCACATAGATAATGGAAATTGAAGACGATTTCCTGTTCAAGAAATTACAAACATTATCTACGCATGTTATTTGAATGATAGTTTGTTTAAAAGGTTTATTGACGAATAAAGAGTAACATAATCCGGGGAGACTTCCTCTTGAAAGTAGAAAACCAAGCTATTAGAACTTCAAATTTCAGGAATCGAAAAGCTGGACAAATATTGGGTTTAAAATAAAGGCATAAATCACTGATAATTTTATGCTTTCAATATCCAAGGCGGCATTTAGATTTTTCGTGAGAAAATGCAAGACTAATATCGGTTTTCTAGCTTAAAAGATAATAGAATATCCGTCTTTCCCAAAAACCACTGATGTGGAAGGAGTGCCGTTTCCAAACAAGGCAAGAATCTTCAAGATAGAACAGAAAACGATTACGAAAGTGAAGCTCCCCGTATTCAATACGTTTGAGTCTAGCATCTACACATAGAACTTTAAAATTACAATTAAGTGATCAATAATGTCAAGAGATTCTCTGAAAACTTCTGGTTTCTTTAAAATGTTGTACAATAGGAAATTTAATAGGTCCTATAATGAAGGCAAAGTAGTTAACCAAAAATGTAAAAAAAATCACGCACTTAAATAGAATTTTCCCATTTACAAAGTTTCTTTGATTCGAATTGTTTTTGAAGCTTGCATATTTATATCGGGTCATGAACTCTAATTTAACCAAAATATCAAACTCTTAATGCTACAAAAATTTCTCAAGCAGAGCTGCAATTGAGCTTTAACAAATATTCTTTACAAAAATTTAATCCAGTCTATATAAATAAAAATGAATGTATGTCTTATGCCTTCCTAAACCGTTCATCCGATTGCAATGAAACTTTGTCAGCTTATTGCTTACATACACGAGGTATTATAGGTATAGTACAGTTGCCTAAAAAAATTTGGATCTCAACCGCATGTATTTGCCAATGAAAAATCTCCAAATAGCTCGCCGAGGAGAGATTCTGTAAAATGCTGAATCCAAGTTAAAGGTTAATACTGTAAAGCTATTGAACATAAATTTCATGCAAGTCATTTTTAGAGGCAACGGCTTCATTACAGATTATGCGAGAAATTTTTTGGGGGACCAACCCTGGGGTTTTTAAATTTTAATTAAATGATAGCTTTTTTCGCAGTAACTAGCTAAAATATTGAAGTACAAATAATTTTGCATCATCTTAATTTTCAAAAAATTCTTTTCAACTGCATTAACGATTCTATGGTATAAATATATTTTCTATGTTTAAAATATTTTCTTTAAAAATTCGTTAATATTCTAAAATTAAACTAGAGAATTCCGAACGCATAACACTAATTATAAGATGCAATAAATAGTTTTTCATTACGCCTAAGTTTTACAATTCTAAAAGAATACACAAACCTAATTTATAAAAATAAATATTTGTTCGCATTTTATATACAGTCGTACCGTTCATCCATTTCGATAAAACGTTGCCAAATTGATTAATTGTACTCACTATTTTTCGGCTGCAGCAACGCGCCGGGCACCAGCTAGCATAAAATAAATTTCAAAAATATTTCGAATATGATTACCTCCTTCCTTATTTGCGACTGCTAGGAAGAATTCTTGACCAATATCAGTTCCAAGACTAAAAAATTCCCAATCCATAGCTCCGTAAGTCCGGATTTTTTGATGCGTTACCCAGATTTTCTTGTCTAGGTTATATTTCATGATTTCTGAATCTACTTCGTAATCGTGTATACCTCTCCTAAAGTTGGCAATTGCCAAATAAGCTGCTCCATGAATATGAAATGGTTCTACATCTTTCACATCATAAACATGGAATTCAGCGTATTTATCAAAATAAGTACCTAGAAAATTGAAAAACTAATATAATTTCATATATTATCAACATTGGGTCATTCAGTTTAGATCCAAAATCTCCAATTCATCGACTTTAAATTTACACCTAGGAGGATCAATTCCAAGCGAACACAATTAGCTATAAATTTTTCGGACTATGTTACAATTTTGCATATCTTGACTGAAATAGAACTTGCAGAACCCTGCAATTTTATTGTTGATTTTTTAAAATGCAAGTTAATAATTCGCGAATGAAGTTGGTGATTAAGACTGACAGATGATTTACCTTAGCTGCGATAGAAGATACTGACCGTTTCTTTAATGCATTTGGAACACTTGATAGATTTTACTTAAAGCGAGTGGAATGAAATTTGCATTTTATCATTACTATTTAGTACAAGTACCCAGTTATTCCTAGCTTTCTGACAAAATATTGGTCGAAATCTAGGATCTACGATTCAGATACCGGACACTTTAAATCTGATTTTCTAAAGCTTCGCATTCAGGAATTCATGTGTCAAGTTTCTAAAAGTTGAAAAATGAAACAAAGATGTAGGTGAATGGTAAATTTAGAATCAATTCATAAAACAATTGAATTAATCAGTTATTCAACAAGCTGATTTTTAGTTCAGAAAATTTGTTTATAAATATTTCCAATAGTGTGCATTCAGATTTAATATCTTTGAATTGAAAGTTACGATTGAAGTTTGAATGCAAGAGCATGGAGTGCAAAAAATCATTTTAAGCAATACAAGTCAATAAGGCCCATGATGTTTCAACAATAGCCATTAAAACTCGATTCGATTGCAAATCGAAATTTATTTAAATGATCTTCATGGCATATTAAATTCAAATTCTAAGCAAAAACGTGTGCGCAATCAATTTTTAAAGTGCTAGAAAGTACTATTCATTCTTAGCTAGTATATTTGTTAGGAAAGTGTTCGCTTTATTAAGTGCTATTCTAAAGCATTTAAGAACTCAAGTTTAGAAGACTAGAAGGTACCAGACTTACTGAGTAAATGTTCTAAAGAGATTAGTACAAATTCAATGTCAAGAGAAAGCATAGTTCAGATGGAGACATGGAAATAACCCTAGTTTAGGCTTGAATTACCCACGAAGGATTATACACTTCAGGTTCTTGGGAGGATATAATAGTTTAGACTTCAAGAATTCTTCGTAAAAATAATTTTGCTTTGTTAATACAATAATAACTGAGCAAAACTTTACTCTTAATTTTGCCACTGAAATATTACTTACCCATCCATTCGTAGAAAGAGACTCGAGAGCTCAAATCTGAAGGATGCTGATGTCCATCCAAGCCAACTACAGCCATGTGGTAGTTAGCATCGTGCCTAAATCAAAAACATACAATGCAAAGAAGCGACTCAAGAAAATTGCTCAGGTAAACATACAAGAGGTACTACAGCAAGAGCTACTTACATGGGCCAGATAAAAATGCCTTTAGGGTATTTACTATAAACAACGTAATCTTCCTCCTTCGTCAGGGTGGCAATATTTATTCGCATTTGAGCTATTCCATCTTCTGCAACAATTTGAGATGCTTAATAAAATGATAGGGAACGAATATAGAATTCATGTTAAAATTTTCGTATTATATTTACGGAACACGAAATTAAAGTCAAAGTCGTACTGTTAAATTTCACAAGCAACTTGCCATCAGCAAACGTATTTCGTTTCAACTCAAAAAACTCGAAGAATCCAGTCTCGGAATAACAGGCGTTTTCCCATAGGCAACAATATTTCAAATTAATAGCATTCAGCCAATAGATTGTGTCTTACGCCGTCTGAAAACAAAAATCTAGGTACGAATTAAAATAAAGCGTGTATGATTCTACGAACTCATTCTTTGGACAATTGTTAGAAAACTGGAAATCAATTCGTTTGAAAATTATTAGAGGCAACCTTACGGGATCCAGATTTCTCTAGCCACTTTCACATTAGAGAAGAATATTCGTTAAAATGCATTGTCGACAGGAAGTTAACAGTCGTTTTGTGGCAAGTTCAATAACATTGAAAAGCCACGTTTTATATGAAAATTTCAGCATAAGTTATTCGATGTGAATAACTCGAAAATTCCCTTAGAAACTAAAAATTAATCAAATTGCATCAAAAGTGAAATTTTCTCAGCCCGAAAACTAGATTTTTCTTATCGGTTAATTTATGAAATAATTTACTTCAAGATTTTAAGGCCTAACCTTTCTGTGAGACTTCGTGATGATAAAAAGGCAATTTAAAGCGCTTAACAAGTCTCATACTGGGAGATTTTTCGTATGCAAGCGAAATGTAGTGTAGACTCGTTTCCACTGAAAATCGAATTGGATTGGATTGGATTTGAATTTCTGGCGCAAGATCCTAATATAGAATATACTGCGCCGAAACAGCATAAAATTTCTCCATTAAGATAAAAGTAAAAGTAGTTTTATATTGTAAAAAATGTAATTGCCTGTGTTCAAACTACTCAAATGTTAAAAAAGGGTGAAAGTTATTAAAACCAGACTAAACTTCATGTAAAATTCCAGCATCTTTAATATATAAGAAAATGTTTGGGTGATGAGTTTCACCCAATAAAAAGTCCAAGTTAAGATTGTCGGATTTAAAATAGTTACGTCGAAGGTCAATAAAGCGGGTGCATTCCATCAAAATGTGACGAACAGTTAACACAACTCCACAATCATCACATATTGGGGGAGGCTCGGAAAAGAGTAAAAATCTATGTGTCAGGCGAGTGTGACCAATACGTAGTCGGGATAAAATTACATCATAGCGTCTACTAAGTTTTGAAGACCAGTTGGACAATTGTGGTTTAATAAAAATGGAGCTTGTTGTTAGTCTCCATGTCCCATTGATTTTGCCACTGGCGATAACACCAACGAATTATAGTTGTGCGCATATCTTTATAAGAAAGACGTTGGGGCAAGTTGACGCTCGCTGACTTAGCTGCTGTATCTGCCATTTCATTTGAAAATCGAATTGGCACCATATTAGAATTAAAGGATTTCGACTTTCTTCCTCTAATCTTTGACCAAAAGAGTCAGAATTGTGAAAGAACGCAATTTTAATGAACTTGATTCAACTCATTCCAACAAGTTTAGTGGCCATTTTTCACACTTTCATATTTGTAAAGTTGTAATTTCTTGATCTATTTCTATTCATTTGCTTATGTGCTATGCTAGAATTTTTAATCAATTCATTTTCGAAAGTAATGTAATGTTTAAATATTTTCAGAACTCGACGAGTTAGCCGAATTCAAAAGTAATGGTAGAATGTGGAAAGCGATCTAAAATTCCATAACTGTAGAGAATTATGAAATATTTGGAAATGGTATAAAAAAATTCATGTTTACACGCTTTTTAGAGTCTTAAAAAGCGAAAGATATTGTAAACATTTTGTATTAGGAATTTTGACATAAAGATCAAGACTATGAAAAATGATAAAATCATGAAGTGCTGTAGAATTAAAGCTATAGTAAATAAAGAAAACAATTTTCTGATACGTTTATAAATTCGGGTTTATCATGAATCTTATCAGTTCATCTTTACTTCCAGATTTGTGTTAAAAATGTTTAGAGCACTAACAAAAAGCTTTACTTTCGAGACACGACACATTCACTGTCGATATTTCTATAAACTACTTTAATGCAATTCAGGTCAGGTTTAGAATTGGAGCTCAATTTTGCAAGAGACAAGGCCATAATTACCAGTAAACTAATTTTGCTGTTATTTTAGTTTAAGAACCAAATTTTAAAATGTCCATTTCATTAGAAATGGAGTTTAGAAGGCAGTCACATGAGCTATTTGAAACTACAAACACTCATGCAAAAGTTGTTCCATTTCCAATATTGGAATTCCTCGACAAGAAATAACATTTTCCAATTTTTAGTGTTATATCTAAATTTAAGACAACCAAAATTCTAATTTACCTTTATCACTATCGGCAACAAAAATGTAAATGTAACCGTTGAGATGAAACGTTGCAAGACCTTTGGGATTACCTACATACCATCTCCAATGGATGTACCATTTGTGTTCCTGTGAATGAACAAGCAACTTTTTAAAATTATGCTATTGATGAACTCCTCGCATACAAGATCAGAATAAAATTAAGAATAAAGGAGAGCGAGTCGCTTCCTATAAGCTTCATTTGTACAGCGAAGTTAGTTTGGCCAGTCAGCCGAAACCATGGTTAAATATTTAGAATTTCGTATTGCATTTTCATAAATTGATAAGCTTTTAAGGTGTATCGCGACTTAAATTTTAGAAAGTCAATGATAAATAGTTTCGAAATTAATCCAGCACTCTGATATATACGAAAATATCGGATAGATTCATTATTTTGCTTGGAAATGGAGGTAATTTAGGTGACGTCATTGTCATATTTCAATTGTTCAAATATGTGGCACCATATTAAATTATGCATTACTTCACATCTGCCTTTATCTGAAGTCTTATGCTAGTTAGCCTTTTGTGCAACTTTTAATCAGTTTTTTTTAATCACATTTTGGATATCCAATAAAGAACGCAAACGTTCCGAAAATCAATTTAAAAAGTTGCAGCATTAAAAGGCACACTATTAAAATTTTCAAATTTGTTAGATCTCTAGTTCTACCATACCTTAATGATTTCCGATTCACCGATGCATTTTAAAACCGAGAAAAGCGATGTAATTGAACTGAGCTGAATACAATTCGAAATTGACAGATTTAAGACTTATAAAGGAAAAAAAAAAGATTGAAGTTTTATGTTGAAACAGAATTAAATTAAAAATGTACACTGAACAAAACCATTCAAGTCAATTAGAGAAAAATAAGTATCACGAGTAGCGAGTGTAAAACGACCCATTGATTCTACTTGTAAATTATTCAGGCTCGTTTCTCGTGAGCTCGATTCCTTGCGCACTTCAATGCACGAAAATGTCAGTTGAGGCACTCCATCCCTTTTCCGTGACACGGACGTGCGTTCGTTTTTATTAGGTTTCGACTGCATAAAAAAAAAATCAGACGACTAAAAAGTGCGAGGAGCAAGCTGTATTTAATATTTATATTTTTTCATGATTAGTTTAATTCAAAAAATGGTTTTATTTCATGAAAATATACATCTTATGAGCACATTTCATTCCAGTAAAATAAAATTTTACTGGCGCAAGTAAATTGCGTTACATTTAAAGTATTCAGTTCTTGTCAATGCCTATAGAAAAACCCTCTAATAAAATGCATCTTTTCCGTTAAGTAACAGACCATTTTCAAAACAGTTATTTAATATCGGGCCGGGTCAATTTTATCAAACAGCATGTACAATAAAAGCCGAGATTAAAACAAAGCATCGGAAAGCACAATTTAAGAAAAGTTCTCTAAAATATCAAAGCAATTTGAATTTTAGATTCCCATTTTGTATTTCTCAAAAATTGCATAAACTGCAAAATAAATGGAATGAAGGTTGCATTTCTCTTCGGTTTGAACCTAAACGAAAAGGTCAAGTTACCGGTTAGAGATCGATTTATCAATTGCTGGCGTAGGAAAATGAAAGTTTGTTAAACTTAACAAAAAAGCATTTTATATTTTAGAAATATCCATCAGACATGAACAAGTAGTGGAAAGGAATTTCGTTTCATCCAACTCAACAATTTTGAGTAACATTATCTAAAGAAGCATGCAAATATTAGCATTGGCAGACGAGTATTTTCAGTTAATTTAAAATTATTGCTTATGAACCGACTACAATAGCTAATGAATCATTAAACCAAGTACGTATAAATTCTTTAACTTCATTTTCTAACCTATTACGAAAAATTCGCATTTCTGAATTTTTTTTTCGACATTTGAAATTTAAGACTTTACATTAGTTCATTTATAGTTTCGTAATCATTTCGCAAGTTGTTAACATTACCCTGTATAATCCAACAGAAACTTCCGCTGGGGTGTATTTTGTAGCTTCCGTTACACAGATCGCATACGTCGTATTGTCGATATTCAGAAACGTTGAATACATTGCAGGACTGCATAGTTTAGAAACGGGAACAATTGTTTGAAGTCTATAGACATCTGGAAAATGAATCTCGCTATGAATATGTTTTAGTACAACATTTTGTGTCGAAAAAGTGATGAATAAAACTTACCTCCACCAGCAACAAGCAATTCCGAGTCTGTGTCAAGTTCTCTCTTTTTGCGAGATATCGTCTTCGAATGAGCAAGGCTAAATGAAGTCAGGAAGTCTTCTGCTACTTTGTCGAATTCAGATTCTAAGCCTAATAACCAATATTACAGATGAAACTTTACTTCAAATACTTTGTACATAAAAGTAACAAGGAAAAATCGGAACCAAATTTAAGCTTCATTCAGGCTCTTGAAATTATTGCAATAACAGTTTTCATCTATCAATTTACTTAAAGTATTTCTCCTGAATATGAAATCAATTTACCTGGAATTTATAAGAGTCCCTGAGAAATTATGGATGTATCTAATTTTCAAGTTATGTTAATTCTCTAATCGGAATCTCGGTCATTATAATGTTTAATGGGAATTTAAAGGATGTTCCATTTCAAAATGTTTCATTCGAACTTCCACATATTCTGAAACTGTATAATAAACACATCAAATTTCCTTACAATACATCTTTCAAGTTTATTTTCAGTCGTACGGTTTGGCAACGCTTTAATAGAATGCTACATTTTGAAAATTCTAGTACTATTCAAATACCGACAAGCGTTATTAACAAATAAAATGAAACTATGTTCCAAATATCCTTTGTCCTCGATGAGATGTGGATATTCTGCAGCCAACAATTTGTTATACTGTGATTTGGGCCATGCTATTTGATGTGCAACATCCGATTTTTTTTCCTTCAAACTCGATCTAATCATTTTTCTCTCTCGAAATAAAGTGGTACTACGAATACTATCGATCCTTTAAGGTCAATATTCACGAGATTTCCCAATAACCAACTTTATCCAAGTTTTAGAAAAAATTTCAAAGGCTTCTCTGGATCTTGAAAATAGGTGAAGAATAAATTAAAACAATGCCAGTTGTATGAGAATGGATGGATATCCTTCTACAATGAAAATATTCAATCAAAAATTGTAACTTCATAATTTTCTTTTATCAAAAACAGATTACAAGAAAAATAGCAAAAAGGACTTTTATTAAGTTTGCATCCCTAATTTAATAAGGGATAATCTGGCACTGTTCACTTCAGGTTAGAGTTTACAATCAAAAAGAGAGGTTGGGAAGTTAGAAACCAATCCTCAAATTAACCAAATTTGAATACCACTGTACTACCGCCTATTTCTATAGTGTGATGTAAAGTTAAGTAAATCGATAATAGAAAAGTTTAGAATATTTTTTTTTTGTATCAAACGTTCAAGACAACGACAATATCTATGAACACTTTAACTGAACTCAATGAAAATGTCTATTTAAAACAATATTTCATTTGCTGATGAGCAATTCATATCGCCAAACCGATTTCGTCTTAGTTCGAAACAGTAGGAGATTGCATCTTTTACGCTAAATGAAAACAATATTTATATAGATTTTTCCTATAATGCTAATTCTATATTAATAAATAAGATTAGAAGCTTCTTTTAAATAGGCAAATATTTTTACGTTGAAATCCAGTTCATGTCTAGTTCATTCTAGTTATTTGTACATATATTTTTTTCTTTAATATTTAATGATGCATACTTACTGGATACATTTACCTTACTCGTAGTTGAGTTTTCTTCGTTGCAGGCAGCTGAATGGACCAGCCATGCAACTGAAAGAAGGCACAGCTTCCACATTGTTACTATCTATAAATAAAAAGATTTAGAGCTTAGAAGAGCGTCTTTTCATTAAATTCAGCATTCTTCATAATCCAGTTTTACTCGAAAAAAGTTAACAGCATAACATAGCCTTGCGGCTCTTTAATTTTCTGAAATTTTATAATATTATAAGTATATTATAATAATTGCTATTTTAAAGATCTATGGAATTTTCTATAAAAAAATCCGTATCTAATCAAAATTATTACAAGAGTTAAGAGTCAAAAGACGATATAGATTGCAGATCAAGTAAAAAAAACGTATTGATATGAAATGCGATTTTTTTAAAAAAAACCATTCAATTAAATTCTGTCATTTACAATCACTGAAACTTCTAATAAAAATTAGTGCTAATTGAAAGCATAAGGGAAGGAAAAAGTGGTAGAAGCTTCTAGAAACCCAAAGGGTGGTAAAAATCAAACATACTAACCCAAAGAGATGAAAGTAAATAACAAAACTTCAGCATTTATAATTCTCAATATTAATGGCGTCACACATGAAATTGTCTTCTTCATAGATTCATGGCTGTAATTTAATTTAATTTAAGGGACATCATACAAGAGCTTTTCGCAAACTATTGTTTTACTTTCCCCAGTTGTTAGTATGGTAGTTGTAACACAATTTCCATTTATAAACAGTCAGAAAACAAAGTAAATAAAATCAATAAATCATACAGCAAATCTAAAATTTAGAGCGATTAGTATGTAAGCACTTAACTCATGCAGGTTAATCTCCCAACCCGAAAATTCTCATGCTGAAATGTTTCTACTTAGTAAATAAATATCGTATGATATTTTTGATACCTGATGCATCTCGAAAAATTATTCTGTGTTATACACAGTATTATTTCCAAGATATTTTCACCTCGATTATGTCAGTGATGGGAAAATCAAAGGCCTTAAATTCTCACCATTCGCATCGAATTTATCTAAGTAGGCAAAAACCATTTTTCATTCAAAATCCATTTTTAAAAATGGTTACTCATAAGCATCTGTTGAATATTTTATTCACAAAAATGCTTTGGAATAACGATAAGTGACATAATATGATACTTGATCAGTTGATAAATTTTAAAATGCGCCTGATTCCAAACCCTGCTATTGCAATTATTTTGATGTAGCTGATATTGTGGATATTGTTTGCTGGAATTCTGAACGAAGACTTGTAAAAAATAAATGTTTGTACTCCAGTGTTTTGAGATCTTTCCAGAGGGGAGAATCCTTTTGAGTATTTTCAGACCAATTTTTCCTTGCTTTGTTATTGCTGTAGATTGGAGGCTGCATCTCATTCTCAGCATCGGAAGATAGGAGGTTCGAAACCAAATTCTGCTGTATGTACGCCCTTTTAAAGCCTGTTCACTTATATAATCCATCAAAAATCCTTCCTTTGTATGAATACTTAGCACGTTATGGAACGCAATCTTTTCTATCTCTTAATTAGGCAAATAATACAGGGAAATTCAGAAAAAATGGGAAAAAGATTGGGTCAAACATAAACAAGATGAATCGTAAATTTATCCAAAGCTAATTCTTGCACACAAAAAGTAAATCAGATGATGATGATATATTTATTATTTATATGTACTTCAAAAGTAAAAATCTGTTTAGGAATCAGGATTACTAGTTGAGTTGAATCATACTTTGAAATGAAAAAATAAATAAACCATTTTTTTTCTTTAAGTTTTGGAATCGACCAAGGGCCGCGGTGGCCTGGTGGTAAAGTCTCGGCTTCGGAACAGGAGGGTTGCAGGTTCGAGACTCGATTCCACCGAAGATCCGTCGTGTGAGGGGGTCTGTCGCACGTTAAATCTGTCAGGCCAAACGTCCTCCCGCTGGTGCGGCGTGGTGTGGAGAGGGGGGTGCCAGTTCAGGTGTCGTCCTCGTCATCTGACCGTGGTTCAAAATTACGAGGTCCGTCCCAAAATAGCCCTCGTGTTGCTTTAAACGGGACGTTAATATAACTAAACTAAACTAAACTTGGAATCGACCATCCAAAACTTCCCAAATTTGCTTCTGGATATCGGATCGCGTAAAAGGCAAGTGGAAGAAAGTTTTATCTTCGGTTTTTCACGTTAAATAAAAGGTTATTCGTTTAAGAGGGAAAGTTTAAATTAAATAAATCATCTAAAAAATCTATTAAAAAGGAATAAAATGAGTTGTCGAAAATTATGATAGCTTAATTACGTTAGAGGTAAAATAAAAAAAAGGGTAAATTTTGAAAAATGTTAATTTTTTTTTATCTCAATAAGTTTTGGCAATTCAACTTAAGTATGTGCTTTACGGGTGTTTATATCATATAAAAATTTCAGAACGGTATACACATTATTTTGTGAAGTATTCAACTTTGTAGGAAGAAATTGGGTTGTTGAAAAATGTCCATGAGTAGTACTTTTTTAACACCTCGAATTCGCAAAGCGAAAACAAGACTTCAGAAGTATTGCTTCGCATTTTCAAATGGTTTGTATACAGTCGTCATTAAAAAAAAATACAGCTTTAGTTTAATTTAATATTTTGTCTCAATTATTATGCCGGTTTGTTATTGTGACAATTCGTTAAAGGCTAACGAATTGTCTTTTGAATAAGAAACCTTTTCACTTTTCTCTAGCAGAGGCTGCGCCACGAAATCGAGCAATTTAGTATTTAAGATAGAACAGAACCGACCTCTTAAATTCAAATGACGCTGAAATAAAAAGGGCAGTTTCAAACTTTTGAATTACACCAACGGGTGATGCATGTTAAAGCCATATGGGAGCATTTCATCCATATGGCCTTAACGGATATCTAATCTGATATTTGGGTGCCTAAACATCGGCAAGTTTTGGATGCCCGGCCCAATAACTGAAAACAAAAAACGCCATTATATATTTTTTCACATTTCCATAATATTCATGATAATTCGATTGGAACTATATGTTGTCTGTTTCTTTAAGCTCTATAGTAATTTTAAAATAGGACAACTAATAAAATAAAATAAAATCAATGAAGTTGGGAAGTTAAACGCTTGTCATTAACGGATACTGGTAAGGGATTCCTCACGAATTTTATTCTCTTTACATAACGGAAGACTCCATAAATTTCAGTCAATCCTTTTTTTTTTTTTTTTTTTAGAGATTAAGTATTTGTTTTCCTTCAGATTTATTTGTAAACATTAGATTTAAGATTGGTCATTCGAAAGTGCCGTTGTTTTGATATGATCTGCAATGGGCGTTGCTTCAGTGTCATAGTGACGCGCCAATGGGTGTAGATTCCCTAGGCGCTATTCTTGAGGAGCTTTGTAGGCTTAACATTATTCGGTTACTGTTTTAAACTCAAATATAATGATGAGGCAAATAAAAGGGGCTACAGGAACCATTTTCACTTTTTATGCCTCCCAAGACAATTGGGAGACATTATGATCTGGGAGTCTCTTATCTTTTTTATGCCAATAATTATTTATTAGAAAAACAGCTCAAACTAGACATGATTTAAAATGTAGCCTTAACAGTGACATAATGATGAGAAGCATCTATATTCACCTTTTTCTACCCTGTTTATACTAAAGAGTACAATGGAAACAAAATATCAATGTGTGTATGTCACTTTTCAAATCTAAGTACTGAGGAGGGATGGTGAAAAATTGTAAAAGCATAATCTGATCCCCTTTAATTTCAAAGATAAGTGGGGGAAAATAAATAATGACATTATGCTCCGAGAACCTCTTACTTTCTCTACGCCAAAGCGCTGGATACGGAATTGCCTTTTAAAATTCTCGAGGTATCGCTGAAAGTGAGAATAGAAAAGAGATCATAACGATCTTCAAGACAGTACTTTCGCATCTGCATTTCATCGTGCAGATGAAATATGTCCCTTGTATCGGTACCATATACCGGGTGGTCGGTAAATTCTCTTCAAATACAAAACGGTCTCAGAGATGTAGCGTAGACTTACAGTAAATTGATTTATGTGGAATTTTATCAAGACAGGTTGCAGAGCATCTAACTTCGGAATAAGGAAGCTATAAAAACAAATTTAAAAAATAAAGAAAACTGGCCCAGAAGTCAAGTTAGAAAACATACGCTATACCATAATAAAACACAGGAAAAAGTTTCAAGGACTTATCTATAAAATTGACGTTTAATCAGATCTTTCCTTCGAGGGTATTTTTCAGATTTTTTAAAAATTCTGTTCAAGCTCTTTATTGCTTAAATTTCACTTCATCTCAGAAAACGCAGTCGTCGTCGCTTAAATCGGAAAAATTATACGACAATCAAGTTAGGACTAAATCTTTTTCAAATCACAGAAAGCTTATAATTTCAATTGTAAATTTTTTCTCTATTTTGTAGGAAACTTTTTCCTGTGCTTTTTTATGGTATAGCTTAGATTATTCTAATTAGACTGACTGCTCTCTTTTATTTTTGAATTATTTTTAAATCTTCCTTATTTCACCAATAGAGACGGCAGAGCCTGTCTCAATAAACCCGACAGAGTCGCTTTAGTATAGATGCTCGATACCTACAATATTGATCTTACAGCTGTTTGTCTAAATCAGGCAATAACTGGACATGGGTAATCTCGTTAAAAAGTGAAATATCTAATTGCTATATTAATTTGTTACAATGGGAATATTCATAGCTTTCTAAAAGTATAGTTGTATTTGATAAGCAAGCCTATTTGAATGCTTGGGCTAGTGTTATGACGAAGAAATAAGTCTTGACAAATTTTTGATTACTTTCAGGAAGGAAGAAACAATTTTAATTAATTAAATTCCATTTATGTTTCCAAATTAAATAAAAACTTCTGTATTTAATATGGAAATTCATTCTTCTCAGTAGGAATGAATATAACTGTCACAAAATGGTTAATTTTGAACAGTTCTTTTAATCAATGAGAAGTTTTGTCATTGATTAAATGACAACACTTTCAATTAATCAGTGAGAAGTGTTGTCATGTATATCATTTTAAAGTTGTATAACATTTTATAGTAAATAGACCCTAATCGCAATTTTGTAAGCTCATTGAAATTCGAAAAACATACAAAGTCATGAAAAATTCAATAAAATTTGAATACTTTCAACCACCGAAGTACACTTCTTTCACACCTTTAGCTGTCTTTATTTCATTTGGAAGTACTATTTTTGAAATTTTAAAAGAATTTCTAAAAGCTAATTTTCAAGGGATAGAGCTAAGACTTAGATTAGTGTTTTGTTCTAATTAAATTTTGGGGCTAATTCTAACATTTGACTCAATAAAAACAGGATATCAAGTCTATGAAATGTAATTTAACATCAAAACAATCCATCTGCAACGTTGATGTAAAAGCATATCTTAATTCATGATTACAACAGATTTTCATCAATTATAAAATAAGAAAAATAAAACAATCTGTTTAAATTTTATTGTAATCAACATCTGACTATCTTCTAATTATAACGTATTTTAAAACATTTCTTATTTTTAAATTTGTCGTGAAATTAGTTTTTTTCCTTGAAACGAGTCAATAGTTATTGTAAAAATCTGAATGTCTGATGACAGAATGAATGATGATGATGTATATTTATTTGTAAGAGGGTCAAGAGCTAAATACCATTAGAGATTAATCAGCAATGGTGTTTTCAGAAACTTAAGGGGACACTTTTGGAAATTATTCAATTAGAGTTATGAAATTTCTTATGCATATGTATTCAATTATAAATATGTCAAATTTCTTAAAAGAACATTAAAAAATATTTAAAGCTGTTAAATTTTTAAAAATTTCAAAACATTCTAAGTGACTTAAATTTTTTCCATTATTTTTTCTTATTACGCAATGTAAATTTATTTGGATAAAACTACGTAGGATTTTGTAATTCCAACTAAATGCGAATTTTTTTAAATAGCAATAAATAGAAATTTTTGGTTTTTGTGAATTAAAATTGACTTTTAACTACCTAAAAAAACATCGAAACATAAAATGCTTACCCTTTTTTCTTTGATCGAAATCTTTGTTAGCAATTTCATTTAATTTCTTCAAAAATTTAGACACCTGGGGCATTTTAAAGATATTTGAATCTAATTACAATATTATTCAAAAACGTCATAAGATGTACTTTTTTTTCTCTTAACCCTTCAAATATTTATTTGATTGAACAATAGATTTTATAGCACTATTTTAGTTGAATATAAACATATATTTTGGTAATGAAACGATAAAGTTTCGTCCATTTTCGTTTATTTCAAAGTCCTGTTAAACATTAATTTTCTGTTACTGAGAATTAATGTATAACTGCGAATGGAAATAATGAGATCTGTGAATCTATGGGCTTCATAAATGAAATATTTTTAATAAATCAAGTTAGTGATACATTTTTCGAGACTTATAAGTGTGACGATTATATTATAAGATGAAAATAATATATTCTTATGTTATAAATATTTATTTTTTTGAAAAAATTTGATGCATTTTTCTTTTATACATGTATTCAAGCATCAAAAAATATTTTTTATATTATAAAATGTAGAGATTAAAGAAACTTATTCTTCAAAGGAAGATGATAGAATTTCAAAAAATTGGAAAAGATAAATATGGTATTGGCAAATCCATTTTATTAGTGGCTATTTTGACTTGAACCCCAGCAGCGCCTTGATCCAAATGCTTAAAAATTGATAACTGATATTAATTTTGAATTTAAAATATTTAATTATTATTTTTTATACTTGAGATGGAGAAATATGATTGGAGTCTGTGATCGAACACCGACCGATATAATGATTCATCAGGAAATAGCAAGATGATTTCTGACACCTGAAAACATAGTCGCGCATCAGATTAAAACTGTATATTTCTAAATCAATTATATAATAATATTTAATAAAATTCAGTTTTATGGGGTTTTATTGTATTAATTAAAACAATGAATATATTTTTGAATTTGATAATATATACATGTTGAACATAAGGGAAAAACTTCTGTTTAAATATAATATAACCGTTAAAATTAATCATGTTTATGATTGAGATGGCTGTCAAAGTTGTATAGGGGACTTTTTTTTTCGTACTTTCATTTTTTATTACGTTTTTGGTTAAACAATAGACGCTCAAATTCTTAATTAAACTGCGGATAAGGCGAAAACTTATCCCACAAAAGGGCGCTCAAATTTATTAGCATAGTCCTGGGTTGTTATAATTTATTATCACATTTTTAATACTTTTTTATTCCTATTTTCTGGCACTTCAGTATTTAGATTTACACTAATTCTTTTTTGAATACTATGCTTCATGTGATGTTATAGAAATTAACAAAGTAATTACCGTTCATTCAATAATAATGCCCAAAACAATTTTTTAAGAAAAAAAAATATTTACATTCTATGCGATTTAAACCTGGAATTTTTTCAACAATCCTTTTGACGTCAGTTCAGAACACCTTAATTATCAGCATAGGCAATCTCAAGTTGACAACTCCGACTCGCCCTGGGGTATACAAATAAATCTGAATGGCCGACCTACCGCGACAGCGGGAACTGAGATTGAGACCTAATGGCCATAGTACAACTCCTCCCATGGGAGATTCATCCCGTCATCGGTAGGGTGTAGCCAATCCTACACAATTTTTCTACCCATCCGAGTGGAGAGAGCCAACCACCATATCTGAAGCTTCGCATCCTCGTATCTAAGATCCTCCCTCTCCCGCTAAGAGTAATAGCATAGACAAAACAATTATTTAATTATATTATGTAGGCAACGAAAACGCTTAATCTAATTTAAAAAAATATAGTTACAATCATTAACACATTCACTGCCACTACCCTCGCCTGATGTCAGCACCATCTGTCTAAAGAGATGACCCTTTTATCTTTTAACTGTTGTAGAGAAGATGTAATTTAATAACATAAATGGTTTGGTCCTAGAAAAGAACGCAATCTATGAGTTATCTCGTAGTCAGCAGTCAACGTCTTAAAAGCACTTGAATATGTTTTGCTTTAAAACGGAATGGTTTGCAAGACGAAAGATACATGTTTTCAGAAAGATTAGATCAATGCTCTAATAATAAAGTGTAATATTATTAAAAATATAATTACGATCGTTATAAGCGGATGATTTTTTGCTTTGAAACGGAATGATTGCCAATTCGAAACGTATAAGTTTTCAGAAAGCCATATTGCCAAAGCTAAAAACGCTCTTGTTTGTAAGGATAGTTTTATAAACGCAATACCTGATCGCAATGCTTCCGCGCTACAAATTTAAATTGTCAGAAATTTATGAGACATATCGCAAACAGTCAATTCGGACATTATTATTCCACCTTACACTAATGGAGCGGCGACATTCCAAAATCAATCATTAACGCGAAAAACCAGTCCGAGCTGCAGTGGAAAGATGAATATTCAGTCTATCTTAGTTTGAACCGTATCGTTTGAAATGGACGTTCTTTGAAATTTGGTGGTGATGGAGAATTTTGTATGCATGGGGATACGAACTTGAGATGTGATCTAATAAACGCGTAAAGCTGAGGTATAGTACTCAAGAATGACCAACCTAAGAATGGACGAACAAATGGAATGACATATTGAGGAGGGATGGTGAATGAGCGGTTTTAGAGATTCTTTCTTGAAATGTGGTCTCATTTTCTAATGTCCTGTGACATATTTACCACTTACAAGGAATCATGCGGTGAAAAAGCGGACAAGAGGTCCGAATGGAATATGAAAATGGATGAGACTCGGAAATATTAATAACCAAGTGCTGGTAAAAGGAATGCCCTGAGCAAGGTTATATCCGAACAATTTGCAATGTAGAGCGAAGTAGCTTTGGATATTTTGGTTTAAGTAGGATTTTCGTCTCCGTTATCCCAATTACCCTGAAGGCAAAGGGGTGCATCAAAATTTTGATACTAAAAGTACTAGTGCTTGAGCTTTTAGTATCTAGTGCTAAATTCCATACCATAAAATTTTAACTTGATGCACCCTGAAAATGCCAACACTTATTCTAAGGTGGCCACTACTAACACCAAATCTATCATCATGTGAACACACTTGGCATGTTTGGAAAACGAATCCTTTCTTTTCTCTATCTTGGAATAAATGTGGATAATTTTACTAAACAGACGTAAAAATGGTAGATAGCCGTCACGCAGAATGACACCTGATACTTGTGTGGCATAAGCACAGATTCATATATGCATTTAATAGCATAACAGCTGTAAGGATTTCTGAGAAAAATTCTGTCATTTTCAAAACTCGGCTCTTGAATTTAAAAAAGTTTTTTTGGTGAAATTTCCATCACTTAATTTCACCATTGTAATAAATATCCTAGGTTATTCGTACTCATTTGATGCATTTCTTACATTAGGTAAGCTCTTTTTTTTCTTCCTTATCGGTTTTTAATATTTTTATACATTGTAAATATAATAAAATATGTCATTTATAATCTTTACTTAAATTGCAGTTTGTTTGCTAAGAATAAAAATTCTAATTCTTTCAAAAACTAAAACCGACTAAAGAACTTTTATTTATTCTCATATCATTCATTACAATTATGATCAATATTAATTATTGTCAGATTGGTAATGGAAGATGGGATCTTTGGAAGCATTTAAGGTTACTGCATACACGTGATTCCTTCTCCAATTGAATAGTTTAGTAGGGAGGTGCACATAGAGCAAATTTACTTCGATTCCGTTGGCTAAGGGATTCCACGCGTGTATGGGATTTTTAATTGTTCAACTAATAAACAGATGAATCGCTATCTGCTCACACTAAGAAACCTTCAAGGTATTATTTTCTTTTTATAGTTATACATTTAACTTTTCTTGAAATTTCTCAAATTCATTTCCAGCTGATACCTTCTTATGAAATTTCATTTTAATGATTAGAATGAATGACGATTTTTTATTTTCAAGGCCAGTTCAATATGTATAAACTTAAACTATTTCCTGAATTTTTAGATTAGAATTAGATATTTCAGATTTTTGTTATGCCCGAAAAAAGAAAATCATTCATTTTAAACATTTATTCCTTTACTCTATTAGATATCGTTTGAAGTAATTAATCGGCGGCATAGAGGTAGCGCGTCTTCCAAGTGATCTAGGTGACCCGGTTCGGACCGGGTTGTTCTTCTGTGTTCTATCTGTGAGGTGAGTGAACGTGCCTCCCTGTAAAAAGGGATTATGCAAGCGAATGTGATGCATGAAATAACTAAATCACATTATCACACGGCAAAATATCGTCGGCACTTTCCATCAGCAAACGACAACGAAAGTGACGTCACTTCAAAGTTTCAAATGATTGGTTAAATTTAGTTTGCGGACAATATTTCCGACGGCATTTTCTAGCTGGTTAGAAAAAGTTATCGATTATAAAACTTGTTTGACCAGTTTCTAGTGTAAAAACGGAAAAGTGCTGACGAAATTTCACCGTGTGATGCCTTAAGACGTACACTTGGCCCTAGTTGGCGCCACTGAAAAAGCAAGAAACCCTTACTAGACTTAAATCGCTTACAGATAACTATCAGGGGGGTGTAAAGCGTCATAAATCACAACAACAGTCATTACTCACTGCTTTTTTCATAATCTTGTAATCATTAGTCACTGACATATAGCCAAATATTAGATGGGAAAGTTGAAAGTAAAAGTTTTAAGTATTTGAGAAGCTACACCATTTATAGTTTTCTTTCCCCCTAACTTGCAGTTAAAACGGTTATCTATCATCATGTATTTACTGTTTTTTAAACATTACCATATTTATTAGATATCTGAAGAATTAGGTCACGGTGGCATAGTTTCGGAGGTTTCATGTTCAGAACCTAATACCGCCGAAGAACCACCATGTAAACGGGTTTGGTGCATATTAAGTGCAAAGTAAAATGTCCTCCTACTGCTGTGGTGAAGAAGTGTGAAGAGAATAAATCAGCTGCAATGTCTTATGTTATCCTCGTTATATGACTGCGGTTCAAAATCAGAAGGAACGTCCTAGAAAAGCCCATGCGCTTTTTCAAAACTGGACGTAAATATAAAAACACTAAATTAAATGGCTTATGATTTCGTTGTGCAATTTGTTTTTCGGAAACAAATCGAAACATAGATTAATAATTCAAAATAAACTATGCCGAACATAATTTTTTGAGAACAAATTTTATTTAGATGAATGGATACACTTTTGGTTCAAAAGTAAATTTAAGTTTCATTTTTTATAGCATTTTATCGTTACACAATATATGAGTGAAAATATTTTATCATATAACTTCCCAACTATAACAAAATTATTGAATTCCAGGAAACGAATATATTAATTTTATAAAATCTTTCAATCTTTTAAGAAAATGGAACATGGCTAATTTGAGAGTTTTGAAGTCCAGTTTTAAATGATACTAATCTAATACTATAATACGAGGAATGGTTGTCAAGTCGAAAATCGCCCCAGAATTAATAAACTCCGGTAAACTTGGGGGTCTGGGGTTTTTGGCCACGAGGAATCGATTGGCGCCGGTTTTGAAGCGCTACGGTCGAGCAGTTTGGAGTTACAGATAGGATATTTTCAAACTTTATTAGTTCGCCATAATGGCTACTTAAATTTTCAAACGGTAACGTGCTGCCATCTATAGCCAATATGGCGAACTAATAAAGTTTTATGTTTATGCTGTTATAGGTTTATAATATGTTTCTTATGTATGTATATATGTTTGGTTTTTCTAAATAAATTTATCAAAAATATTGAACTTCAACACACTTCAATCTTTACCTTTACTTTACCTTTGTATAGAATAGTTCCCTTTCCAAACTCTAACTTTGTTTAGAATAGTTTACAATGGTGCACTTTAACCGGTTATCTTTTCACCAATGGTTTCACAAATTTTCTTATGGCATGTATTGTTTTGATAAATCACAATTGAAAATTTAAATCTTCGAGTTAGCTTCGATACCTGTTTTCTCTGAGCGGAGCTCGGTCACCCGCAGGTTAGAATAAAATGTTAAGAATCACGTATAATTCATTTTTTAGGAAGGGGAATTTGGAGATGAGTTAAATATTTTCAGGGTGTATTTGGAGTGGATTTTTTTAAAAAAATTTCTGAATAATTTTCTTTTGTTAAATATGAAAGTAAAGTACATATCAATGTGGTTAATTTTAAAATAATGTTTTCAAATAAAAATTTGAAAAGGGGTATTTTATTCAAAACATATAATTTCTAACTTTTATTAGATTATTATCTTCAGTTAAATAGGTTTGTTAATAACACTTATGTTCATTTTCTGAAATCTTGTAAATGAGAAAGTTTCAAGTTTTTCTTTCATTTTTGCATGAATTCTTTTCTGCTTTGTTTAAATCCACAATTTTTGTACGCAATTCGTACTTTTGAAAGAAGTTCGATATGAGGATTTATAAAAAAAATGCATATATATTTAAAACTAAAATGATTTTCTTGATAAATGTTTTATATGAGCCCAAAACAGTCTATGCCTCTCCGAATAAATTTCGAAAATATAGAGAAAAAATTTTATTTCAAAACCAATAAAACTTTTTATTAAGAACTTATTTTCAATTTATGTAATACATTGTTGAAAAGATTAAATCAGAAAAAAAAAAAAATTCAAAGTAGTTTAACATTCTGGAATTTTTTGTAAACACACACATATTTCAACTAAGTTTAAACAACCAAAGCAAAACATTTAATTAACAATTATATGACACATTTTCAACACACTATTTACAAACAACAATCTAAGATAAAATATTACAAATTTTGCCAAAGGATAATATTCATTACTTAATGACGAAGTTATATTCTTTAATTCTATATAAAAAACAGTTGTATGATAAATTTAGAATTCCCTTGGGAAATTTCAAAAATATAAAACAAATTTATTCTATATGAAATGTTATGTTAATTTATATATCACGAAATAGAAACATTATAAGATATATTTGTAACATGAGCAATTACTGCGTATTTAATAACAATTTGATTTCTAACATACTTCTGAAAATGATTGTTGCACACACACAAACAAAATATTCAACAAGGAATAAAAACGCTCGAGGCACAAAATTTCACTCTCTGACTATTAAACTTCCAAAAAGTTTTAGTCAGGCCATGTAAAAGACTTCAGTTCCTCCTATCACATGCATGTATAAAGGTAGAAAGAAAAAGAAAGAATAATTAAATGAAAAAAAATTTAATATGAAAAAAATAAAAATGTCTGAATTTCAAGAAAACAAAGAGGTTTTAATGTTTTAAAATCTTCTCAAAATAAGCTGGTAATATTCATAGTTCAAATACACTATAGCAAAAAAAAAAAAAAAAAAAAAAAAAAAAAAAAAAAATCAGCATACAGTATCACAATATGCTTTTGAGCCTCAAAAATTCTCTTTAACAATGGAATAGAAATCAAAATTGTATATAAAATTTATAAACTAAAATGGATTGATAACTGAACCACTTTTTAACGGAGAAAATCGATTGACTTTAGCCCACATCAAAGCATCATTTAAAGATATAGCTGAATTTGAGTCATCCAAAAAATATACAGGCCCCTAAAAAAAAAACACAGTTAATGACAATCTTTGCATTCTAAGAATTGCAAGAAATAACAATCAGTAAAAATTTTAAAATCTTGTCTTACTCGAATAGCAGTTCCTCGCAAGAAACATGTGTGATGATCAGAATGTCTTGGCAGGTTTGAACCAGTCACAATTGTTACACCAACATCACCATATGGAGGATCCTCTAAAGCCTTTCCCATCAATTCTTTGAAAATACTGCCTTCACAGTCTATGTAACTGAAACAGTTCACAATGTTTTATGTTGTATCGATAAAAACATGATATTAAAAAAATACTTAAAGTTATGGACAAAAATATGCATAAAAGATAAGGTTAATAAACTTTTTTAAAAATCAATTCGAGAACACAAATTTCCCATGTGATGCGAATTTCAATAATGATCAACAGAGCAGGCAATTGAAAATATAAACAAAATAAAAAAAGAGAAATATTCCACTAGCAGATGATATATATAATTAGTTATGGAATTCTATTAGAAGTGCTTACTCTTAAAACTATTGCACTTCCATTCTAAAAGTAACCAAAACAATTGATTTTGAACAAAAATATAAAAAGTGATTGCGTTAAACATAGCACCTTTCGATCATCTTGGTCAAAAATATTTTTTGCAAAAATATCTTACTTCAAACATTTTTCTTTTCATTTTATGTCATCTTAAAGCCCAGTTATATCAAAATTAAAAAAGTGCAGTGTACTCGAAAATTAACAGGAAGACTCAGTCTGTAACCGGAGGTTGTTGTAAAATGCCATTTTTAACATATTTTTTTCACCCTTTTTTTAAGTTTTAAAAAGCAAATAATAGTTTTGTGATGCTGGTAGAGCATAGCCATAACTTTCGAGCATCCACTTTTTAAAATTTATTGATGATAACTGGCAACCTTCTAGTTCTCTCGAGCTTCTGTTTACATTATACTTCTCTTTTCGATTCTTATTTTTCTTAAAAATGTTTTTGCGGAAAACTATTTTTTCAACGTTTTATTTTGATAGTAATACTTTTTAGACATTAATTTTGAAACACGGTTAGACAACGAGGACGACACCAGAGCTAGCACCCCTCTCTCCACACTAGAGGAAGCGGAAAGTTTGGCCCAGATGGATTTATCGTGCACCAGACATGCTTACACGATGAGTTTTCACTGAAGTCGGGTCTCGAGCCTGAAACCCTGCGGTCCGAAACCGGTACCTTGTCACCTCGACATTTAGGGCCCTTCTAAGGCACAGGGGAAACTTTACTAAAGAAATTCACTGGACTTCCCCAAAACATTAGTATAAAAAGTGTGTTAAATCAATTGCAAATTAAAGTTGGTAGTCAGTCATACTCATAATATACTAAAGCTTTTTGACTATAAACGTATTTATGGTTCAAAAAGGCATTCATTGCCAGATGCATAAATTTGCAGTAAAAAAAATGAGATCAGTGAAAGAAAAAATTTACAATGCATGAAGAATGAGAAGGTTTAACTTATAAATGTGGAGAATTTTAGGCTATTTATGAAGAGAAAATGCTTTTTTACATCAACTGTATACTTTAAACTCATTTTTCTCAAAATAATATTTTCGATAGAAAGTTCTAAACAATTAACATAATATCTCCAGAATTAATTTATATTTTTTAATGAAATTTTCAGTAAATGTTCTTAATGCTATTGTTAATGAAATGAACTAAAAGTTTTGAAGTACAGAAAATATTTTTTTATTTATAGCCTTTTTTGTTAGAAAACAGTTCAAAATTTAAGAAAAATTTCTACATTGCCACATAAAAACTTTCATAACATTTTTGCATTTTAATTAATTTCTTAGAATTTAGTTCATTTTGAAGATAACTATGTTATGCTTGGTATATGAAAAAAAATTTTAATTACTGAATTATAATTTTGTATGGAGTGTTAACCATTTTGTAAAAATTTTATAAAAATTTACATGAAATTTGTCAATTTAAAAAAATCGGGCAATCACAGATTTTTTTTACACAGATGTTTTTGTTTTTATACCCTATTTTACAAGAAAACATCATTAAATCTTGAAAAATAGCTTGTTTTTTAAAAAAATTATCTCGAACATAAGCAGTTGTCACGAACTTTTAAGAGTATATTCAAAAAATAAAAATCATAGATCCGAATAATAACAAGTATTCTGTAAGGTGCAAGTTCTTGCATTGAACTTACTGTAACAATAACGAGAACGCTTATGACTCACTGCTTATTTGTCTAACATTTTTCGATATTTTTTTAAGGCTGATAAATATTAGTATTGGTTTGGAAAAAAAGATGACTAAATTTAAGATGAAGATATTAAAAATAAGTTAGGAATGTAAGAAAATTCTACAAAACAGAGATAACAATAAAGCACTGATGAGGAAATTCATGCCGAATTCTCTACTTTAAAATATTGATATAAGAAAATTTCAACTAAATACAGACAATTTAACCTAATTTTGCAGTATATTTTGAGGATGTCACAAGAAACATAATTTACTACCAGCTGTAATTAAAATGAGGAAAATATTCTAATTTTTCTCCAATGCTTGTTCTTTTTTTAGATATTTCGCAATTTCATTTCATAATAGATAAAACATCGACCGGGAAGTCGTAATTAAAACATGTTCAGAATAAGAACAAATTAAGAAAGTTCAATCAAAATTTCAACAAAATATTTCAGATCAAAACGAGCATTTTTATTTAAAAATATTCGTAATTAAACTTGTTCTCGTATCAGTACGTTGCTTCGTCGCGTTTTAACTGTGCCAATGATTGGGAAGCATTTCCAATATGTGAATGAGAAACTACTATGTCAGTAAGGTTTTCGGTACCATCGACAATCACCAGATGAACCTTTTCACGAAGGCTCCATACATAAGAATGTCGTAACAGAATCAATGCATGCTTTTCAATACCTGTATTGCTACTTGTGGTCCACCTAACACATACCTAAGGATTAGACGAGGTTTCTTTTGACCAGAACACAAAGATAGACACATTTTACAATTGTTTGTTGATTCGGCCCCGAGTCACCAGTTTCCATCCCTCAAGTGAAGGAATTTAAAAATAAATGTTTGGAACGACTTAATTATACTTTTCTTTTAACACTACCTACATTTCATTTTATATGCAATGAAGAGCACTAAAGGTTTGTTTCAACAATCACCAGTGAACAGATCAGTCTCCAGAACAAACAGAGAACAGCGTTTATAATTATCAGCTATGACTTAAAATCATCTGATGAAATACTGACGTTTTGAAGTGGATTTATTATAAAGCTAATTGTAATTTTTCGAGAAAAAACGATCCATCTTCAAAACATTTTTAGAATTTCACTCCAGAATTAGAAAAGAACTAACAGCTGAAATTTTTGAGCAAGTAGGTTAATGTTGTCCACACTTACCTACAGATTACTTCCTTTTAAACGCAACTATACAGAGCATATATACAATTTTCATTTAAATAAGTTCGAATGTAAAAAAGTTTACATTTGCCATTAATAAACTAAAACAATTAAAAAAGTAAATGCTATTTTTTGGTTACTTATTTGAAGCCATGAAAAAATATCTTTTCTTGCTCCTTTTAGGTCTCGAACTGAGAAATCCCGACTGCAATAAATTCACTTGACAATTATACAACCAATTTACATCAAACAAAGAATAATACAAAGTATAAAGCTGGGCCATCCTTCTACAAAGTCAATTTTAAAAATGTAGAACAGAATTACTTAATATGCAAATAAAAAAAAATTACGAGTTTCAGTATATTAAAAAATATGTATATGGTTCAAAATCAAGTAAGAAAAAATGATGAAAAATGTCCTGTGAATATAAAATAATTAAAAACAATAAAAAATATATAAAAAAACACAATAATTTGGATTACATATGTAACAGTAACTGAATACAATGTTTTTAATGTCAACCAAAATTCATACCTAGCATTTTTCGATTTCACCCATACATGCATTTCAGATGATATCTGATCTTCAGTGATAGAAAGATCTGGATTATGCACTTTTCTAATCAAACTCCTAATAAATTGAATAATAATCAAAATATTTAAAAATTCGTAGAAATGAAAAATTTTTTAATAATATTTAATTAATTAAAATACACATCTAAATTTTAACATGTTAGGAATAATTAGTAAATCTTTTCTAGGACAAATTAAAGAAAAGTTTACACCAAATGCAAAATCGAACAAATTCTCACCTTTTTCAATTCGATATTTTGCCGTTTTAAACATTGTAAAGCAAGGATAAAATGATACGCACACGAAATTTGTTAAATAAAAATAGAAAAGTATACCTCTATGATGAACGTCAACACTTTAGGGGTAAAATTGCAGACTGAGAGACATCCTGTATTTTGACAAACATTTAATTGGAAACAGGGATAAGAAACAAATTCGAGGAAATAAAATCTTTTAAAATTTTCTTAGAGTGAAATCGGCACTATTCTCAAATTTTTCTTTCATGCATTTTCTCGAAACCAGATTATATTTTCAAAAAGTAGAACAAACACAATTTGTGCTCAGTTATTCATTATCCTACTTTTTAAATACGAATGTAAATTACATATAATAAAAAATAAACACCTTTTTATCCTAAATTCTGCATGTTTAAATTATATACAATGCAAAAATTGTTTTAATGATTAGTATTCCTAGTTTTGAGTTTCCACCATAATAAAAACTATCAGCAATTAATACACTCCTTATTTTTTTTTCGGTAGAGAGAGGTATATATTGCCTGATGGTACGATGTCGGCTTTGTGAACAAAAGGCTTCAGTTTCAAAGCCCACTTCTATTAAGAACCATTGCGTAAGCGGGTCTAATGCACTTAAAATCTGTCAGAGCTAAAAAAAAAAGCCTTTGCGCAGCTACGGTGCAAAAGTTTGCAAAGGGAGCTCTCAAATTACATGTTATCTTCGTAATCCGTTTACGGTTCCAGATTGCGAGGTCTGCTTCACAGTAAGTCCAGCGTTGCTTTAAAATGGAATGTCAACATGAAACTACACTAAACCTAAAGGATTTAAATATAAACCTCCAAAAAGACAATAATTCTGCATAGTAAATTGCCACAGTAATTCAAAGAAATCCTACAATGATTAAAAAAGTAACTGAAAAAATTTCAAGCTGATGGAAATACTTGACAGAAGTCAAATGACTTATTGATAATCATATCTGACTTTTCAGATAGTGACCCCTCTTATTCACAAATCGAAAAAGTCGGATCATTGAATGAAAAAAAAAATCCTCTAATTAATACATCAAATCCAGCACCTGATATAGAAAAAAAAACACCGAGGGAAATTGCACAATCTTAAGAAAATGTGTTGCCTACTACAAAGACTGATAATATGGTCAGAAATATTCAAAGAAAACCTCTCGTCAAGAAAGGAGGACTTCAGTGCTTTCGGATGAAACGGATCCTCTTCGTGATGAACGCATTTTATGTTAACCTCTATAGAAAAAATTAGAGGAAAGTAAACAAAGGTAGAGTTCAAAGTAATAGAATTTGAGAGGAACTCTTAATAAAAATTGATACTCGAATATGGTTTAGTATAAAATAGCAGCTTTATAAGATCAATAAAGAAATACAGCTACTTTGATATTTTCAAAAGTAATGTCTGCCATAGCACCTCTATATCAGGATTTGAAGCTCCATATAGGCAACAGAACTATTCAATTTTTAAAAGAGTCTAAGATGCACCAAGTACAATTTACATTTGTAAAGATAAAGTTAAAATCACTTTGCCAACATTAAAGATCAATAGATGTGACACAAGGAGTAGAGGAAAGAAATATCCAATTAAAAAGAAGTACATTAAGAGTATAAATTTTTAAATGACACGTTTTTGTGTAGAAAAAAATGTGCCAATATTGTTGCGTTAGTTTTTAAAATTGTCTTCGAACTTTTTTTATCAATCAGAAAATCGCAGATTCAGTTTATTATTATTATACAACTGTAATCTTATATGACTTTTTGATGCATATTCTTTATATTCATGCAAAAATAAATGTGATAAATCGTCTTCTAAATGTCATTTAGTTTTTGCTGTTACATGAGTATATCTGAAAACAATTATATTTAAAATGATATAAAAGAAGAAAAGAAAAAATTATTTTAGGTTTATAATTAAATATGCTTCTTGCTTACAACAAGGAAACAAAAAGCACAGTGAATAAGGAATTATGGATTTTAAGTTTATAGCTTCTTTTAATTTCAAAATTTATATTTAATTGGACTGCAGAATGAAAGCTGCATTGTCTCTTCATTGAAGAAAAAAATCTAGAAGAAGAAAATGTTGAAGAAGAAAATTGGTCAGCTAGTTTGTAAAGAACATAAGTAAGCAGCTGAATAGAGCTACAATAAGCAAATGGCATAAATGCAATTAAAACAGCTCAACTGTGTGTATGTATGAGAAAGTATCACTGTAGTTTTCGTAATGAGAGAAAAAAATCTGAATACCTAATTCTCAAGAATAATTTTGTGGCATCATTTAATGAAAAAGCTGCATTGTGTGTTAAAAGGCAAAACAAAACCAAAAATGGACATATTGCTAAATTTGAACCCTTTGAAAAATTTATAGAATTCTGTAAAAATATTAACTAAAAAAGTCAAGATAAGAAAATTCAATCAGCACCAATAATGTTGAAGTGTATGAGCTCCTTCAACTTAAGTCCAATTTAGGTCTTGCCTTATTGCAACAATGGTGTTAACATTAACCCTCAAGAGAAGCACTATCGCTGCTGCGCGATCCAGAAGCACTGGGTATGCCATACCCACGTGTCTTTGATTAATAATATCTTTCGATCAAATTGTCCGATATAGAATTTTGTTTTTTTTAATTTTAAAGCTTAGACAGTGTAGACTAAGAATATATCCATAGAATTGTCATAAAGAAAATATTATCTTGAATAATATAGAAAAAAATCAACATAAACCCTTAAAATGAGGTGTTTTATTCAAATTACCATATCTAGGCAGAATTTATAGATAAAAAAATTTTCCCGACGGCATTTGAAAGGGAATTAAATGTACTTTTAGATAGTTATTTCGTCATTTAACTGTAATTGATAAAAGATATTTATTTAGTTAGGTAAAGTTCAGTGTTTTTAGAATGATATTACTTAATTAAAAAATATGGATTCATTATTCTTTTATTAATACAAACATTTAAATTACTTTATAAAACTTATATTTTAAATGGATTGATGCTACAAAAAATTAAGAATATAACTTCAAGCTACATTTTTCACAAATTTTGGCTGTATGTTGAGCTAGAGAAAAAATGAAAGAAACCGATAAATAAATGTTAAAAAAATAGAAAATCAAATTTTTAATAAAAAATACTATAGAAAATGTAATATTTATAATTTACTTACGAAAAACTGTCACGATCGGTAAAATTTCAATGTAAATACTCCAAAAAATGCACTTGAACTAAGCAATATATATAATAAAACTGACTGATGATATAAAATATCGATCAGAATTCTTTTAAAATAGATATTTTAGAATTCTAATTATATAAATACAAAAAAAGAACTGAAAAACACAATTTTATGCAAAACGTTGAGTCAGATAAAATAACAAAATACTGACGCTACAACAGCACTGGGTAGCGCATACCCATAGACTGACTACGGCCGCCTATATTTTAGTCCGTATTCACATCTCAAGATAACTATGGTGGGGAATCTGTAGTGGGGATAGTAGAGATTTTTCCCCTAGGCAAAGTCACCTTCTCATTGTAACCATTTCTGAAGGAGAAATATTTTTAATTTACACCTGGGTATCCCATACCCAGTGCTTCTCTTGAGGGTTAATTGTCCGTCCAGAAGGTAATTTAAAAAAGAAGTGTTTAAACATGAGTGGAAGGAATGATCAAAATGTAAGTTGTAGATCTCAGTTTGTCTTCTTAAACCCTTGCTATACTGGGAGAATCATAAAAACAGTGATAATTGCATACAACAAACCACACAATGCACAACAATGTTTAAACTATAACCATACAGTTAATGCCTGTGTACTGCTTAGGATATTTGCATTCCATATTAGAAATACTTTTCTAGAACCTTTATCGAATCTCTTATTTCCATACATACATCAGACGCAAACACTAAATACAAATATATAAGAGACAGAGTATAATCTACATGAACTGATAAAATATTTGCCATAATTTATAATATTAACAGGACAAAAATAAAGTCCTCTTCTAGTACAAAATATTTCAGTTAATTAAAAAAAATTATGACAGGAAATGTATCGCCGAAGAAAATTCTGATAACAGTATAAAATGAGAGAAATTAAAAAAAGAAGTTATTCATTGCATAATTCTTCAGATTAACTAAAAATTTCCATTCACTAGATGGACATTCTAGTTTATATTACAAATACAATTTTAATACAGTAGTTCAACTTCCTTAATTCTTTTTACAGAAACAAATTTTCAAATGAAATATGTTATAAATCCATTTCATTGTTCTTAGAGAAAAAAACTTACACAGCAGAAGAAAATAAAGGAACTACAACAGGATAAAAGCCTTGTCGAATGGCAATGAGAGCACCAACATAAGCACAGTATACCTGAAGTTCAAAACGATGCCTGAAAAGGAAAATATTTTATTACAAACAGGCATTTTACATTAAAAAATTCAAGAAATTTTGGAATGCTTTCATAGTTTCAATTTAATATTGTTTATTTTCTATCATGAGATAATATCAGGAAATAAAATAAAATGCAGTAATTGCGAAAGTTATTGGATATCAAAGCACTCATTGGCAAGCAAATTCACTACAGCTGCGTGCAGTGATTTCGTGAGGAGCATCCTAGATGTCACAGTTTAATAGGATGACATAAGGACAAAGCATTAGAGTGTTTATGTTGCTTTTTAAAGGAAATACCATGAAAGGGGGATTGATGCCCTATTCTTTTACTGCAGAATTTATGAATGACATAAAATGTTGAATAACACGATAATGACTACTTGAAGATAATAAACTTATTACCTGACAAAACTCAAACTTCTAAAATCATGAAGGATTTTAGAAGTTTGACTGCCTAGAGAGAGTATTTCATAAATGATTGCAACTTTTAATATTTCTCGTAAAATAATATGAGAATACAATGCATAAACAGAAAAATAAGCACCCAATTGATTTTATCACAATCAAGTGTTGTCTCAGCAGGTGATAATGGAAACAGAATGTAGTATAATATGATTTCTACATTCATTTAAAGGTCAACAAAAAATATCTTAATGCCTCGAACTGTAGTTTATGAGTCAGAATAATTGAAAGATATGATAACAAGAGGGTGACTCAAGAGTTTTTACTAACAGTTAAACATCGTCATTAGCATCTGAGTGCTTGGACACGTAACACATGCAAAACTCATATGGCACAATACAATGTAGCTATAAATTAAAACTACCACTATAAATTAAAACTACAAACAATTTCAAAATCGATAGTAAATCCATAATGTTTTGACGATTGGTTTTAAGATTGAGCCTTTAAGTGAAATCGAGCTTATTATGGAGAAAACATTATATTCAGCTCTCTAGACATATCTCAAATTCTTAAATAATTTTGCTTACAAAAAGTGTTCTAGAATGAAAAAATGCCCATATTTTAGGACTCATATTGTTTAAGAATAGCATGGTAAGCATTCTTTAGAAAATAATGGTCACTTGATCACCAGACATGAAACACAAAGGCAGCAAATCGAATAAAATTTAATTCTTCTTGAACAAGATGTATTACCTACAACATTCACAGAGCTATGAGAAGGGGTTTATTAAAACAGCATGCCTAAACTGTCACCAGATTGATTTGGCAGACTAGCTGCATCTGAGAAATGCCAAAATGCTATTTCCTTACTGAAGCGACGGAAGCCCCACACAGTAATAGAGAGACAACCTATAACTTTTGACTCTTAAAAAATATTTATATATTTTATTCAAGGCATTATTTATAAAATCAATTAACAAGATGTAATTATCATAGCATCTTCCTTTCCTTCATAAATTCAACATATATCTTGAATAACACTACTCATGATTAAAGACAAAAATGACTTTCCATCAATAAGTTGTTATGCTATTTTGAACAGATTATGTTCCTATGAACAAATGGAGATTAAACGCAAAAAAAAAAAAAAAAAAAAAAAAAAAAAATCAAATTAAATCATCATGTATTTAAAATCTTAAAGCTTTTCAAGATAATTTTGCAAACAATTCTCTTTACTTCAGATTTGAACAATTGAGGCTTCATCATTCAATTTAGGAAGCAAAGTCGTCAAATATAATTTCTGTACAATGAAAATAAACAGGTTAAACTTCTGTAACATATTTAAAAAATGTCTCAATTAAAATATAAAGACTCTGCAGATTTTGACCAGTTCTACTAAATATGAAGAGTATGCAAGTGTTGGCTTGAGTAGAAGTCATAAGAACCAACATAGTTTATAATTACTTCATTCTTTCCATGGCCAAAGAATGCATTATTTTAAGTCCTCCCCAAAAGATTTTACAACAAAGAATGGCTATTTTTCATGACATTCTGAAATAGAGGAAGGAACTATGAAACTGGGCACTTAGATTGAAATTCTTTTTCCTTTCTAATTCAGTTTTTATGAGGGAGGAAAACTTTAGATTCTGGTTTTACCAAACACATAGATAAAACTTAGAAATTTGACACAAATTTAAAGATAATGTCTTAAAACTTGTACTTATGTTTGCTCTTCATTTTACTTTTGCTATGCTACAGTTTTCTTCAGATATTAAATACAAGATGTTTACAAAATATTTTATAAATGAAAATTATCATACATCAGTTTTTGTTATAACACTAATCAAAAATTACTCTGTCTTAAAGGACTGTTTAATATACATGAATGTAAATATTAAGAGTAGAACAACATGTAGAAAATACAAAAAATGAATTTGTTTTACCTATCAAATGTAATATCTTGCAAGATATTACTATTGATACAACTCATCAAACGAAGAAGTTGCCAAACAGATTCTAAGTTCCATTTAGGCTCAGCCAATGTTTCTAAAAAGATAAAGGAGTTAGACTACAATTTTCTTCAGAATAAGAAGTGTCTTTGTTATAATATGTAACAAAGTGTAAAACACTGCTCTGATCATAGATTAAGATTTTGCAGCACTTAAATGTTCTTAAATATGAAAAATATTAATTAATAACACGAAAGATAACCACGCCTAAAAAACTAGAAAATTGCGTATTTTAAAAATCCAGTAACAATTCAAATATTTACGTCTTATTTAAGATTCATTTTCTCAAGTCAAAAGCTATTTTGAAATTTTTAAGTTTGCATATATTTAATCTCATGTCCAGCAGAGAAATGAAGCAATGAAAGAAATATAATTTGACAAAAACCTAGCCAATAAGTTTGAATTCTAAATGCCTCACAGCTGATGTTGAAGCTAAAATATTCCATACTTATTTTTATAGCACTAAAAGTCTATAAAAGAACTATAAGAAACCAGTAGAAAATTAGCAACCCCTTTTTAGTCACAAAACCTTACTATATTGTATTTGCAGTGCAAAACGCTTAAATGTTTTCACCAAAAACTTAATTTAGTTCGTATCCGACAAGAAAATAATACTTTTTTTTCAGGTTTTCTCTTTAGTATTCGAAGTTGAACATGTGATACCATTAATATTTGTAACGATCTTAAGAATTCGCCAGATTTTTTTTAAAAAAAGAACATAATAATACAAGTGAAAAATTATTGTGCAAGTTATGTAATAATGTAAGAGAACATTATAATACTAAAGAAAGGCAATATAAATGAATACATGGATACAAAACAAATATTTCATTGATATGGAAGAATACACATTAAATTCAAAATATATATATTTTTCTTATTTCACTTTTGCATGTACATGTTTGAAAGAATAATATTCTGAATATTATTTATATATTAAAACGTTTACTTCACAAATTATTCACATGAATTTCATTCTTTGCCGTCCACTATCTAACGCCACTAGACATCACATTTTGATTGAGTAAGTTCACTGTCCAATATCACTGGATATAAAATTCTAAATTTAATTTTTCTAAAATTGTTGTATTTTCCCTCCATTTATTCAGATTGACTTATTTCATACAAATTGGACCTAGTTGCCAACACTCTAATTAAATCAATGGACCGCGACAGATTAAGAATGTCAGCTTTTTTTAGGCATATAGCCAACATTCATACGGAAGCAAGAGCTAAGATAGACCAGGTTTACTTCACTCGCGATTACGAGGTATTTGTATGTCCTAGGCCAGTTATTAAATATATTTATATACATAGATGAATATAAATGACTTGCTTTTGGTACTTTAATCAGTTAAGAACATTTGCAAGCCTTAATAAAGTTTTCTTTTTCTTTAAGTCAGATTTAGCATATAAATTAAACTAAAAAAACAAAAAACAAATTATGAAACTTTAAAGAAAAAAAAAAGTAAATAAGAGTTTTATTACACAGGACGAGTTTAACCTAATCTGCCGAAACCAGGCGGCGAAAGAATACATCATAAAATTATTGCAGTTCTGTTCTATCCCTGAAGGTCCGCAAGTTATTAAAGAGGGCGATAGAAGAATTCTTCTCCATAAAACACTATAGAAATCCTATCCCATTCCCCTACGTTTTCAAGTTACGGAGGATCAAATAAAAAGTTTTTGATGGATCTACATGTGAAATGTAATTTGCAAGAGAGGAAAAAATTCCATAAGATGACATCACCCATTAATCGCACGCATGGCGAAATGCTTGGTATAAAGTTGAGAAAATAATACATGTCGAGAAAAGATCGGGAAATTTGTTGGAAACAAGCCGCGGCGATCATCAACCGGCGTTCCGACGGGGATATGACCAATATCGGGACGATGACGCAGGTGATCTCGCGTATTCTATTCAATTGGGCAACGTTTGGCCAATGATTTTCCTTCAATTTTTTGCTGTTTGTGGGTAGCTCAAGGGAAAAAAAGTCAGCTTTCGTCGAAATAGACATTCGGCGAAAAATCGTTACATCAAAGGATGAAGGTTAAATATAATGCACGCAAATTCATCAATCTATATCTCTTGAACTACTTCGGATTTGAAGTATCCCAATCATCTGCGCACACTCTCACTCGTTGTACAAAAGGTAAGTCAATCCACTGGACAACACAGAAACCGATGAGAACAGTCAGCCAGAGTTTCTTTGATGTTTTCTGTTATTATTACATTAACAATTTCGCCAAAGTTCGGCAGATTCGTTTCACGCTGCGCCTCTTTTTTCTTGCTTATTTTCGAATATATCTGAAAAATAAATTATCCCAAATGAGGACTACATGGATATACACTTTGAATATAATTTTTGGAGTGTTAAATCTCGGAGAACCGGCATTACCCATATTGTCATTTAACTCACTTAACAGCGCAGCATTTGCTACAGTTCACCAAGGATTAAGGGAGACTGGTTCGTACGGTAAGGTGCACAGAAAGAGCCAGAATCGCCAATCCACCACCACTGAAGAATGCGTTCACGGTTGAGGGGAGGAAAACCCAAGTGTGAGTTCACATTTGCGAGCGAAGTTGAATTTCACAAAATAAAGTAAATAAAATCTTGTACGGTAACTAATATTACCCATACCATTTCACACAGGTGCAATAATTAAGACACTCACACTTCCAATAGTCACCCGATTCCACCACTGTTAGATTGAGATATTGAAGAACAGCATGTCTGAAGAACCGATACTGGGGATAGACGAGTCATTTTCCATTCGGGATGGCATTTTGAATTTACATAATTGGTATATATATATATGCGAAATAAAATTCAGACCTAAAGCAAAACTCATCGTTCCAGAGGAGAATCCGCTTAAATATTGGAGTAGTCAGCTCTTCCAAGTTTATTTCAGAAGCAATACGTATTTACTGGAAATCATCTACCAAGATTACTTGATGCTATTCTTGCACTTTAACAAATGGAAACCATTTTCCAATAAGACAGGCAACCATTCTTTAATAGCAGCTTGGGACTTCCTGAATGAGCAGTATTCGCAACAGTAATGAGCTAAGTTCTTGGTCTCTTAGATCACCGTATATTACTCGAATGGACATTTTTGCTTGGGGCTTTCTGAAAAAAGATGTTTGTCCCACATAAACTATCGGTTTAAAATAATTGAGAGGCCAGTTTAAATATGAATTTGTAAAATTTAAGAGGAAGCTGTCGGTCACAATTACAGTAACTTCAGTTCAAAAACATGCAAGGTCATGTATAAGATATGGGAGCAATCAATTTCAGTAGCGGCTTATGTTCAGAGCATTCTACTGAAAACACAGATGTTTTAATAAGACATGGGAGATTCGATTTTTGCATATTCCTTTGGCAAAGTATAGGAAACGTCATACTATTTTAGTCATTTGGCTTTACAATTTTATCTGAATAAAAAAAGCAGGTTTAAAGTGGACAGGAATTAAAAATCAGGAGCAACAAAAATAAACCTACGAGATATCCCTCCCCCCTTTTACCCTCTTACTTCCTTTTTTTTTTTTTTTTTGACGAACGAATACAACATTATTTTTTTATTGAAGGCTCGTTCGAAAACTGATGGAATTGACAAGTTTTTGATAAATTTGATACGTTGTAGCTAGAACGGTATTCAGTATTAAAAGATTTTGCTTTTCTCCAAGCTTTTGGTGCTTGTGGGTCGTTTTTAAATTCTAGTACACTAATGTAAATGTTATCTTAAAGGATTTTAACTGCTCCTTCAAAATATGTACTGATTTTAGGTGAAGGTCTGTCAAAACTTTTCAAGTTAGGATTAGTAGCATATTCCCGATTTGTTCCGATATTTCTCCCAATTTGTAGTATATTCATTTAATCCGCCATAACTTGCAAACAGCAAGAGATAGAAAAATGTTGCTGTAGTCTTTTATGGTCCACAATGGCTCTTCTATCATCCTGTTTCATTTGGCAATTTAAGTCAGACTCATCCTGTATATAAGGTAAACAAACAGTTTCGATTTATTCATACGTATTTTATTGTGAGCTGTCTTGTGTGAAGGAGGACAACAGTATAGAAAATTAATTTTGGGATTAGGTCCACTATAGTATTAGTACATCTTTAGAGTACTCCTTCATTCAAACAATAAAGCGGGATAGCCAGATATTTCGAGAAAATGGCTCTGAAAATTTCAGGGCATCTAATAATCTGTCACCGTCAATAAACGTCCAAACTCGGTACGACATTTTCTTAGCATCCACGAGGCCAAGATTCCTGGGCAGGTTTTTCAAAAACTTTCATTCAAATTAAATTAACAACTTGTAAATACTTTTCAATAATCATATTATTCACTTTCATGTAAAAACGGAGATTCCTTCATTTCATACCTGAATTATAACAAAAATTCGCTAATTATTTAAAAATTATAATAATTATTAGATATATTTTCTCGCTAAATTTTATTTTAATTATTAAAATTATTAAAATTTATATTTATTTTTAAACAGACAGAAATTATAACTTTAATTTTATTAACTATAATTACTCACACCCAAATTTTTTTATTCAATAAATTTAGATTGTTATTCTACATTAATAAATTTTCACACCTATCAACACTGACTCAAGAGCAATTGAATTTGAGATATTTGATGCAATTCAATTTTCTTTAGTTAGTAAACATTCCGTAAAAAAACAACATTTTTAAATCCTGACTTTGATACTTCTATGTATACTGATTCCAGAACGATTATTTTTCAACCTCCGACGCACTAGCATTACCTGTATTCACTAACATTTTCATTTCAGAAAATTTTAATTAAGTATATTATGTTGAATTAAGTAAAAAAATCTCCAAGCGCAGCAAAATTCGAGAATTGGCACGCTTTCTCAGTTTCTAGAATAACAGAAATCATAAAAATAATTCATACAATTCCCGTAATAAAAAAATTCTTTCCTCGGAAGAGTTTCAACGTATGTTGCAATTTGTAAAATATTTATCTCCTTTATTATTCTTCGTTACTTTGGAAACTTTTCCCTTATCGCTCTAACAGAAAGTGTGTTTGGTAAAACTTCGATTGTACTTTTATTTGAGTTGCTTTATTAAAATTTCGGACTATTTGCCTAACCATTTACTCATGTTATTTAATGAATTATCGTTTGTTCTCTTTAATTTCTGTGACAAATAAGGTTTTGTAAATTAAAGAGAAATACATTTTTACTATAAAAGTTGACGCATTTAAAACTTTGGATCATTTTAAGATGTTTATTCATTTAAATTATTTATCTACGCTAAATTTATGATTTCAAAAAATTAAAAATTTTAATATTGAATTGGCACGTTTCATGTAAATATTGAATTAATGTAAATAACCATTAATTTTCCCCTAAAAAATTAGTATCATATTAATTTTAACTGCTTGTAGATTGTTAATTTAATTTGAAGGGAAAACAATCGAGTTCAGTATCGATCGGAGTCGTGGATGGTAAACAAATACTTACTGTTGACACTATCTGGACGATCAGGGATATTTACTGTATATAAGTAGTGCAGAAAGTTTCAGGGAGCCATTTTCAATGGAAATGATTAAGACGAGCAATAGATATTGAATAATAAGATAAACATACTTAAATTTATGCAAATCATTACATTGATTATTTCTAATCGTTTTCTTTTTTTGCCAGTGTTTAAAAGCCTGTTACCAGAAAGACTTTCAAATGAGAGAAGAGGAGTTAATTACTAGGTGCAAGGTCCAGATTGCACAGTGGATGATCAAATACTTCCTAGTCAATAGAATTGACGAAATTTTAATCTGAAATATGCGGCCTTGTTTCATGCAATTCGATAAGGACATCTTGCAAAATCTTCTTAAATAATTTCATCTATTTTCTCTAGTTTAATGCATCGTATAGGTGACTTGGCATATATGATGATGAATATCCGTAGCTTCCATGTTTCTAGAACCAGATAACAAAAGCTCAATTTTCTTCAACATTTTAATCTCACACTCAGAGTCTATCAACTGACACCGTGAATGTAAATAGCGTCATATGGAATGCAACGAATTTCGAGAGTCTGAAAGAAATATTCCTCATATTTAATCAGAAAATATATTGTGTTGCTTCTAAATAACTTCTATAGGAACTAGTCAAGTAATATATTAAAGAAAATTTAATTAATTCATGATTTTTCTTTGTTTTTTAATATTTTTTATTTGTTTTTTATAAAGTTGTTCATTCTATACTAAGTTTATAAATTAGAGTAATGGACGGTAGGTATTTTCAAAGTTCCTTTTTCTAAATTTCTCGTTCTCCCATAGCTGAAAGCTGAAAAATGTTTTACTATGCTTGATGATAAAAACATTTTTAAATTAGAAATTTTCTTTTTCCAAAGATTATTCCTCTGAAGAGCTTCATAACACATTTTTATCAGTTAAACAAAATTTTCAATGACTGGTAGAAATATTCAAAGCAAAATTAAATGAACTAATAATTAAATTTATGTACTGAAAGATAGGAAGATCGACAACAAATGAGTTAATGATGTTTCCCTATTTAAATTACACATTTCGTCAACAAAATAACCACGATACAAGATATTTGTGTAAAAAAAAAATTCCAAGGGAAAAAACAATTTAAGTTGTTCGAAGGGTTAATTACCTTTTATATACTTCAATCCAATATCTAGACCTTTTCGATATTCTCTGGAAAGAAGATAGTACTGTATTATCTCTAAAACACAGCCTTTGTTTTGGTGTTTTTCTTCAGCAATTTTAGCACATTCATCAACTGGTGGTAAATTAGCCTAATTTTAATTTAAAAAAAGGCCTTCTAAATCGAATATTCAACAAATGGCAAAAGAAAATAGGAATTCAATACAAACATATATTTATACTGTAATTAGTACAAATTTAGTCAATCATATGATGAAAAAAGAATGAAAGAAGTAACTACGACTTTCTAATAAGTGTCAAATTTATCATTAAAAAACAACAAGTAAAATATTTTAATGAGAATAAATTATTTGATATTACATTCCCAAATATTTTTAATTGAATTCCAAGAAGAATTCTATAAAGCTTATGTACAAAGAAAAGGTGGTGGCATTAAAGCACTTAAACTAAACTTTTATCTCTTCTCCAGTCTTATAAGAAAAAGCAGAGAATTACTTTGATAAAGCCTTTAAAAAATCTATGTAACACTGAACAACCAATATCTTTGCTTCCCCTGTTAACATAAAAAAAAACAGTATGCAATTGAGCACAAAGAAAAAATCATGCTACTTTCAATAATTTTGATTAGTCTTACCAAGAAATAAATGTAAATAGACAGTTTCAATAGGCTAGTAGATAGTGCATATGTGCTGTAGCATTCACATTTTTAAGACAATTTTTATTATAATTTTAAAACATAATTAACTGTAAACCTTAAACAAACATTAACAGGGCTGCCACTCAGATCTAAAAAAAGCGTTTTCCCTGTATGCATATGCAATATAAGAGTGTTTGTGTCCAATAAACACAAACACACACACAAAAAAACTTCATGTGGTGATTATAATGGAATAACAACACTTCATAAGTTTTAATATGTGTAAAAAGCAAGGAAAAGAAACAATAATTTAACATTACTTGATTTACTAGTACATTACACTCGTGTCCATAAATTAAGGATAATTCAGAATCACGTGGAAAACGAGCTCCAAAATACATATATCACCCGTAAAATTAATATACACATCTTCAAAAATCGTAGGCAAATTGTAGGAAGTCAAGTCATCAGATCACATCGATAGTATATTACAATGACGAGATTGTAAAAGAGAGATGTATAAGGAGAAGAAGTAAAATAGTTCGCAAACACTTTATAAACCTTTCAGTGCAATAACTGCATAGTTATGACACAAAGAACGCATCAGGATTATTTTTTACGTGGTAGAATTATCGGCCTGCTGAAATGTGAGCGTACAATGCTGGAAGTATCCAAGCAGCTTGGAATCGCCCAAAGTGTCATCTCCAGGCTTTGACAACGATTCCTAGATGATAGTAATCTGAGTAGACGTTACAGCACAGATTGACCCGGAGTAACAATGCTGAATGAGGACCAGAATTTAGCAGTAACTGCCAAAAGAAATAGACGGAGTACAGCGTCAGACTTGTTTTGTTAGCTTTCTTCAGCCACTGATACGACAGTTTCAATGCAGACGCTTAGGACAGATTGGTCTATCTGCTCGTAGGCCTCTCAGATGTGTTCACTGCCACCTGTGGTTTGCCTGAAGTAGAGAGTATGCATTGTATATGCATCCACAACAATGGGAATGAGTGATGTTTCCCGATCAGGTTTAGCTTGCAGTCTGATTCTCGCCGGATTATCACATGGAGAGCACCAGGTACCCGTTCCCACCAAAGCAACGTCATTAAACGACATCTTTACGGTGGTACAGGATTGCTCATTAGGGTAGAAATTATTCTGGGTTCCAGAACTGACCTGCGTGTTCAAATTAGAACCATGGCAGGCCAAATCTATTGGGACATCATTATAGAACAACATGTACGTTTGTGTCTGGTCGCCGTGGGTACAGAATTCATGTTTATGGATGATAACGCCCGTCTTCCCCATGCAAACATCGTAAAAGAATGCCATCGATAGCAGGATATCACCCGCATGGATTGGCCAGCATTCTCACCGGACTTGAATCCAGTAAAGCATGTTTGGGATATGACCGATGAGTTGCAGCCCGTCAACCACTTTTTATATGTCAACCGGAACTTCGTAGAGCATTGCTTTATGAGAGGTGTAAGATTCCCCCAAGATCAGATCAATAATTTGGTACTCAGCATGTCTATGCGTTGTAGGCACTCTATCGCGTACTTTGGGAGACACACTGTGTATTAACCATGTAATACTAGTTTCTGTAACTAGGTTTTTTTTTCTTGTAATTTGCTCCAGGAAGCAAAAAATCGCAATATTTATTAATGATACCAAACATAAGCATCTTTCTTGCTCTTTATCTATTGTTTAATAAATAGGCTTTACAAATAAGTTATATTTGTTTTGCTTCTAACTTTTTCTTTTCCTGAACTTGCATTATCCTTAATTTATGGATATGAGTGTAAAGGAAGGTTTATATTTACATACAGAAAAGAACAATTATTTCTCCTTATTCATTGCCAAGAATTCAGCAAGACAAATTTATATATTTAGGGAGGAAGGCAAATATTAATTACCTCTTATCGAAACAAAATTAAGGATTCGGATGTATTAAAAAGGAAAATAACACATTTGCTCTCATGATATAAAAACTATTTAATGATTACTAAACAAAGAAGCATTACAAAGCAAGATTTTTTTCTTCTAATTAATATATTTGAGCACCAATTTCTGCAGATTTTTCTATTTATTGGTTTCATTATTTTTTCTAGAACAATTTCATTTGCAATACAGCTTCGAGTTTGTTGGGTTCATCCCCCTCCCCCAACTTTTTTTCTCTTTTCACTGAGCTTTTTTCACTTTTCTAAACCTGCATAATAACTTCCGCGGGCTAATTTAGAATACTTAAATATATATTTTGGAATCGGAACATTTAAAACATGTCCATAAAAATTTATGACATTCTTAGACCAGTTAACGAATCTTCTGTCGGATTTTTAACAACCAATCTTTGTTGAGAATAATTCCATTTCCCACAGGCTTATTGACATGTGACAACACAAGAATTATTTTTATATCTTCCTAACATCCGAAAATTCTTTTTTTTTTCTTTTCAAAATATTAGAATACAAATAATATAAACGTATTTTATCATCGAATAAGTCAAGTTGTTCGTTCATGTTTGAGCTCTTTTCGAAAAATCTCAAATTCTATCTTCCCACATTCTAAACATGATGAGGAAAGTTGTGCTTTGGAATAAAGAAATTGAAGCAAATCAACCATTCATTTTTCACATAATAATATATTGTTCTTATAAATGCAGATTTGACAGCTTTAAAATTGCTAAACTTTTGGGCATGTATTCAAAAAAAATTTAATAATATTCCTCACAAATAAAATATTTTGTTATAAAGTATCTTTTTCCAGCTTCAGTAATTCTACTAGCAATCAAGTAGCTTGTAATCTTTATTCCAATACAGGACTTTTTTTTTCTCACTCAGATTATTAGGGTCATCAAGCTTTATCAAAATTAAGTTATCTATTGTTTTTGCTTCTTCGATTATGCTTTTAAAAATTATTTTCATTAATTGTTTAACAAGGATGAAATAATTTACATTTCAGAAAGGCGTCATTGGTTCAGATGTCTGAAATTTTAAAGGAAATGATAGATGAATGTCAGAATATTACAAAAGAAATTAATTTTATCCAGAATCCATTTATCCTGACAATCATCTATAACTCACAGATCCAAGAAAAGTTTTTTACTGTAATCTATGTATTTCTTTATGTTGTGAAAAATGTTTATTGCGCGTTCGCAATTATTGCCATTTTCTACCCAGCGGATAGAACGAAATATTATAGGCAATTCTGAAGAACCAGGAAATCGGCACGTTTATCGTTAAATATTCCATACATTGCTTTAAGTATCTCATTTGCTTTCCATTCAGTAGATTTATGTTTATACTGAAATGCACACTGGATTATGCACTTGATCTAATATTTTACAGTCATTTTCACACGAGGTTCTTTGATATTATTTAAAAACTTAAAATTAACATTTAGTCCCTCAGCACTAATTTGGAAAAGTAAATGAAACTGTAAACTCCATATAACTTCTTTAAAATTCAAAAATAGTTCTTAAGCAGAGGAATATCTTAAAAATACTTAATTCCAAAGTCTATTGGTTGATTCACAGAAATATCTTGTAATAAGACATCATTGATCCATCTGACATTTTTGTAAAAGGCAGATAGATCAAAGCTTCATCAAAACATATAATAATTATTTTATTGCTTAAGGATTTCTTTAGAGATTGTTGAAAAAATTGAACTGATCCATTACAAATTATGTATGGATTTGCTCCATTATTTGTAACTTAAATGAAATATTTCCGTCATCGAATGCATTAAAGGTCGAATTAGACGTAACTAAGTCTCATGCCCATAAAACTTCAGCTTTAAATGATTGTACTTGAACTAAAAATTTAAAATCGATTCATTTTCGGGCATTAAATATGATGTCCGAAGATCATAAATGATGTATAACGTTTTCGGACTTGACGTGTCTTTTTCTCCCGTATTCCTTTTAGACACAAAGTACAATATCAATGATAACTTTTCTTTTGAACTTTATGTTCTTTTCTTTTAGCATGACCAGTGAGCGTCTTTTTTCCATATTACTAAAATTTATTTTCTCAAAAAGCGAGCAGTAAACAGCGAACACAGTTTGCGTAACTTCCCAAGCCCATTCAACAAAGTAATGATTGATATTTTTTTCCTTCACATTCGTGTGAAATACGCATATTGAGTTACTCATTAAAAAAATTAATTCTTTAATTTATTTGGAAAAAATTCCAATTTCTCAAATAATAAATAAACCACTCAATTAAACCACGTGCAAGTGACTAAACATCAGTGCGATACTTCTGTAGAATGAATGTTGCTATTCCCGTTAAAGAAATATATTCTAATCTCTCACACAGTTACAGCATTCCTCATAAGCTGCAATCCAAGAATCTCATGGAAAGAAAACAACTGTCGCTGAAATCGGATTTAGACTGATCTAGACTGGAAAAAAGATGAACGAGAATAAAAGAGGAGAGTTTCTGCGATTAGTCAATCGCGAATGACTTTTCGATTTTGTAACTAATCGTTACCGTCTTTTTTTTTTCTAGCAATAGTTAAGAGGCTGTCATTTTTTCGATGGGGGAAAAAACTGTCGAAGATGGAATCTCCATACTAACTATAAAATGAAAGTATACTAGATCTGACTTCATTTTGTAAGCATAGTAGTAATATCAACAGGATTATGCAAAAATATATTTATTCATCTAGCTTCCTAAAATAATGCGACTCATCACTGGAAAATGCTCTACTGCTGCCCGCCGCGCTTACACAACTAAATTTCTCCATGTGCTCTCTTATTGCTGATTAGTTAACAGCCGTGAAAATATGTTCTCCCCAAAGCACTACAAAACGAAGAAACTCAAAACCACTGTACTTTGCCGATTTTTATAGAAATTTTTAAATTTCTCTGCTTTTCATCTGTTTTTAAGATGACTTTCATTCCCTGTTATTTCCTGGTTCAACCGTGGTAATGGCAATCCTGATTAATTTACAAAGAAATATCATACTGTTATTTATCTTTGTGCAGTTCCAATACTTCATTCCGTAGAATAAATTTATAAATGTAGAAGAAAACTTTTACAGCAACACTTCATTAATATAAAAATCAGTAAGCTTATATATGAATATAAATATTTTAGTCATTTAATATGTTTGACAAACACATTAACAAGAAAAAGCCTATTTTTAAATATTGCTCATTGAGAAATATTAAAACTACACATTAACTCTACAAAGACAGACAGCTGTTACAAGCGAGGAAAAATAAATGTTTACACATAATAACCATTATTTGTGCCTCTTCCCTAGGATGCTGAGATGGGAGAAAAAATTGAAAGCAGATATGTTAGTTGACAGAGAAACTTCTGTTTCATTATCCATTACAGCAAAATCAGAATTCTTTGGCATAAAAGCACACATTCTGTTCACACAGTATCACAAATGTGCTTCAATTTATAGTTTTGATGAAGCAAAACTCAGTTATTATCTTTTCCCTCCCTCAAAAGAACATTTAGCTTTGGAACTGCAAAAACAGAGGTATGAGATTGAATGCCACTGAAGGTATATTATGTAGGAAAGTCCGATAAAGTCATCAACAAAAACTCTTTTATAATTTTATTTACTATCACTTCTTTACAAAACTGGTGTCAAAGGAAATGATTTGCTGTTACAGTTTGTTTTAATCAATAAACTTATTAACCGAGTTAATGGGATAAATTATTCATACCGATTGTTGTTTATTATTTTCCAGTTGTGAGATCAATTATAACAACATGGCTGATATGATGTATCGAATAAGGCATTTTCTAAAAATAATTTGATTAGTGCACATTATTTCACTTATTTTTCATCAGTTTTGTCTTTTAAGTTAAGATATAGATTTGTTTGATAAGATTCAAGGCCAAAGATCCCTTTGGTGGTTAAACTGAAAAATAACAAACATATTTTGGTTTTTATGTGATCAAAAATTAAATTCGTTCATATTCTTTTTAAATTTAAAAAAATAGTAATTCGATTGAACGAAAAAATTTCCAAAATGATGCCAAATGACTTTTTAAAATGACTCTTTTATATTTAAAAGTCATGTGAAACCAGAAAACGAAAGTGAAGAAACCAAAGTTTCAAGGGAATACAATTTAATATTTTATACATTAAGAAAAGGTTTATTTTACATAGTATGTTATTGGTGATATTGTCAGCAGTTTTAAAGATATAGCTATTATGTGTATTAATTTAAAAATATCTTATGCACACTTTTTAATAAAATTATTAATTATTTAAATTCATATTTAAAGTTGTAAAATAATAAAATGGAACAACACACACACACACACACACAAAAAAAAAAAAAAATTACAAATAATAATAAATAAGTAAAAAATGTGAGAACTATTAATATTTCACTAATCTTTAATTATACAAACAATGTCTCTCATATATTTAAATTTACAATATAATATATTTTGGAAGTATTTTGATGAAAAAATTAATGATTTAAATCATAATTAATTAAACAAATATTAGCTATTTTGACTAACCATTTAAAATTTTTCTACGTGATTTGAAAAGAATCAAGGATATATAACCATATTTCCACAAAAAATATATAAAAAACGCACCTTTCCCTCAAGTAATTAAATAAAAATTATGTCTATCTAGTATTTAAATTATTAAATTTAGAAGTAGCATTAAGAAAACTCCTCATTTAGCATTTTAGTTAAACTTTAGAATCTAGTTGTATAGACAGTAATTTGTTTATTGACAACAGAAATCAATGAATTTATAATAATAAAAATAATTTTTTACAAATTACACGGAATTCAACAATTACTGTAAGCAAAATATCTGATAACATATTTTAACAATATATGTTAAAATTTAAAATTGTAATGTCAAGTGACTTGAATTTTATTAAATAAATCTCAGCTTGTTGGCTCTTTTTGAGCAAACAAAGTTATGTATACTTCAAGACCTGTAGCAAATTTTGGAATGAAATTTCATACACATGTCAAAAATGACTTACTAGATAGAATTATTGAAAAATCTGCGTTCTGAAATGGAAATATTTTGCAATAGTTAATTACCTACTAAATTTTAGAAGGCAACTCCGCTAATTAACTTAATTTATCAGTGAGTCGATTGAAATACACTTATTCCGTTGTGTTATTTCATTAACATCAATGCTGTGAAGATGTGAAAGCAAATGACAAAATAATCTTTTTCTTTTTTTTTTTTTTTGGCCACTGTACAAGTTAATCCATTGAAGTCAGTCACCTATTTGCTGCTATGGTGTGAAAATTTGACGAAGTTAGGTGTTGGGGTCATCTGATAAGAGTCTGACATGGAATATGGGATTGGGGTGTTAATGCAATGAATGAATAATATAAACTCAAAGACCTAACTGAAGTGTGTTAGTGATAAATTTGGTCAATTAAATGGAATGACAAATAGACAACACTAATTAGTTTATTTTCAGAATTGAAATTTTGAATCGTGGTCAGTGATAAGGACGACAGCTGTACTGACACTTCCTCTCCAAACTTCCGCACTACATAAGCGGTAGGAAATTTAGTGCTGACGAATCTAACGCGCATTGTTCATCGGTGGAGTCGGGTCTCGAATCTACGGCCCTAGGAATCTGAAATTACTGATTACTGATTTTTACTGATTTTGCAACAATGGTCATTTCAATAAATAACAGCCTGAAAATTTAATGTGCTTAATGAGATGAATATACTATTAAAAATCTATTTTCTAACCTTTTCATAAAGAAAATTTTTCTCTTCTGTTGATAATTCACAATTCACACACACAGCAATCTTTTCATGTTCAGTACCAGGACACAAGTCAAGAGTTTCGATTGCAAGATCCCTTTACAAAAGGAAAGAAGACACATTAGAACTGAAAGTGGTTTAAGATATACTGCGCATTCCACAGTAACTTTGAACCATTTAACAATGCTTTATTGATGAAATTTATGTTTGTTAGAAATTCATGCAATATTATTCAGATCTCTCTACTCACCAACAAAACAAATTTGTAAATTCTCCAAATAAAATTTTTATCATTAAACAAAAATTAAGTCGATGTATTTATTCCACAACAGAATATATACTTTCAAGTTTTTTCGTTTTATGATTATTTCCTTAGTAGATATATTTAAAACTTTATTTTTGAAATTCTTAATTTCAAGCCTTTTAGCTGTAAATAACATCTCTCTCTCTCTCTCTCTCTCTATATATATATATATATGTATATATATATATATATATATATAAATTAACATAGGTGGTACAAAAATCGACTTTATTACTTATTTTCCAATGGCACAATCAACTGTAAACAAATTGCTATACTATTGTTTCAAACTGCTTTAGTAAAAATTTTTACAGATGCATTTAATTGAATGATTCGCTGATTAATGGATCTTCATATTTATGTTAGAAATACTCTGAGAAATTCTGGCCAGGTCATCAAAAACTCCAGTCAATCAGAAGAAAGACTATTTAAAAGAAATACGCGTTAAACAGAAAGTTTAATCAATTCCCAAAACAGGCTTAACCGTCGCTAAATAATTAATCGCTACAATGATTAATGCATAATATCTTCCAAAAGTACCTCACAAAAATGGATTTTGCAATAACACTTAAAAAATAACTTTTCAATGAATGATACCAATTTCCTTCCAAGACAATTTTTTCAAAAAAAAAAAAAAAAAAAAAAACACCACTTTAAAACACAACCAGTAACAATTTTTTTAACATTATAATGAAATTCAAACTTATCTGTTAAAACATTCCATCACGGGCTATTGCCAATGTTAATATTAAGATGAAAAAACTGTTTTCTTCAGACATTCCGAAATAGCATCTTCACTTCCAATTTTATTTCGCATACACCCTTTCTAATGCACTAACAGAAATATTTGTAGTAGATTGTTTCCATTAAATTACTTAAAAAAATTAAAATGCCATTCTGTACTTAATGTTTAACGGCCTTTAAAAAATCAATAATCTGGAAGAGCAAACCGATCGTCACAGGCAACTAGTTCCAAACATTATATAACGAAAAAATATAGAATAATAGATTGTAATCTGATAATATTATTATCAGCAATTCGCAAATAAAATTTAAGTACAACTTTTTTTCTTGATAAATTATGCAATCTTCTTGTTTAAAAAAAGTTGGTTTCTCAGATAGTATAAAATGATTTCTAAATAAAATTACTTACCATTCTCGATTTCCGACGCATCTCCATGCAAGATACTTTAATGCCACTTTAAAAGATGAATTCTTTATCTGTAAGCTTAAACATAAACTTACAACAAGTTCTAATTCATGTCCTCGTAACAAGCAATAAAGAGCACCCTAAACAATTTAAAAGTAGTTGTGATTAATTTACTAATAATTCTTTTTTTTTCATCTAAAGAAAATACAAAAAATATCTATAACAGGTTCCTAAAAGCCATATATTGATATTAACCTTTTGCTTGGATATGATCTCAAAATTCATATTTGTTAATGAGTTGCACTTTAGTTCATAAGTTAACTGCTTCAATGTGGAATATTTAGATTCATACCAAAATAAAACCTCAAAAATTTTAGATAAATTAATTATGTGCGTTCTTTATAACAAGATATAATGATTTTTCATTAAAATTTGCTTTAGGCAGTAACTTTAAATATCTAAACTGATTAATTAAGTGCAGGTTTGTTTTAATGTAGTAATCCAAAACATTACATCCAGGTGAAATATTTCCCGATTTCATGTTTAAATAATGATTTGCTTAAAAAATCATTCAAGTTAATGAATAAAGTTAAACAAGAGCAAATATATTTTGACAATAGAAAAGTAAAATGACATTCATATGAGTAAAATGAAGTAATAAAATTTTGTGCTTTAAATACAGAAGTGCCATTGGTTTCCAATTTAATAAGATTTGGTGTTTTGAATATTTTTGTTGAAAAAGAAATAAATTTTATTACCCAAAACTAATTTATTTTTTAATAAAAAAAATTTAGTCACATTTCCTCACTTTCAAATTCGTGAGACGGCACAAAATTTTAAATTACAACATTCAACAAAAAAGGAAAAACCAGAAATGTGCCACCACCCTTTATCTCCCACATGAGTAACAGAAAATGTATTTTTCAAGATCAAAATTCAGTAATTGTCATGAATGGTAACAAACTTAATGAAAATCCTTAAGAGAAGGAGACTAGAAATAATATGGAAAGTTGGCCGCAAAATTTAAAGGAGAACTGCACTCTTAAACATTTTTTTTTGGCATCTATATCTGTAGGATTTAATTTACTGTAAATCTAATCAAGCATATCATTCTTTTATAGCAGACTTCACTGAAACTAAAATATGAAATTATTTCTGTAAGTATCACAGCAAAATCACTTGTAAACCATGCTATTTGAAAACAATGTGATAATTCAATGTGAAACAGCTAAAAGCTTCTACATTTTTCAAATATGCAAATAAGTTAAAATTAGTTTCCTGTCATTTAAAAAATTTAAATCAAATGTAGTGGCACACAAGTGCATCAAATAGAATCCGTTTAAAACAAGACAGATAATCAAAATGAGACAGACAGTAATTAAATCAACATAACAAATTTGGATTAATGCTTAATGCTGGTTTTGGAAGAAAAAAATAAAGGTTACACATATAGCGAGGACAACATATACATGATCTTGTAAGCATAATGCCATATTAATGAATCTATTGTGCAAGTATAGGCATACAACCATGCGATTTCTTTCACGTTTACGTATTAAATCACCTTTGCCAACAATGAAGGAACCATTTTCTTACAAAATTCCGATATAAGGTACAAGATAATATTAATTTACAGCAATGTTGCCTCGTTCATCTTCCAAGATTCCAACAATGCACAGTAACCTAGAAAAGTAGTATATTTTGAAACATCCGTCCGAAATGTGCATGTCTTTTCTGAATATCACTGATTGAATCAATTATTATAAAACATATCTAGAAAATGCTTATGAGGCTCTGGAAATCTGATGAACAATTGCCTTTTTAAAACCTTTCTGCTCAATAAAATCAAGAGCTAACAGAGTTATGTCTTTGAGGCAGACAAATGGAAAGGCAAGAAGTCGAAAACTAATATTATGTGTACCGATAGTAAGTGCAACGTATATGAAAATTCTTTTTTAAAGTTATGAGAACAAATATGAACATAATTGTTGCATGCATATAATTGTCGATGAGCTTTTAAAAGTTCTTTAAAATTAGCTTCAACATTATCTGAAATAATAAAATACAAAATTATAGAATTTTAATTATCTTTTCGGGAAGATTATTGCTGTTAGATGAATATTTCAAATAATGAATCCAGGGTATTTTGTATTAGATTCCCAATGAGTGAATACAGAATGACCGAACATTACAAATAAGGGAGAATCTTTGATCTGTCTTATAGGATGAGACTTATTCAAACAAATTCTATAATAATAGGTAGAATACATATCTCCCTTTAGGTATAGATTATTCATAATTTCAATATATAAATAATTGACTGACGAAATTCTGAAAGTGTCAGATTATATTATAAAAGCTTGTTGATAAATATAATTTAACCTTACGAAATATGATAAAGTGAATCCATAAAGCAGACCATCGATTTCAATTTGGCGAATTCCGATCGACATTAGCAATATCGGTTTAAAGTCTGGTTACAAATTCAAATCCGCTTTTCTAAGTTACAGTGTTCAGAAATAGATACTATTAATTCCAAAAATACTTTTTAAAAACTGAAAGTTCTATAAAGAGTCTATAAGGTACAGATTCATCAGAATTTTGAAGTCCGACTTAGTGTTAATTTATATTTTTTCTTTGTAAAAAAAGAATAAAGGAAATGCTGTAAATTTTTGTTAAAATTTTTTTTCTCTCAAGTCCAGAGGAAGATGTTTAATTTTTTGAGTGTTAAGAAACTAACTAAGTTGTATTCAGCTTCTTTTCAATCTAAATGAAGTCAAAGTCTCTAGATGAAATGTATTTAAACAATTTCCACTTTAAATATTTAATAGCAAGAAATAAAATGATGCAAATAAAACAAACCTGAATATCATTGTTTGAAAGATACCAGCAGGCTGCTTTTACAGGTGCTCCACTACGCATATTTCTTTCAGCGAGACGCTTAATATTATCATATATTAATCTGGAAGATGTAAACTTTTATGTTAGCGATATACAAAAACAGAACACATTTCTGATAAATTAAACAATGTTTAAAAATATGTGTGCCAATAATTCTTCAGGCACTTTTCATGAGAGAAGAGAAAGAGCTACCTAATTGGCAATACATAAACATGGACGATCGTGGTGTTCTATCCTAGTTAATTTTTCAAACATTTTATAATGATTTTATATCTGGAAATTTGTAATAATCTTTAGGTTTTTGTAGTTTGTAATCAATAAATGCAGAATGAATTAACATACGAAAACGATTTTTACCAAATCTAAAAATTAAAATTATTAGTTTTAAAAATTAAACTATTAGCATTTTCTATTAGATGTAAAAATGTCTTTTTAAAAGCAATTTGTCAATATTAAATAATATTCTATAATATGAAGAAATTCAACGAACTCTTACAGTTTCATCAACTTTTTATATCATTTTTTTCTATGACTAACAGATATCTTCTCACTTACTTTAGTCGCCTTTAATTTTGTGTAATATAAAGGGTGTCTCAAAAACCTGGACCGCGGCTTTTATTCGTTAAATATTGATCATAGAAATCTATTGTAAAATACAAAGTTGCGTAAAAAAAGGTGCAAAATATTATGAAATCAATTAAAATTTTCAGAGGATTAAACTTTAAAATATACAAAATTTAAATTTTATACAGAAACTGTACAAAAATAATTCCCAGAGAGTAAAATGTTCTCCCTCCTGTACAAAGGTAAGGTCAGGTACAAAATTTCAGCATTTTATCACAAAAAGTCTCAAAGATATGAAACTACATAAATGCTGACTTTTCTGACTTTGACTACATAAATTAAACCACTTTTCGATGGCTGGATATGAGTTCGCAAAGAGTAACAATCATGTTGGATGTTCATATTTTAGGGATCGAACACAAATTTACAAGGAAAGTAATGATTGAATAAATAAATAATAATTTCGCTATTTATTAATTCAAAAGTATTAAAAATCTGTAGAAATAATATTTTGAAGAAAAGATTACATAAGTTTTTTTTTACAAATTCATTGACTGTGTTGTTTTTAAGTTATATTCTGTAATTCATGATTTAAAATTTTAAGGTATTTTTCAGAAAGCACAGATTTTAAAATCTGTATTTAAAACTAAATATATAAAGCATGTTTTATTTCCTTATGGTACATTCCTGCATCGCGTCACATGCACTGAAGCTGAAAACATTTGCATTTTAATTTGTGATTGACCCTTCGCCTTCTTAATGAATTTTCATGATAAAATTCTGAAATTTTGTACATTAGGTTATTAGAGAATAGGGCACATTTTACTCATTGGGAATTTTTTAAAAAGAAGTCTGTATAAAAATTTGAATTTTGTATTCTTAAAGTTTAATCCACTGAAAATTTTCTTCGATTCTAACATTTTGCACCTAATTTTTATGCAACTTTGCAATTGACAATCTATGTCTAAAATCAATATTTAAGGAATAAATGTCGCGGTCGTTTCTGAGATACCCTGTATATAGAGTATGAAGCACTTATCTTTCAATGAATTACAGAAATTTCACAGTTCATTTTTCAATATAAGACATCTTCTATATGGAGAGGTATGAAATCAATACGACGGACCTCTTAAAGAATTATTTATTTTGTTATCCGCTTAAAAGGGACCTTTACAATTTATCCGCTATGGGACATAGTTATTATAGATTTTGCTCCGCTTAATCGGGAGATTACTCCGCTTAATGGGAGATTGATGTTTTTTGTATGAAAGCTTGTAGCTTACTGAATAGTTTTACATTTGCCAGTAGGTGGCGCTGTTCATGTGGGTGGGGCACATGACGTTGATCTTAACATACTCCCGCCTTGAAATTATACAATTTCAATTACAGATACAATTATACGATTACAAATTAAACAAATTGCCATATAAACATTCGATACAAAACAATATGCACATTATACATTACAAAAAAGAAATAAAATATATACATATATGAAATTCAAATGTACTGTATATCCTTTGGAGATACATTAAGATCAATTATATAAAGCAATTTAATATCATGTGTAATTTACAAATGTTCAATTATTTATGGGAAGCAAGCATATTTGGCTTATGCCTCTTTTAACAATGCCATTTGCAACCTTGACGGTTACTACTCTGACTAAACCATCTGAACCCTTAACTATTTCTTGGATTCTACCTAATTTCCATCTATATGGAGGCAAATCAGTGTCCTTAAGTATTACCATATCATTAGGTTTCACATTATCCTTTGTAAATTGCCACTTGTTTCTAAGATGAAGATTATTTAAATAATCCCGCTTCCAACTTTTCCAAATTTGTTGCAATAATTTAGCTACCCTTTTCCATCTAGACAAATAATTATCTGCCCTTTCAATTAATGATGGTTCAGCAATTGACGTTAAAGGACGACCAATTAAAAAATGGCCTGGTGTTAAGGCTGAATAATCATGAGGGTCAGAAGACATTGGAACAATGGGTCTGCTATTCAAGATTCCTTCAATTTCAGCTGTCAAAGTTAAAAATTCTTCAAAAGTTAATTTAACAGCACCTGCCGCTCTTTTTAGATGATGTTTGAAGGATTTGACTCCTGATTCCCACAAACCTCCAAAATTTGGAGATCTTGGAGGAATAAATTTCCAATTAATACTTTCTGAAATTAGATAGTTAGCTAAATTATTATCAGGGTTACTTACTAATTTTAGCAGTCTCTTCAACTCTGAGTTTGCTCCTACAAAGTTCCCAGCATTGTCTGAGAAAATACAAGAACATTTGCCTCGTCGTGCAAAGAAGCGTTTTAAAGTTGCAATTAAAGCTTCAGATGTTAGATCGGTGACTAATTCTAGATGAATTGCTTTAGTAGCAAAACAAATAAAGACTGCTACATAAATCCTTTGAAAGATACCCTTGCGTTGACCTTTATATTTAATTAAAAAAGGGCCACAGAAATCTATCCCACAATTTGAGAATGGTGGACTAGGATTAACTCTCTCAGCTGGCAGGTTTCCTAACAATTGGTTACAGCTGATTGGTTTGTTTTTGAAACAAACAACACATTCATTAACTATTTTTCTGGCTAAATTCCTCCCGCCAATTGGCCAAAATTCCTGCCTGACAAGGTGCAGTAAAGTTTGGGGACCTACATGCAAATGTTTTAAATGAAATGAGCACATTATTAGTTTTGTAAGCCTGTGATTGGAAGGCAGAAGCTTAGGATGTCTTTCGTCTACAGTTAGCTTACTCTTTTGTAAACGGCCACCCACACGAAGAACATTATTTTCATCTAGAAATGGGGCCAAGTTTTTAATTTTACTCTGATTTAGATTAACATTCTTAGATAAAACTTTAACTTCATCTGCAAATTCAGACAATTGTACCTTTCTTACCAAGAAATTAGAAGCTTCCTTGATCTCCTGTATTTCCAACTTACCTTTCCTTCTTTCAGTAGGAGACTTCATATTAAACACAAATCTAAAAATATAACTAACAATACGACAAATTTTAGCATAATTATTACTCAAATTCAAAATATTAGTAACAAATTCATCAGAAATTTTACATGATAATACTGGCTCACTGGAAGTTTTAACTTCCTTAAGATATTCTTCATCATTTTTAGAGTCATTAATTTCTACAGGTAAACACATATTTGAATTTATGAAAGATGGTCCATTAAACCATAATGAATTGTTCACTAGGTTTTTAGCTGACACACCTCTGGAAATAAGATCTGCAGGATTGTCTGCTGATTTTACATGTCTCCAATCGTAATTTGGGCACAACAAATTGATTTCCCTTACTCTGTTTGCAACAAAAGTTTTTAACCTTTCTGGTGGAGTTTTTATCCAGGATATCGCAATTGTTGAATCAGTCCACATGTAGATGTGATTAATTGGCACTTGAATAGTTGATATCACCTTGGATACAAGACGAGCCAACAGCAATGTTGCAGACAATTCTAAACGGGGTATAGTCATCGCTTTGATGGGACACACACGTGACTTGCTACACAAAATGCTGGATTGCACTTCACCTAATTCATTTTTGGAGCACAAATACAAAACTGCGCCAAATGCCTTGCTAGAAGCATCTGCAAATGCATGTAACTCGATGGAACTTGAATTGTTGATGAGTGAATTTCTTGAAACTTCTAGCTCGTTCACTGCCGGTAAGTCCTTTAAAAAATAAATCCAGTCATGCAAGTCATTTGGTGGAATTGGATCATTCCAACTCAGCCTTTGAAGCCAAAGTCTCTGCATGAATAATTTCGCAATTGTAATCACAGGAGCAATAAGACCCAACGGGTCAAACAATCTGGCAATAGTTGAAAGAACTTCTCGCTTTGTGAAATTATTCTTTAAATTGCAAGCCACTCTAAACGTGAAAACGTCGGATGTTGGGCGCCACAGCATTCCAAGAGTCTTTACTGTGTCAGACTCTGATGGAAATGAATATTCTAAATTTTTTTGATCATTCAAAAGTTCGGAATCGTTTGAAACCCACTTATGGAGTTCCATGCATCCCTTCTTTAACAGCTCAATTAATTGATACTGTAAATCTTTAGCTGCTTGCAAGTTATTACTACCAGTCAAAATATCATCTACATAAGTATTCGTTATAAGTTTAGCGGCTGCTTCAGGGTAGTTATTTTGTTCCTCTTCAGCGAGCGCCTTTAAAGCTCTAGTCGCTAAAAATGGTGCGCAGGTTGTACCATAGGTAACAGTGCATAACCTGTAAGTTTCCACAGGAGCAGATTGATTAGGCTTCCAGAGGATCCTTTGCAAGTTTCTATCGGATTCATCTATCAAAATTTGCCGATACATTTTTTTTATGTCAGCACAAAATGCATACTTGTAGGTTCTGAAATTTAAAATTATAGAGCAAAGCTCTTGTTGCACTGTTCCCCCATTTAATAAAATAGAGTTAAGAGAAACTCCATTATTTGAAGTCGCAGAAGCATCAAAAACAACACGTAAAGGTGTAGATGAACTTTCGGGACGAAAAACTGCATGGTGAGGAATGTAAAAGTTTTTACTTTCGGAATCAACAGAATCAACAATTTTCTCCATATGATTAAGTATGAAATATTCGTCGATGAATGCCTTGTATTGTTCTGCCATGATTTCATTTTTATTTAACTTTTTCCAAAGCAAATTCAATCGCCTCTCTGCCATTTCCCTTGAATCCCCTAATGTTGAGCGTTTGTCTTCGATTATTGGCAGTTTGACAATAAATCTTCCAGAATCATCTCTCTTGTAAGTTGAGAGAAAATGTTCTTCACAATACTGCCTTTCAAATGTCTTTGAATTATCTGTGTTATCACCCGGAAATGATTCGATTTCAAAGAATTCTTTAACTGAATTTTCTAAAATTTCCCCTTCAGAAATTAATCCAGAAAAGAAATGAGACTCAGTCCCTTTAAGTGTTCCTGTGACAAGATATCCGAACACACTATTTTGAAGAAGCAATGAATTATCATAAGATCTAAATTTTTCAGATTTCAATATTTCGAAGAATAATTCAGCCCCTAATAAAACATGAATTTGACTGGGAATATGGAACGTACTGTCTGCAAGTTTTATTTCAGTTGGAAAGTTTATGTTATTAATGTTTATTTTCCTTGCAGGTGTTAAATCAGTAATTTTAGGAAGAATCAAAAAAGAAACATCCCTTGAAAAATCATTGCTTTCGTTAGAAATAGTAGCTATCAATCTATTTTTAACTAAGAATTCATCACCGGAAATGCCAGAGATCTTACAATTTATTTTTTGCTTTTCTAGCATTAAAGAATCGGCAACATCCTGTCTTAATATATTTACACTACTTCCGCTATCTAAGAGAGCTTTTAATTTTATTTTTTGCCCAACAGTATTTTCAATAAGAATATTTGCTGTGCACAAAAGAGTATGATTTATTTCTGACGGTTGAATGTTCAAGGTCGATCCACCCGAAGAGTGAAAAACCTCAGCGTTCGGATTTAGAGTTGCATTTGATTGCGCAACACTATTTGAGCTAGGCAAAACATTACTTTCGTTTTGCTGATCTAAATGAATTAATGAGTTATGGCCTTGTTTTTTACATACTCTGCAGATATATTTAGACTTGCATGGCGCGTTATGGCACTTTAAACAGTTTTTACATAAATGATGATTTTCTAATACTTTAATACGTTCAGCAACATTCAATTTTAAGAATTCATAACATTTTTGTAACGGATGTTCAGTATTACAGAGTACACATTTCTTCATAAATTGATTGCCTTTATTAGAACTGACAAATAAATTTTTCGCTTTATTTCCTGTTCCCTGAAATTCCCTTTTGAATCTGTTATTCGACGGATTTTTTCCTAACTGATCTAAAACTAATGCTCTTGATTCTAAAAACTTTAAGAGCTCTTTTAGAGAAGGAATTTCTTTCGATTGCAACGATAACTCATACGACTTTCTTGTCTCGTTATCTAGCTTCTCTAATATAATATTTACCAGAATAGCGTTAGTTAGATCATTACACTCTAATTTCAAACTTTTCAATGCTCTTAAACTTTTATTAACGGAGTCTGTTATAGATTTTAAACCTTTGGATGATTCAAAACTCAGTTTCTGAATTTTTAACATATTGTCAATATGAATATCTACAACAGCTCTCCTATTCTCAAAACGATCTTCGAGAGCACAAAATAAAGAATCGAAAGTGTCATCACTTGTTTCAATTGATTTTGCTTCACCACGGAGGGCAGATTTTAAATAAAATAACTTTTGATCCTTTGAAAGATCCTTGTTTTCATTAATGAGACTTAAGAACTGATTTTTAAAATTCGAAAATTCTTCTATTTTTCCATAAAAGGTAGGTAAGGGAATTTCAGGCAACTTAGATTTATGTTCTATATGCTCAATATACGATTTCAAATCTTCATTGTGATCTTTTTTAGTTTCATTAAATGTTACAAGATCACCATTATTGTATTTAGAGAGTAAGCATTGAAGACTTACCTCTATTTCATCTCTTTCATCCTGTAAAGAAAACATTTCTTCATCTGTTTTTTTACTAGCTTGTTCATCTTCATCAAGTTCTAAATACTTGCTGTATAATAATTCCAGTTCTTGTTTCACCGATAATACACTGGTTAGTTTTTGTTTTGCAGTTAGGACAATCTTTGTCTCATCATCGGAAGTTGATGACGCATCAATGAACTTCTTGATGTTCGTTAGTTTGGTTTTGATGGCACCTCGTGCCCGATTTAAATCCTTAATGGTTGCTGTTTTTGTAGTGGATTTCGCATCCATATTTGCTGATTTTCTCCGGTCGCTAGGACCAAAATGGAGAGGTATGAAATCAATACGACGGACCTCTTAAAGAATTATTTATTTTGTTATCCGCTTAAAAGGGACCTTTACAATTTATCCGCTATGGGACATAGTTATTATAGATTTTGCTCCGCTTAATCGGGAGATTACTCCGCTTAATGGGAGATTGATGTTTTTTGTATGAAAGCTTGTAGCTTACTGAATAGTTTTACATTTGCCAGTAGTTGGCGCTGTTCATGTGGGCGGGGCACATGACGTTGATCTTAACACTATACATATCTAGTACATATATCAGGTTAAGTAATTTTTGCAGAAATTTTATGAAGTCGTATATATATTTTTTACTTTAAATGCTTCACCATATACTTGTGCAAGCTAATTATTTTGGATTTGAAATTCATTATAATCCCATTCTGATGTTTATACAAGGAGAACCAAAAAGTGGAACAAGTTTTATTTTTTAAAATGTTGTACCTACTCAGAAGCTTCCTGTTACAAAGTTTCACTAAATAAGGCAGGCAATTATAAGAATACACTTTGGCTTTTTTAGAGGTTGATGATAAAAAACTTTAAAAAATTATTTCTTTGCAACTCCTGTAACATTAAAGTGTTAATTAGTGAAATGTTTTTCATACATCCATCTAAACTCAAGGTTTTCCTGCTTTCATCTGGAAATTTGCAGATTTTAAAAAACAACTTTATTGATTTTTTTTCTGACTCAGAATGGTGATTGAACGATTTTTTTTGCTGTACATTTTAGGAATAATACACAGATTAAAATAGATTATGTTAAAGGCAGAATCAGAAATAAAAATTCCTTTATTAAATCGAATTAATTATTTTTAAAAAAGTTCCAATAATATATTAATTACGAAACTTATTCAAAATGAGCATTCTTGATACCTATATGAAGTTGCAGTACTTGTATACACATACAGCATACATCATTAGCATTTTAAAATGTTTTCTGTTATTCAAATGTATTATGTTTTTGGAAAACTAAATATTGTACTCACAATTGTCAGCATATAATTTTATTTTCTAGTCCGGAATTGCACTATTTCTGTAGATATGTTCAATTTCTCAAATTTAAAAAGGTGCAACAAGTGGCGGATTTCCGCACCGGCGTTGGAGACGGTCGCCTCGTGGCTTGAGGGGTCTCAAAACCTATATCGTAGTGCTGGACCGCAAGCATTTTTTTTTCTATTGCATACTTTCTCAGAATGTCTCTCCCTTTTACTCAAAAAGAAAAGGGGAAAAGAAAGAAACAAAAGGGAAAGAGTAAACTAACACAGGGCAGAATAACTATGAAGGGAAAACTGAAAATAAATAATTTCAAACGTAGTTAATTCAAGAAATTTCTAAGATATAAGCAATTATAAAATCTGAGAGAAAAAAACACCTCGGAATATTAAAACTATTTCTAAATAAATTGTAATATGATTGGCAAAATCATATGATTCGAATATTCTTCTCAACTGAGGGTGACATGGCAGACCGAGACAAGGAGGAGCTTTTTTTTCTTTTTTCTCCGGGAACAAATGAACTATTGTATTTTATTTATTTAATTTACAAGGATAGTGTACTCAAATGCATTATAGTTAAAATGAACGTTCTATCAAATTTCAGAATATTTTTATCGTGATTTATTTCAAATTTGTTTGCAGATCTGTGATCTCCATTTTTCCTTTCGTTAGCTAACTGACTCACAAGTCAATAATTCTCAGCTAACATAAGATAAATTGAGGGAAAAGAGCCCCCTTTTACAAGCAATGCTTTGTCGGTGCCATTCTCTGCACCGACAAAAGGTGTAACATTGACCCCACTCTTGATATTAGACTGAGGGAATGACATTGTTTTGTAGAGATTTCTGAGTATTTTAATTTCCTATCGTCCACATTGCAATTAAAGGATTTTATTCTTAACAAGATTTCCTTTTTACAGAAGTTTTGAAGATGCCAGCTTCTATATACATTTTTCAAATCTGGAGACAAACAAACGTCGTGGTTTTAGAATTAAAAATGTAGTTATTTCACTTTTCCCCCTCCAGACCCCTCTTGGGGTTTACTGGGATTCTTTGACGTTTGGGCAGTTTACCTACAAATTGTCGGTAGAGTCGAATCAAAGAAAGTAGAGTAGAATCAAAGAAAACCAGAAAACCACAAGAGGGTCGAAGAGGTAGCACATGACTCGTCTGAATTTTCTCGGGTCGTGTAACCACAGCTTAAAGCCGACTTCCTACGGTGCGTCTATCCGCAGACGAGCCACGCTTTCCCCCTTCAAACGCCTATAGCGGTTTTCTGGATTTTCTTTGATGCCTGTTGATTCTACAGACAATTTGTCTGTAAAATACTCAGGCATCAAAGGAGCCCAGAAAACCGCAAGAGAGGTCGAAGGGGAAAAGCATACCTCGTTTGCAGGCGGGCACAGGTAATGTAACCACCGCTTAATTTATGATGTCGTGTCCGCGTTGCCCCGGAGAGAGGGGCAGAGTAGCTTTAAAGAGTAGGACCCCTGACCACCCGAAGACAGAAATGTGACTACTAGCTCATATGAAGATGACACTCACAGATTAATTCGCTTGCACAATCTCTTTTTACAGGGGGGGGGGGCTCTTTGAGACCTCCCAGATAGAACACAGGGTGAGGAATAACCGTGCCAGAAGTCGAACTCCCAGATCAGGGCGAAGACGCGTTTCCGCTAATCCCAAACGCCGGCCTAAATTTATGCCCAAGGGAAATGAGGTTTTAACTCAAATTGGATAAATATCTCTAACTGTTGGCAACTGTTCAAGACAGAGATAAGATCAAAGATTAATAACAAAAATTTAAACCATAAGAACAAAAGCGATGCGAATCGTGGAAAAATAGTTGGATTGAAACTGAAACTGCTTTGAAAGAGGTAAAAAATCTTATTGTTTTACACAGATTTGTATAAATTACTTTCTTATAAAAACATGATTTTGTAAACTATTTCTAAGAAAGATCCGCAAACATAAATTTACTAAACATAAACATACATTTACTTTATTTAAGGAAACTTAGTACTTGTGAGTTCTATCGATATGCAAAATTAAGGAAATAAATACCTGTTCCATTTTATTGAATATGATACATTGGAATGAGAAGCTACCACACACGACAAAATGCTTTGTTAAACAAAACTACTTCACGTTTAATTTATGTTTCGGTTTTATTTCCCCAATTAAAATGGCCCATTTTTCCCCACTTTAAATTTAAGAGAATATTGCAAAGCAATAAAGATAATTCTTTTTGAAATAATCGTTCTAATTCTTTTAATAAAAATAATTCTTCTGTAAACTTGATGTTTTTTTTATCGTTCAGTAGTTCCTAGGAATCAGTGGTCAGTGAATATGTCTACTCGCATCAAAGTCAAATATCATTCAAATCCTCCCATAGTTTAAAAATGCTGATTCTCTTCTTAATCTTAACCTGAGATTCCATTATATATATTTGCCTTTTTAATTTATATTTGGGAACATGAATAAAAATTACTGTAAATATTATGCAAAATCTACTGAACACTATTAGAATTAAGAGTACAATAGAAATCAGTCAAGTTAAACGATGTAACAATGTGTAGCAAAATGAAAGAAATATGTATCTCTTAATTTATACTAAAATAGCTATTGGTATTGTTAAGCAAATATATTTGATAATTACTTCAAAATTCTGATTAATTTATTTTACTGACTTCAAAAACTTTCCTTATGTAGTAACGTATAAATTAAAATTACAATTTATCAAAATAAAACTACGGGAAATCCTAAAAAATATATAACTTAGCGTGGTTTAGTTTAGTTAGATTAGCTTTTGATTTTACTTTGAAGATACACAAATTCTATTTTAAGGAAAGAAATTTTGGTCATCAGTCAGAACGAAAACTGAATCAACAGCTCCTCTACAAACTTTCAAGTAACATTAATTTGCAAACATTTAAAACACAATACATTCAACATGCATTGTGATGCCATGGGTTAGTCTGACAATAAATATTTTTATGAAAAAGAATTTATTAAAACTATATTAGACATTAAGAAAATTATAAAATTATTGCAATTTTGAATTTTTTTATTACACTATTTTTTAAATGAAGAAGGCATAACCATACATATAAAAGTATAAACATTAAAAATGAAACAATTAATTCCTCTCAGCATTTTTCGATTTCAACAGGATTAAATTAGAAGGGTTACTCATCCTGAGTGAATTTTTTCTAGAGCATAGTGCAACAACGAAGGACAGATGATATTACAAATTAAGCTCAATTTTAGACATTAGCAACCTTTTAAATGAGCAAATTAAATAAAACTGAATATGGCTAATAAATAAAGCGTGTGCTGGGTAATAACAACAAACTGTTTGCTAAGATGGTTACAGTAAATTATAACAATGTGTTTGACAAAGGAACAAAACAATGAAGCAGGCTTTTAAAAAAAACACAAATATTTTAAAATATAAAATTTGATCTTACTTCTCATAATTTGAGTTTTTGATTGAATCTTTTTCTTTCACGTTTTCATCATTGCAAACCGAAACTGATGGCATAAGTCCTTCAGACATGGCGATTGAAATTAGATGAGCCTTTTCTAAGCAATTTTGTTTTACGTAATGCTTAACAAGTTCATCAGCTTTATTGGTTGCAATGAGAAATGGAGCAACTAATTCACTGTTTTCTTCACACATTTTGGCCTGCCACCTTCGAATAAATATAAGATACATATGAAATTTTAAAATAGCATTTTCAATAATAAAAGAGTAATATAATATATTTACAGATCAGATATATATTTTAAATATTATTCCAATTTTCTTTAACTTTTGCTATACCTATTTATAAAATTCTTCAGTGAAATAAGAAATTTTTACAAATTGATAATAATGAGCAACAGAATTAAATTCAAAAGAAATATTTCCTTTTACATAAAGTTAATTACTAGTACAAAGATAATGGTATTTTGATTTTTACTTACAAAACTTATATTGGCTTTTTTCTACATTCACTTTGCTGAATTCATGAACTTAATTGTGACTCAGAAACTAAGCAGTGTAGGTATATTCACACCAAAAATAGCTGTTACTTATTTCATTACTTAATGAAATGAACAACATGCTTGCAGTATAATTTTAAACACCACTTTTGAAGAACATTACAATGATTTAAAATGCATAACATTTTTTTGTAGACAGTTCAGGTCATTGGGTAGTTAGACAGTTCAGGTCATAAATTCAAAAAACTTTAGAACGAAATGTTTCCACTAAACTTGCAACTGAATGCTCTAAACTAGATATACTATCAAAGGCACAAATATGAAGCTAAAATTCACACACAAAATGACAAATGGTTTTTGTATGATCAATTAAAAAAACCCTTAAATGACTAAGATCTGAATTTTCATTCATAACAAAATTTAATAAATCGACAAAAAACAATTAGTTAGTTATCCCTAGCATGACCAATAAGTTTCTTTATCCTAAAAGATATTTATTAAAATCATAAGAGGTTACAATGAATTTTTATGCATGACTAACGAATAACCAATGACTAAATTAAGAATATAAAATAAAAAAAATGATTCATTTGCTGCAAAATTTATCAGGGTTGCCACTCAAATTTGAAGAAAAAAATCCCTGTATTTTCCCAGTAAATATAAATAAGATACGAGGAAATGCGAAATTAGCACTCAAGTGCAAGTTATAATGCAATATGATTTTAAGGAGTGGAAAAAGCAAGGAAAGGTAGCCAAAATTTAATATTATTTGAAATAATAGCGTATAAAAAGAATCTCTTTATTAATTATCTTGAATTTAGCAAAGACAAAATTTATCAAGGGGTGGAGGGATAATATATTACTTCTCATACTTGTAAGTCTCACAAAATGAAGGATTCAGATGAAATAAAACACGAGACCTTTTTGTTATCATGATACAAATCACTGATTACTTAACAAAACTGCATTACGAAGCAAGATTTTTTTTATTTATTCATTTTTGCCAATTTATTTATTTCGGCATCGGCTTCTGCAGCTTTCTGTTTCATGAAGATAAGAAGTTTCCTTAACAAATAGGGTACGACATTTTTGTACGGTCTAATGTACATTTTTTAGCTACTTCACTTTTAGAGGACATACGTGAAAATATTTCAGATATATCAATGAATGCTTTAAAGGACGAATCTTAAGCAAAAACTTTTAATGCCCATAAAAATTCAGCTTATCGTTCTCGAAATAAAAAGCTGACGTTTTCGAACTTCACATATCACCAACTCCTTTATTCCTTTAGATACAAAGTCTAATATTAATTAATTTTTTTTCGCGCAATTTCCCCCCCATTTTTTAGCACGACTACTAAGCGCTTATTTTTCCATATTACTTAGGCTTATTATTTTCTTAAAAAGAGAGGTGCAGCAATAAATGGTCTTTGGGGGACTTCTCGAACCCATTCAGCAAAATCACAATTGATTTTTTAAAAATCCGTCCAGTTCGCATTAAATACAGATTTTGAGCAGCTAACTACAGAGTGCGTCGGAGAAACTTTCTTATTTGAAAAAACTCCCGAGCGGTGAGTTGAGTGGGTAGAGAGGAGATAGGTGGTGATATTGGAGGGGGAAGTCCCCCAGTTTGTTTCTCCTTCTAATTAGTTGCCATCATGCTTTGGTCTAGAGAACAGCGGGCCTTCGCAGTCGAGAGCTTCTTTTCTGACGGTCACTCACTTGTTGCTACGCGACGTTCCTTCCGCACTCGCTTTGAAATTCCTCCTCACAGACCTTTTCCTGGCCGTAATTCGATTCTGTTAACTCATTTCGGGAGTGTCGCTAAACCCAGAAATCGACATCAACGGACCATCAGAACTCCGGAAAATGTCGAAAGAGTGAGGCAGTCAGTTCGGCTTGCATACACGCAGCTGCTCTGGGAATTTCTGACACTACTCTACGAATTCTCCATCATGACTTCCAATTTCATCCCTATAAATTGGCTGCTGTGCAAGAATTAACTGAACGCGATTTTGTTGCCCGTCGAAATGCATCTGAAATGCTGCTTGACAACCTGCAAGAGGCGGTCATTTTTTTTTTTTTTCAGTGACAAGGCTCACTTTGAAATCTCTGGTTTCTGTCGATCGACCACGGGCAATGGCTCACCTCAAGAAAAACATTCGTGACGCCATTGCTAACATACAGATTAATCTGCTGCAAAGAGTGGACATGAACTTCAAGAATCTACTTACTCAGTGTGTGCGCAATGGGGGTCGCCCTTTAATCGATGCTATTTTAAAAACTGCATGAAAAAACAAATTGGGATATTGTATTCTCAAATAAAAAAGAATTAAAACAATAACTGAAGTACTTTTGTTTTTATTAGACATACAAAAAAGTAAGTTTCTCTGGCACACCCTGTATTTTAAAGAATTATCTCATCTAATCTGAATAGGTAAACAATTTCTCAGATGATAAAAACAAACCATTCAATAAAATCACGTGTGAGTGACTAAATACCACCAGTATGCATCCACAGATTGTATGCTGCAATTCCCGACAGAGAAATGTATTCTAATTTTCCACACAATTTGACACAAACACACAAAACTGCTTTACACATCGAAACTGGACTGATCTATACAGAAAAGAGGAGGACAAGTAGAAAAGATGCGAGTTTCCACAGTATACAATCGCGAATGGTATTGTTTCGTCTTTAGAAATGAAAATTATATTTTATTCTTGCAATTTTTAAGGATTTACAATTTTTTTAAGGAAAAAAACCTAAGAAACATAAAATTCTTTGTATTTTACCGCTTTTAATGAAAAATTTCAAAATTCCATACCCCCTCCCAGTTTTTTTTTCAGTTAATTTTTTAATTCCCAGTGTTTTTCAGATTCTCCTGGCAACTCTAATCCATGCCAATTTTCACTTCACAGGAAAGTATAAAGATAAAAAGTAATGGCACTTGCAGTGTAAAGATTATAAAAAGCCATGGGGGCCAAGACCATTTGTATTCAAGGAAAAGAATATGGTACACTAAATCTCACTACAAAGAAAACATTAACTTGAAAAGGCATTTAAATAGAAAAACATATAAACGCAAAGCATACCCTCCAACATTATCCCAGTTATCAGTAGCAGTTCTTACAGATACATTACATTATATATTTATGATCAATAATGTCTGAAAACAAATATGATCAAACATTATTTAAAATAAATACATTTTTAATACCGATTAAATACGTAGGGTGGAATAATAAAAAAATCATGTAACGATACTTTGTTCATAAAACAAATTATTTGTTGAAAATTTACAATTCTTTTCAATAAACAGCAAACATTTTTACTTTTAAAAAGTTTCCATTGCTAAGTTTAGCATCATAACAAATTTCCATATACAATTTTGTAATGAATAGTTATTCCAAAGTTTTTCTAAATTCATGTTGAAACAAGATTCCATTTTTTTTCTAACCATGCTAATAAATTCTTTCACTACCAATACTGAAGTTAAAGAGGATTCAGGAAGAAAGTATAGGTATTTTTTACAGTTTTCCGTATATTAATGGTGAAAAGCCACAGAAATATACAATACCGTGCCCTGTATTCCTTCCATTTTTTACAATTTCCCATAGTTTTCACTTAATTTTCATAGCAACTATGGAAAATCCGTAGCTATTGGAGGGTCCAGAAAGGGTTATGGCACATATATGCAAAATAAAGAGCGCGAGAGTTGAACGTAAATTAAAAAGTTTTGGTTAAAGTATTTTTTATTTGAAAGCAATTTAAAAAAGTTTTTAACTCTGTAATTGTGTATGAGCATGTACTTTATTAACCGAAAACACATACTATACTTGCAGTTAAAGGGCCATCATGGAAGACCATCTTTGGATCATTATTGTTTTGAAAACTTTCAAGCAGTTTTAGTCATTTAAAGCAATACTTTTGATTTGAGGTATTTAAGGTTCAGAATAATTAATTTCAAATTTAAGAATAACATATAAAATTTTTAGCATTTTAACCCTTAGCGCTCCCAAAAAAAAAAAAAAAAAATCGATGAATAAGTATTTGCCGAATAAGAGAACATGTTTATTAATCCGAAAAATTAACATATATAATTTTTTTAAGTTGAATTTTCCCAGAAAATGAATGCATATATTTTCACCACTCTTACGTATTTTTACAAGTCAAAATTTAAGAAAATAATTAAATAAAACGACAAAATGTTGCACTGCCTTGAATGGTGTCTGAGAGAAGACATCAGAGTGCTAAGGGTTGAAGTCATTTTTTAATTTCAATATTTAAAGCAAATTGCAATTATTTTCCATCAATATTGAAATATAAGCCAATCTCAATTCACTCCCTGCACTAATTTAAAATTAGATCAGCTTACAACCATTTATTTTACTTTAATATTTCTACATTTCAGTTTATTTTTTATTTGATCTTTAGAAATCTTCTAAAACATAAGCTGCAAGCCTCTGAACAAGATGGCACGATTACTATTGTCCAGTTCAGATAAAGGATACGAAATAAAATTATTGAGAAATAAGAAATCAGATTCAATCAACAGTGAAACAATATAGACAGTGCCACTGAAGAATTCATGTCAAATAATTGTTTTGGGTTCCTACTTAGTAGTCAACTCCTTCCAAAAACCAAGAGAAACTCCCGGGGCAAGTGCGATTGCTTCAAGCCACTGAAAAATAAAAGTGAATACAATAAACAAAATAGGCGTAAAAGGATACAAATATTGCAATGGAAATGACAAAAGATAGGCATTCTTATCGAGTTTGTTCTATCCATATTAATCACTGAAATTTTTATAATTCAAATATAGTCAGACCTCGTTAAACTGAACTCGCTTCAGAAAAATTATCATTAGTAAGAACTAAACTCATAATCCTTTACTAAACTGATTGAAAATTAACGTTTAAATATTTGTTTAAGGTGAATTTGGTTACTACAAATTTTCGGTTACAACGAAAGAATTTTTGCTGAAAGATCTGAAAAGGACAATAGAAGATATTGCATTCATACAGCAAAAATTCAAAACTTTAAAAAAAAAAAACTATCAATTTGCGAGTTTTTAACTTGCGCTAACCAGACGGCAAATCTGCGTAATCGAATCCTTTTCTTTCTTCATTCTAAAGCAGGTGTTTGATGACAAAAATACTTCTAATCATTTATAGGTTTCGCAATAGCAATCTTTTTTCTAGGAAAATCGTTCAACAGTTTCCTCAGCGATTGGAAAAATAAGAAGACAATTCTTTGTTAAGTATGGTGAGTGTCGCACGTACGAGTAAAAGAAAAATGTAAATGGCACAAAGGCAGAAGAAATATTTTAATTTTTAAAGAAACACAGGCAATTAATTTTAAATGATGTTGATGATAAAAGTATATATTATATATATATATATATATATATATATATACGAAATCGATGAGAAATTCTCAGAAGAGGTTCTCAGAAGCACATTGGAGATAAGCAGTGGTTTTCTGTAGCTTGATAATGTGGTGGTCTGAAAGCTTTATGTACAAATTCTATTCGTTGCGTTTAAATCTTTGAGTAATTCGTACTCTGGATGAAAAGGAATCGTTGTCCTAAACAAATATCAAAATTTGAATGAGATGAGTCAATCATTTATTTGTCCTAATATTCCTTTATTTGAGTCTGATCAGAATTTAATTCATGCTTTTGACTCTAATTCTTCTAAATATTTAATTAAATTAACATTTTGGTACGTTGTTACCCGCCAAGAACCTATGAACCCCCTATGAACAATGACTTGCTAATCGAGCATCTTAAAAGAATTTTAATATTTCAATAATGTTTGTATAGAAATTAAGAGAATTGAGGAGATAATTAAAACTGCAGTTGAGAACGGAGATATTAGTAGTTCAGAAGCAATATTTAATGCGCTAAAAACGAAAGGGAGCAAAAACTAGAGAACTCGTTTTCGAATTTAAATGATAATGATAATGAAGAGAAAATTAAAAAATATTTGCAAATTCAGGATGTGTTATCTGATTGTGGAATGTTTTTGGAAAATACTAAATCTAAAAAGAAAACAAAAAGTCAAACTGATAGCTCAATACCAACACTCAGGCTTTCAAAAAATTGCCTAAACTTGAACTGCAGCATTTGTATGCAGATATGGAGAATTGGATATCTTTCAAAGAATCCTTTTAAGCAATGGCAATTGATAATTCAGAATTATCAAGCATAGACAAATAGCAACATTTATTCGCATTTACCAAAGTTCATGTCACGAAATTATTTCGTAAATTCGTAATTCGGGAAGAAAATCTAAAAAATTGCTGGAAATTGTAATGCGAGATTTGAAAACAAAAGTCAGTTAGCTAATTGCCAGATTAATAAATTGTTTAATCTAAAAATACATAACGCAAATCCATCTTAATTGTTATTCGAATTTCTAGATAATTGTAATGAATATATTAGAAATGTAAGTGTTTTGGGTGTAGAAGTGAATTAATTGAACTGATTATAATCAGTCATTACAATTAGCAATTACGGGAGCTATAAAAGGCCAGCAGTCTCAAGCTGCAGTGTGACAAATAACGAGTCTTTGAGAGGTTGGCTAGCTTTGTGTGGAGCCTAATCTATTGCTGAACTGGGCCGTGTGTCGAGTCCTGTTGTTTACTGTGGAAGCAGCGTCGTGTCGTGTGTGGAGTAGCCAGTAGTGAGTTGGAAGCTAAAACGATGAGACAGAGCGAGAACTTCAGAAGTTAAGGCGAGGATCCTTCTCTTGCTGGATTCTGTCGGGCTGCTTTGTGTGTTGTGGTCGATTACTACTTGTGGGCTACTGTCTGCTGCTGTGTTCGCTTCGGCTGTAAATATTTGTAATCGTCGTCTTCGTGTTAGGTGTTTCTTGTTTAAATAAACGTCATTGTTGTTTTTTACTGAGGCCAACTGATAGTGTTTTCACACCACACACCCACTACAAGCGCCACCGCCGGTGATCCGTAACAATATAGTTTCAAATGCTTTACACAATTTAATTTTATTTTTGTTGATAATTGTCATTATAGCTGCTATATTATAACTTTTATAAGCAGTTCAATTAATAAGCATGAATATTTAAGATGTATTGACCATCTGCTCAGCCATATTTCTTCAAAAATGGATTTATATAATTATATAGGCTTAACTTCAACTCTAACTTGGAATAACATTTGGGAATAAAGATTGTAGCAAAATGAGTGGGATGAGGTGCTGTTTTGATATTTGCCTGAGTGGTATTTTATGTAGGTACACCTCTGTTCTTAAAGCAGAATATTATTTGCATAAACATTAAATAGCTCATTTTTGCACAGACTATACATTTTATCAAATTGTCACCATGTACACACATATACTTCATTTGAATTACTTATCATGACAAGAAAGTTGACATTAATTAAAAACCCTTCCCTGACCATGGTATATTTTGTACAAGTAATAATAATTTTTAAAAAGACCAACATTGGAAAGTATCAAAAGTAAAACAGATATCATAAAATGGTATTAATATTTAAAGAACAGCTTAAATCCGTTGATCTGAATAATAAAGAATTCGTTTTGTACACATGCTAAACAAGCCAATCTTCCTTCCTTTAGCTATTTAAATTTCTCATAAATTATAATGAAATACCACTACAGTAATTCAGTGGAAAAAAACTCAAATAATCTTCATAAATCGATTAAATCTTAAAGCTCTTCCCTTCATAGCTTCCAATACTATTGCTTTAAGCAGCAATTTTTCACCTCAAATAAATTAATTATAAGATACTCTCTAGCCTTTACCACTATTTTTTTTTACAAACAATATCTTCATAATTTGTAACACTGCAAATGATGGCATTTCTCTTAATGCATTTTGGAGGATTTACTTAGTGTGTAAATAATATAAAGTAATTAAATAATATAAATGAGGAATAAATGCACAAATGCAGTTGATTTAAGATTCAAAATAGCATATTTTTGTATTATTTTTATACAAAATAAAGGTGCGTATTGATTTATATACATTTCAAAGGTCATTTGGTCACTTTTATCAGAGCAAACGATTTTACTCGTAAATGTAAAAACATTCAGGATGGTTAATAATGATTGAAGAATTATAAATTTCTTCATGGAAATAAGATATTTATTTTGTTACCTCATCTTGCTGTGCTTTCAATTCACAATATTTCTTCAAATTTCCAGTAAGTAAGTGATATTCGGCTGCTTTTTGCAAGTTTTCACGTTTTCCACAAGTGTTAACTCCAGATCCGAAAAATGATACATTAGCTAATTCTTTTTCTAGAGCCTTTGCCTATGATAAAATGGAAACTTCAGCTAGGATATAAACAAATAATTACTATAGGCAGAGTGAAAAAAGTGAAATAAAGCCTCGATGAAATTGAAAACATTGGGTTCAGATGTTTTAAAACCCCAAACCCCATGTTGAAAAAAATTAGAAAAAATGCAGAATTACACAGGTATTTACAATAAATATGTTTATAAATTACAGGTATAATGGTTAAAGAGCTGCAAAAGAGCCCAGTAAATGAAAATAATAATTCTTTTATTTTACTACAAACTAGCTTTAGAGATGCAAATAAAACTTTCCTAGACTGTTTAATCTTTACTTTTCTCTCTACTTCAGAATAAAATTTCTAGTCATTACATAATATATCTAAAGTAAATCACAACTTAATAGAAAAGCTACAAGAATAATATCCAAATGAATTTTAATGAGTAATAATGATGCAACTTATATACATTTGATAAAATTAGAAAAAATTCAGAGTTCAAATTTTAACACATTTACAATAAATAAAATAAGAAAAAGAGTTATTTTAAGGAATACATATTATCCTCCCAAAAAGATTCTTCTTACCATTCAATTATAAATTTTTCAATCAAATTCCAAAAATTATGTTTTTGGAATTGGACTTAAAAATTTATAATTTATATAACATTTTCTTTGTGAACCTTATGGAGACAATCTGGACATCTTTCAGTTTAAAACTCATTATTTCTTTTACTATAAAAATATTTATTAAAATTTTTTTCTCGTTACACTCAATATTTTTCCCTACATGGAGTCTCTCTCAGCAGAACGTTTTCTATAGGCATTATTATTTTCACTTTCATCTGAAGAAAAAAGAAATACTATTAGCTGACAACAGTTATTAATGGCTTTTTGTTGATAACACTAGTTACTTGGACAATTATAAAGAAGCATTTACATAAAGATTAAATTACAACCATTGCACATTCAAGACAAATACTTCTACTCGTAGTAATTCAGAAGACTATCGTAAATAAAAAGCGACAAGTAGTACTTAGAATGAATGTGTCTTAAGACAAAGATAAAATATGTTAAGTTAATTATTTCTCTAGAGATTCGAGATATTCCATTTTTTGCAAAGAAAAGATTTTAAATTTATTTAACTATTAACTAAGTAATAAAGTATTTATTTGTTAACAAGTAATGTGCATGGATTTGGAATTTTAGCAATATATAGAGGCAAAAAAGCACAAATCCAGTAATGCATCCAATACAACAAACACTTCAATATTCAAAGATTAATGCAAATTTACTTTGCAGCCTAAAATAAAGTTTTGCATTCGGTAAAAGAATTATAAGAGGGAGTAATATTTAAGAGAAATCCAGAGAAAATTGAATGAAATTTCATCTATAACTACAAACAAACAGGAAGAAAATTATGTCTTTATACCTATACAGACTCCCTAAGAAACCTTCAGACATGGCAATGTCCTGAAGTCAAAAAATTTATCTCAGTATATATAGAGGCACAAAGCATCTTCAAGACTACATTACACAAATAAATTAGAAAATCATTTTTTATTTACAGCATTTTATAACAGTCATGGTAATAATGAAGACACATCCAGATATGTAGATTATCATTTAGATTAAACAGAATGAAATTTATATAATCAAAAAATAATATCATGAACAATAAAACAGATAATAGATGCTCAAAGCATCATATTTCCAATCAACGATTAGTACAAATCATTCTATCTTATAAAACTGACATTTTTACTTGCTTCCAAATAATGCAGCAACTGACAAGAGTTTTACAACTGAAAGTCAAATATATCTTAAATATAAATACTTTTTATATATAGTAAGTGAAAGAAATCATGTATCTTAAACACATTTCTCATCAGAAATAAATATATTGTTCATTCCATTTTTCTACAAATAAATATTCTTGGCAAGCAGAAACATTAAGCTATTATATAGTATTGTCAAGCTATTATAACTATTACAAAAAATATTGGTCATAAAATAGGTTGATAGTGAAAGAAGTTTTTAATTAATTCCCAATACTTGAATTTTTTAGCATTATTAAATAAAAGTAAAAATTTTATGTTTTGCTTGAACTATTTTATTTCATATTTTACCAGAAAATTTCTTTCTACAGTAAATAATTTTTAAAGCTTTAATTGATATATGTGCATAAATATTTATATACTTACTGTGGTCAACTTAATTACATGTTTTTTATGAGTGATACTGTTTCTGTATTGAGTAAAATCAACTTCCTTTTCTTTTATAACAAGTAATAAATCCCACAAATTAGATCTTCCAGATGGGGGCTAGGGAAAAAAAAATTTTAATCAAATTTACGTATTCATAAAATGAATAAATACTTAAAATTTAAAAATAATATTTAAAAAATCAACTAAACGTTACAAATTATATATTAAGAGAAAAAGAATAAGAATAAGCCCTGAGATTAAAACTGAAATTAGAATTTAGATTTCTAATACTTAAATATAATTTTCTTTCTTTTAAGTTCCATAAAAATTCAATACATGAAATTGAGAAAAAATATTGAGAAAGGGCCTACAATTAATCCATAAAAGTCCATTAAATTACTGAGAACAAAAGTTTTCGATTCCCTGTTAACTTAAGGCACTTATAAGTAAAAACTATTTCTGAATTTGTTTTTCAACATTTCAAACATTTTAATTATTTGCTGCAAATTTTTTAAACTAATGTTTGAGCCTCTTTGTATATATCATTATTTCAACTCTATGGTTAGCTGAAATATTCAAGAATTCACCTTGTGATCGTAAAAGAAGGGGGACTGAAACAAGGGTCAAAAAATAATTCCACTTCTCTCATTGTAGAGGACACTCCTTTAAGATTAAGGGAAAGGCATATACGTCCTTGACTTTATGTAGAGGGGTTGACAATGTTCGATAGCTTTCTGTTTATTCTCGTTTTCAGGTCTGTATTCATTAATTAAACTACTAGTTTATGCATCTGACGTTGTTAGCAATAAAAATACTTCGTTAGTAGTTTAAAAAAACATTCTTTATAAAATATTATTATGTATATAACACTTGAAGCTTTTTATGTTTTTAATTAAAATCTGAATGCATATAAAATAGAATACGTTTTAAAATGCTGATAAAATTCTTTAATTCACAATCGCCCACATTTACTTAATTGTTTCTCAAATTTGGAAAAAAAATTGGCGAAAATTAGATAAAAATTACAGGGAAATGGAACTGCATCATTGAAAAAGAAGTTTGAATTTAAAGATGGTATAAATACATTTCTTGTAGAATAGTTTGTTTCGAAGTTATTGTTAAAAAAAAAAAAAAAACGATAAAATTTCCTGTGTATTCTAATTAAATAAATATGCAATTAACTTTCATGATTTGAAAAATTAATAGTATTCTCTCTCTTTTTTTTCAAATAATAAATATACAAGATTTGATTTATTTTAACCCAGTTCTTTAACATATATACACAGCTGTAGTGACCTGAATTTATATAAAGATTGCATTTTTATCTCAAGATATTGACAATTTTTTTTAAACCAAGTTTCTGAAGATAGCTAGTTTTCAAGCTTCGTTTGGTGAGTAGAGAATACATAAATACAATTTTTCAAATTAAAAATGTATTTACTTAAAATGTAAAAACTTAAAAGGAAATAATTAATTAGTTTCGCAATTTCTCTGTGTATTACAAGAATTTTCTTTAAAAAATGCAACAAAATTCTAACAAAAGAATTAATAAGTATATAATAATAGAAAAATGATTTTAATAGCAAATACTAACAGGTATAAAAACCACTTAATGGAGCGTAACTCTTGTACATTTTAACCTTTTATTCTGCTTGCTTTTTAAAAAATGAATTAAACACTTTCATTCTTTGCATCTCAATTATGATATTTCTTTTTCCTGTAAGGGATATATATTGCTTCATGAAGGAACTTGTCAAGCAATTAAGTTCGGTGAATTACATTTAAAAAAAGAAATATTTTCATTCTTAACTTCTAACATATTAGCAATTTTAAATATAAATACACATTACATATCGATACAAGTTATATAAACATTTTAATAATTACATTATTCAGATCATAAATTCTTTCATGAAATGTAAGAACTGTCATATTCTTATAACAAGAATACGAATAATTTGTTTCTGGAAGAAAAAAAATAATAATTGGAACCTCCTTTTTGTTCTTTGTTTTGAAAATGATACAATTTTGATTTTCATCAGCATCGGAATTTTAAAAAGCCTTCTGCATGATTTATGAGCATTGCTTCAAAAAAAAAAAAAAAAAAAAAAAAAAAGATAAAATATCTTTTTATAAAACTAAATAGATTTTTTAATATCCAAATTTTTTTCTTCTTTTTGATATTTTGACGTTAGAAAAATATATATACTTCTTTAATTTAAATATGTTCATATTCTATATAGTATATATTTAACGTTAGTAAAATATAAACAGGAAAATTATAGTTTATTGAGTTTCCTTCCTCCGCAATGAAATGTGCGCCTTTTTTTGAATACTTTGTTCTAAAGCAATGACAATGCACTCTTCTTGTATAAACTATGATAAGGTAATATCTTATTTGTACATGGAAACACTTACCATGCTCTTGTAATTTGATGATGCCCCACATCTGTAAAAAGGAGAGGATAAGATAGGTTGACCTTCGTAAATTTATGACTAAGGGAAATTTAGTAGTGACATCCCTCGATCCCTTCAGAACCAATTGGCTAAATATCTCAAGATGTAAGCAAGAACAGACAAGGAAAAATATCTCCTTCTCTTTAAAACAGTTACAAGACTGAGCTAAAAATACTATACCTTATATAGAAGAAGCAAGCCTGCTTTATATAAGGTGAGTAATAATAATTAATATCCTATTTAAGCTTAATATTTTACGATAATCTGGTATTCATTTATTGATTTGTAGAAACACATCTTTTAAATATATTTAAAAAAGTTTTTCGAGTAAAAATCCATATGGATGATCATATTAAAACAGAAAAGAATATTTGCTGTATTGGATTGCTTAAAAAGCAATTGGATTTTATATATATATATATATATATAATAAACATTTGATTTACATCAGTTCTTCCTCTTCCTAATTTATTAAATTCTAGTGAATCTTTTAAAAATGATTATCTAAAAAAGAGAGCTTAGTAATAGCTCTTTAACATGTAAATAATAACCATAAATTGAAATGCTATATTTTTCAGTTATATTACTTTAAATTTTGCCATTATATATATATATATATATATACACACACACACACATACACATACTTGCAATAATAAGTAAATTCTTATTTTTTACTGCTTCAAAAATTATTTTAAATAATGTGCAAACTTATTCACAATATCAAAGCAATATAATTTATTTGTTATCTTCTTTCTTTTTTTCTTCTTTCCATAAAAAAATCTTACTGTCTCTATATTAAAATTATTACTTATTATAATGAGTTTGTATTAATTATATGAACTAATTGTCTGTGAAATGTAAAATAGATTATTATTGAGTTGATTGAAAGCTAAATTTGAGAAACGTTATTTGCTCCCCTAGTCGGAAAATTGCTGCAGCCATCTCTGATTATAAACAACAGCAATTATATCTGTTATTTTGAACATAGTTAAATTTAGTATTCAAACACATTATAAATTTTCATACTTTAAAAGAAGTAAGCTATAAAATAAATCCAACAAGCAGAAAATGAAACTGTAAATGAAATTTTTTACACTAAACAAAGCCGATACTGCTCTCCACTCATTGATACCATAATTGGCTTCAGATTTGCATAGAATATCTTTCAGAAGTTTTGATTTTGAACCATACAGCCCGAATTTTTCAACAAAATCATCAGATCCTTGATTACCTAAAACAGAAATATTCAGGTCACACAAAATAAATATGCAGTACATTTAAATTATAATCTGATAAATAGTTTTATTTATAAAATATATAAATAAATAAAGAATTGGAGAAATACAGCATTACTTTAATGGTTTTATTGAACTGATCTCAGCTGCATATAGAATGGCATTAAAAAAATCATATGTTTATAAATTTCCCATCTGAATAATAAAATATTAAACACTGATATTGATTTCATGATTTGAATTTAAATTATACATCTAGGAACTGAAGATGGCTAGTCTATTTGAAAAACTTAAAAAAGGTACTTATACAATTAATACAGCAGTCTTCCAAACATTGAACATTTTTAAAATGCTTTTTCTTCCTTAGAAATAACTTATGTTATTAATTCATGCACCAGAGAGCTTTTAATTGCAGAAACCATATATATATATATGACAGAAGAAATGCTTAAAGATACTATGGTTATAATATAATAGTTAAGAAACTATTATAGTTCATTTTCCTCTTATTAGTAAATAATGAAAAAAAATCAATGCAAGTAACTCTATTGCTTTCAAAATTAAAATGAAATATTCATAAGTATAAATATGAATATGTTTACAGATATAAATTCATTTATATACTAAGAATTTTCATTTTTAGTTTAAAAAGAGATTTTCAAGCAAATTTTTGCAATCAGTTCTATCTTCTGTTAGTTTAGACGACTTCACCATATTCATATATTCCATATTGACAGAATGCCTCTGTAGATCATTTTATAATCAAGAGTTGCCATAGCCAACTTTATATGAGAAGCCATCTATATCATCTAACTAGGAACTTTAAAGGTGGAGGAGGAGAAACATGAGACCTCTGGAAAAATGACAAATAATTTCCTTTTTACTAATGCTCATTCCTCTTATCTTAAATAATACTACTACGACTTATAACATGCTCTGAATCATTCCAACATTAATCAAATTTTGTTTCCCAGGAAAATAGTTATAATTTCAAAGGCTTCTTGGTTACATGAGAACAACTGTAAAATTGAGAATGAGCATGATTGATAATTTTGCACTCACCCCTTCAACCAACAGAAATGGCATCTTCTTTTGGTCATTTTAGAGAACCATTTAAAGAATCACTCACATCCATAATAGTAAATTCACTTTAAATTATTCTTATTTATATTGTGATGAACAAATTTGTTGAGTGATTAAGTTAAAAGGAGATTAAACTAAAATTAATCAATGGTGTGTATTTTGCTATAATGTCTGGTGGGGGGGGGGGAACAGATGTTTATAGAAAAAGAATAGAAGTCAAAACCGAAAAACATGCCTCTTTTTTGTAAAAAATTCAATAAAATAGAGAACACTGAATTTACATAAGGCACATCAACATCAGTTGAAAAGAATCTTCCACTTCTGAAACTTTGAAAAAAAACAACATAAATTCATTCAACATAATAACATTTCGAGCTAAGAGCAAGAAGTTCTAGTGGGCCAAAAGGAACTTAATTGCTTAAATGAGCAGATAAAATTTATTACAATGTTTGACTATTCCATTCAGATGAAGAACGTTGGATAAAAGGTCATTTCTAGATTAATTTCCAATTGATTTTTCTAATGGTGTTAAAAACTGTTTATGCTTTAATAATGTGTAACAAGTATAAATGTTATGCTTAAGATAAACAATTCTGCACATTTGAAATTTAAGAATACTTTAAGTAAGGTATGCAATGATAATGGGGATATTTGAGAGTAATATTCATGGTCCAGAGCACCTCGGGTATAATACGTTCCAAATACTTCCCATTCTCTAAATGAAGTATTGATGCAAAATACCATCTGGAAAGTGAAGAATTTTTTTTAGTATTTTAGAGCAAATACACATCTCTGTATCAGCAAAATGTCCTGAGAAAATCTCGGATACATTGCTCAATCTGAAGGTCAAGCCACTCTATCGAAGGTACAATGAAAAAAATATCAGCACTTTTATACCAAATAGATATAAAATAGAGGGTACATATGAAGTACCACCAGAATTATCTCTATATGATAGAACTGATATATTAAGAAAAAATTCTTTCAAGAGTTTGGCAAAAGGAGTAAAAAGTATCTAATTTGTTATTTGTTCTAACATTTAACATTCAGAATATATGTATAACTGTAAAATGAAAATAAAATGAATTTTGCAAAATATTAAGATTATCCCCATTCATTTACAGA